>NW_024102837.1:7591560-8161000 GCF_013122585.1 Styela clava | reverse complement strand
TTTTCATCCAATTTGTTTTCCTTCCTCTAATATAACAATTGGATGCTTTATCATATTTATCTCTAGGATAAATTTAAACCTCTATCCACACATAAATATCATCATTTGTTTACCAGGTAGATAGTTATTTGTGTATCAACACAGATTGTGTTAATTAATATGAGGATTTCTCTAACATGAATTTATGCACAGTATAATAAAAAGAATATCTTTTTTATTAATTTTCGTTTCATATGGTATGCTCTTTTCACGCATTGCTGTCCCGATTCTATTATATGTATATATTGTATTGTCAGCTGTCGGGCAAACTGCGAAAAGGAGCAAAATGCCCATCTTCCACTGATATTTCAATCAGACTGTGAAACATGTTATGAATTTAAATGGAAGATTTCTAATGTGAACAGTATCCTGAAAGATTGTGATTCTGATCGATATTGTCGAATTTTACCCGAAACACTCCGTACTCTGCCAAAAAACTATGCTGTCACCCTGACAGGTATCAATTTGGTATATTTTTTGTGTCCAGTTTTATGTATTCTATAAGAGAAAATTTTGTCATGGTATTTCTCATTCTCTTAATGAAATAGTATTGAATATTGCTTTTACCACCTTACAACCAAAATCATTTAGTAAATTGGTGTAATAATTCTCACAACACCACTGAAAAATTCATTTTACAATCACAACCCATTTTAATCCTCACATTTCTGTGAATGAACGGTGCTAACATTATTTTAGAACAAATGTTTTTTATGGATATGCTAAAATCCTTGTTGATTTGCAAGGTTGAATTTTGAAAGCCTCAGCAATAAAATGTTTCTGTTTTCTGTTCACTGCTTGTGATAAATATATTAATCATGAAACACTTCGTTCATATATCAGGGTACGACTTGTTCAAAATAAACTCATCTGCCACATTCATTGGAGTTATGAAGGATCTTCCACCACCAGTAGTATGTGAATATAGACCTCCAATTGGATATGCCTTTATTACAAGATTTGAAATTTCTTGCTCAATACCAGAGAATAATGATGTCATATTTCTGTTCAGTCAGTCGAAAAAAGGTGAGAATGAGTACGAGTGGAATATTTTTAATTGGATACACAATAAACTCTCAGTTAATGCTGACAGAGAAACACATACTATACTTTTGTATATGATGTGGGTCTCTACTTCTACTTCGAACTGATTTGATGGATGGCACATTGTGATAAACATGTGGAATACATTTGGAATTAAATTTAAATATGTCAGGCATAGAAGTTTGTCCTGACAATTCTATTGTGTCATATCAGTATTTTTTTTTCGCATCTGAATTGTTGATCATGAAATAAATGTTATTCAATTAATTTTTCAGATGGCACAAATCCTTTACTTGAGTATAGATATGCTGTTAAGAGTATGGCAATGCAAGATATAATTTTACCACCCGGTGTAACAGACTTTGTTATCGAAGTCTGCACTTTTTCTGTAAGTTGCTTTGAGACCAGATTATCGATTGCAGCAATGGCACCAAGTAGACAAGATAAGAACGCAGTAACTCCCGCTTTGATCCAAGGAATAAGAAGTTCATTTCGTGCTGGTGATTTACAGTCTGCAACAAAAACTGCTGTCCTCATTTTAGATAAAATTGATTTGGATGAAGAAACGGTATATACTCTCCTATATTTTCTTCATAATAATCTCATTGAAACTAAAGTTATTGACAAATACAAAATCTTTAAAAGGTTTTATATGTCTAATTTGAAAAACAATTGAGGCAAGCACTGAGCCACGTATAATTGAGGGTTGTAGTAATAGCTGGATACTTGGCACATCATATCAACCAATATAAATATGCTTTTTATTGATTTGCTGATTGATTGATTACCTTTATGAATGGAATAGGACAATGGTTAAAGGCCTCTGTGTCACAGGATGGTTTATGTAATTGCTGAATGGATACTGCTTCTACTATCCACATCCGTGCATATGTAAAAATTAACAGGTTAGCAATGTCCATATTCAACTTGGACTGATAACCAGATGAAGGCCATGGTTTACCACATGATTGAACTGTTGGATACCTTCTAGAATGGAACATATATGAGCATTTTTATCCCAGTCAAGTCTGTTAACTGTTCCCTAGGTGAGCTGGTAACCGAAGGAGATGCGCTCACTCATCCCCTGATTAAGCTGTCCTAGAAACTCTCTTTGCTCCGGAATAAATATTAAAAACATTTACTATCCTGGCTAGATATCTGACCCACCATGATCTCAATCCTCTGAGAAATTATGTCATCCCCTTATGAATATTCTTCTAGTATGCTCAACACTGACAAAAATTAATTTTTTCAGAAAGCAAACATAACGAGTGATGTATTGAAGGCATCCTACTTTACAATAAAAGAGTCAGCTAAACAGTTTTCAGATATTTTATTGGTGTCAACCAAGAAACCTGGAAGGAGTTTGGCTCCTCTGCTTGCAAGTTTTACTGCTATATTTTTTATTTTATTGTTAATAAGTTGAATAAATTAGCATACCATGTCTTATAATTATTAACACAGGATGGCATTATTGATGTGCTGACCAACATAAGAAAACTGCTGAAAGACATTTATGCATCTTACTATACACCATTACGTTTCCTGAGTTCTTTTTCACAGTCTTTAATTCGTACTTCAGTAAACCTTATGGAAGCTATGGAATTTGTGGACAAGGTGAAAAATGAAAACTTGGTTATGCTTAAGATAAGACTTTTGAATCGAATAAGCTAGTTATTTTTATTCATGCTCCAGCATTCTTGTGTTATATGCATATGCACTTACGAGCACAAAGGAAGGATACAATTATTTTTATTTTTGTCGGTATCAATCCACTGCCCATTGCCACATCAGTTATTGGAACAATAAAAATATACCACAAATGCAAAGTAATTTGGTATAGACTGAGGGGAGCAATACAACCATCATCAGAGACAGCTTTGAATTTTGCAAGAAGCCACTTTCCCCTTATCAGCAGCTACATGAATCGCTCTTTCTTAGGTGGTCAGAAACATATTCACACATATTCATTTCCACAGGATTCGAACCTACAAACCCATGCATGTAAATCTATGATGCAACTTCTTGTGTCTGATTCAGGAGGTTTTGACTTTTTTAAACACACATTCATTCCTGTAGGTTTCGAACCTGCAAGCCCATGGAGTATATACAGTAGTTAATTTGTGATTTAAGATTTTATAAATTGTAAATTATTTTCGCTCTGGCATCCAGTTTGCATTTTTAAGAATGAAACCGGTCGTTTGTTTGGAAAAATGAGCACTATGCTTGATGACACTGGTTTTGATTTATTGGACCTTGCTGACCTTTTCCCAGAATATGATGGAATCGTATTTAAAAACCGAATTTTTGAAGCACACTTATCAAATTTGAAAAGAAATGATGGTAAGAATATTCTGAACCTTGGTGTTATTGTAATAATGTCACGAAGACAATGTATAAAATATGTGCCTGAAACTTCTCTCTTAATAATAAGGTCTAGTCTAGTCATTGATATATTTAATTGGATATTTGTTGATTATAGTTCTGCATCTGTAGGTTTTATGGAAATTTTTACAGTTTTGAATGTTTATAAAAGAAATGATTTAGGTTTTATTTCTCAAAATGCCTATTGAAATACAATTTAGAAAAGTTAAGTAGATTGTTTCTAGCCCAATGCTCTATGCACAAATGTTTCAATTAATTGCTGTTTTGTAAAAATTTGTTTATTATGATGAAGAGTGTATCAAAAGAGTCCAGGATAAATTGAAATTTTTGAATATTCAGGACGTGAACAATTAACTGATCCCATTTTAAGCAAGTTTTTTAGTTTTGAAATGTAATTTTTTATCTCCAATGCCACATGTTAGCACAACTTCATTTCAGATACAATTTTTGACCGCAAGGATGTTAAAATTATGTATGATGTCGATTGGTCGGATTTCAGTCATACTGATACTGTAAATTTGCAGGTTTGTTGCTACATATATCTTATAATAAACCTAGTATCAAGTGAACTTGACTTTATTATATTCTTGACAATTTGTGAAATACCAATATTTATGCAAAGATGACTGATTTTGTGGATGGTCCGATCTAATAGGTTGCACATCATATTGGTGTTTACTATATTATATATATAATGGGTGTGCAAATGAATTGATCAATCATTTTGATATAATTATCAAATTCGTCTAATAATTATTTAGTAAAATGAAAATGGTCGATGAAATTATGTGTAAACAAAATCTTGAACATTTCTTTTAATTTGCAATGCAAATACGCAAACAACAAATTACAATTTCCCATATCACCTTGTGCTTGATGATTTATTATTTTCCCTAGTATTTGTATTCAGGTTTATCGATATCATTCCTCAAAAGCAAAATTCATTGGTAAAGGAGATAACTGGCAAATTAAAAATGATGTGACTTCATTTTCTCTTTCAAAAGTGGAACGGGGTTATACCGTTTGGCAGCCTGCTCCTGAACCTATTCTTCCTATGGTTAAATTCTACATGCATGGAGGCAAAAAGATGTCACATCTTTCTACAACTATCAATTTTAATATTGTGAATGCGACTAATGATGTCCATAGTGTTGCTGCAAATATAACTCTGCAAAAAAACATAGAATTAGTTGTATTAATTGACCATGTGGGACTTCCGGATGATGTTATGCTGAGTATGATAGTGATAAAATATAACGAGACATTTGAGGAAGATGACGCACTTGAATTTCCCAACCTTATCATCACTAAGAAAAGTAAATTTCCTTTGTTTTTACAAATTTTTAATCCAGTTCAAATTCAAATATATCATTCTATATATGCCCATTTATATATTTGCACCATGAATAAAATATTTCACTATTTTTATACATTCTGATAAAATATTATCGAATCTGAGGTGTCGAATATGTTCTGAATTGGGGCACGCTAATGTGAAAAAGTTACATAAATCTTTATTTATTCATTTAGCTCACATCTTAATCGACACAAAGATAGATAGATAGTCATTCTTTTTTCAGTGTTGTTTCTCACCAGTTGAGATATAAGGATTTGATCTACTTATCTGACAGCTCAAAATCCCTAATTTTTAAATAAAAATGTTCTAAATTACTCCCATATTCATTGCCTAATGTATTTGAATATTCGATTCGTTTGAGCATTCCTGATTTGTTGTAATTTGTGCAAAATAAAGAAATAGCTTTATTTCTTTGATAAGTTGAAATAGCTTTATTTCTTTTCTTCATCAAAAGATTAAAATTACTTACAATTTTGCTCGTTTATTTACAGACGAAATTAAATGCCACAATTCATTTTACAATATAACTATAAAAGTGTCTGTATTTAACTATTTGTTTCTTTTTTGTTTGGGCCTACATTTTCAAAATTTTGACTTTTGATATTCGCACCAAACATTTTATTTTTAAAAAAATTTCATGTAACTAAATCAACCTTGAACTCAATCGATTGAATCCTTTAATAACAAATTTAGAATAAATTAATAAGGTTGTTATGCATTTCCTTATAGTTCCTCATTTTTTTGCTCCCAGATTTTTCTGATGATTCTTATACCTGGAGATGTCAACTTAACGTCACTGGAAATAATACTTATGAATTAATAATCACTGCATCTGTATTTCTCCCTGAATATCAGGAGGATTTTGTGCCGGATTTTGTAGAGTCGGTTGAATCCCTCAGACATGGTTCAAATGGTAGCGATGGTTTCAATATCTCAGATTCTAATTCTACAAATATAACTACTACCATGTCACCTACTATGTTAACTAACTTGTCAACAACTATGCCTACTACTACTATTCCAACTACAACTGAGGAGACGACTACGCATGGACCAACTGTGGCTCCTAATATAAGTTATCAATTTAATTTGACTCTCACTATGCTGGCTAGTGAATGTTCAGTATGGGATGATAAGTTGGAGGATTGGAATTTCGACATATGTGAGGTAAGACACAAAAAGTACACAGGTTAATTCGAGGCTATGTACGGTATTTGAAAAAATTTGCTTTCAACTCCAAGCCATTCAAAAACTGGATTAACAAGAACTCCAAGTTTGATTTTGCGCTTGAATTTTCAACTTCAATCCAACATAACATATTTTTGAAACAAAATCTTTTGCATTGACAATTTTTTTATGTTTGAGCCGAGTATTTTGCCTATGTAATTTCAGAAATGTCTAAAATTATGACTCGACTCCATAATATTTGGAAATAAGCTATCCGAAATTTACGACTTTAGGAAGCCCACCACATACAACACCATAATACAATTAGTTTCTTTGAGAGTTGCATGATTTAATAGTGATTTAATGATAGATTATCTTTTCATGTATCTTATTTTTGAGAATACAAATTGAAAACTAGAAATCTGTATTTTAAACAGTGGAGATTGTCTTAGTTATTTTAAGGGCGGGAATATGAGGTTCTTTGTAACTTCATTCTCTGATAAATTTTTCCAGTCAATGCCATCAAGTAATCCTGATGAATTAGACTGGTGTGAATGTGACCTAAGCAAAAAGTATCACTGGGGTTATAAAAATCCAAGACATTTGCTGGCTTCAAGGTTGTTTGCATTCACTTCTACATACATCCCTGAAATTGAAGAAGTCATCTATGATACCATAGCAAATGATACAAATATTACATCTGTGACAAATGAAACATTTCCAACAAATGCAACAATAACAGAACCAACAATAGCTGTTACAGAAGAATGGGATGTGCCTGTTGAATATGATGATCCTGTAGTTACTTATGCAGAAGATGTGAGTGCTTTTTTTATTATTTTCATGCTTTCTTAAAATTAATTGAATTGAATTTGAGGAAACTATAAAATATTACAGTTTCCAATGATACCAACCCCAGCACCAAGTAAACCAACAATTAAAAGTTCTCGACAAAATCCTCTTGCCATTGGTGGCATGATGGCAATGATTTTCGTATTTGTTGGGATACTGTTTTCCGCGAGGCAGAAAGACTTAAAAAGAGCCAAAACGGTGAATGAAAAGTTTATTCATTTGTAGCATTTTTTTTTCATGAGTCCTCATTTTGTTCAAGTAGATATCTATCTAAAAATTCATCATAAAAGATAGCCAAAAGAACTTTGGTGAAAGTGTTGTTGCTGTAAACTGTTTACCACTGAATTCATATGATATCTTTGGTCAGAAAATAGCATTAATTCACCAATGAATTTGATATTTTGTTACAAGTTTGTGGAATTAGCAAAATTGATACTCGTCCCAAATCCTGTGCCTTATAAAAAAAGCCTCCTAATCTGGGCTAACAATCACTATGAAAATGACTCCAAGTTGCAGAAATTTTTACTCTGAATCTTTATTAAATCAACGCTTGGTAATAAAATCTTTCGTGTATGCCGGCTTTTTTTAATTACCTATTGAGAATGCTTGGCCAACTTAATGCTCTTTGAGTTTTGTTGCTTAATTTGACTTCTCGACTCTGAAGAATTCAAAATTTCGACCCGGAAGTTTGTAATGGCACCACTAGTTCCAACGCCAATATCAATAGAATTATACCTATCTCTAGACTCTGACTTATCAATCTGAATGAGCACGGAAATAGCTTGTTATTACTGAATTATTGTTATATGATTGTTCAAAGAGCCATTGACACTTTATATTTATGTGGTATAAAACTGGTGCTAATAGTATATATATATAATAATAACACATTACACCCAAGCATTAATATGTTATTTTATTCTTGAAGCCTTTTTATATAGAAGTTTGTGATAATGTACCCTATGTGACATATCGATACTTACTAACAATATATACTGGTAATCGCATGAACGCGGCACCTTCATCTACAATTGTTGTCAAAATTTGTGGAACAGATCACCAAAGCATTGTACACATTCTGCAGGTGAGTTGCTTATAATATTTATGTTCCTTCGTGTTTTATCTTCATATTTGTTTTATTGAAAATTTTTGACTTATCTTGAACTTTATTAAAATCTGTTCGTCTATCACATGATTGCCATTCCTGATTGCAAAGTATATATTTAATCAAGTTATTTTCTGTATTCCATAAACCAGGGGTGTGCAACCTTCAATACAAGAGGGCCAGATACAGATACTGGGTAAAACCGTGGGCCGTACTTTTTTAACATATGCTTTCTAGTAGTTGCAGGCATGAAAATTTTGGGTATTGATCTTATGACATGCTTTGTTCGCTTCACACAAGCTAGCTGTTGGGGCATTGTAACGCCATAAGCATAGATAATAAATAGGATAGATTCATAATAAGCATAGATAGAATAGGCTTTGCAAAGTAAGGGGATTGGAATTACTCACGCGTACCAGATTGAACTATACAAAAAACTAGTTTTGCCGGCCGCACAATTCTCCCTCAGGGTCCGCATTTGTCCATAGGGCTGCAGGTTGCACACCCGGCCATAAACTATTAAGTATAATTAACTATTAAACATAATAAGAAGAGAAGAGGAGCTTCATAATCTTATTCTGTACCAAATTTTTTATACATTTTTGTTGGATGTGTATCATGTTAAAGTTTGTTGGCCCAAGAATAATTTTGTCGAGCATTATGCTGGGTTATTTTTAAGCCTAGCTTGAAATTCAAAAGTTCCAAAAGACTTGACATTGTAAATACAGTTAAAAATACTGTAGTAAGGAATAAAGGTGTATTTGAATCACCTGATGTACTTACTACCCTACTGTTCTTACTGGTGACACCAACCCAAAGTGTTATCCAAAACAAGTTTATCAAGTACCCTGCTGGGACACGTTTTTTTCTAGGATAAATATGAAATTCAAACCAAACAAACTTTAAATTTATTATTCTCTTTGAACCTTCTCTTGTTCTCATAAGAAACATGATGATAAAGAAAAACATCTGTGCCGAGGAAGTGCTGTAACGTTTCTAATGACTGGACTGAAAAATATTGGAGAAATAACTTCTGTCAAAATTTGGCAAGATGGACAGGGTAACAATCCGCAATGGTAGGTGGTCTAATACAGTGTTTCCCAATGTGTAGGTCGCGACCCAAAGTTGGATCGCCTTAAAATCCTGTCAGGACTTTTTTTTAACAAAAACATAAAAGATATTTACCTAGTCATGCTTTATTCCAAAACAGAAAAAAGGACTGCGAATCTTTTCTAAAACTTGGTTTTACGAAATTGGTTGTTAAATGTTATGTTAAAATACTTGTTTTGCATTAGTAATTAACTTGCTGTTATAATAGCACTACATGTCGTTTAGTATTGAGCATATTTTTGTGTTGCAAGTGTTTTTAATTTGGGTTATTGAAAAAGGTTGGGAATCACTTGTCTAAAAGTTAGTAGTGTTACACGAGAAAAAAAATACAGTGAAAATTTTTTTATTAGTGAAAGAAGTACCGTAATTGGAGCTTAGTTAATTAATTAGTGGAAAGATATGCTCTTCAGAATTCATGATTAGATACCATGTAATTCTGATGTTGTGTCCTCCCAATTCGGTGCTGGAATTTAGTGTCTTATATACAGGGTATATTTCTAGGTACATTAATAGACTTGTAGTTCGCGATTTTGAAACAAGTGAATGTTGGTTTTTCTTGGCAAACGATTGGCTGAATGATGAAGACCCATTTGAGGGACCAGAGGAACTTGAACTTTATCCTTCCTCCATGCGAGATCTTTTCTTACAAAAGCACTTATTCAGTATCAAGTTTTCATCATATATTAAAGAAAGGTTAGTTGTATGTTAAAGTCATAAGAGATGTTCAAATATTTCCAATTGGCAGCACTAGCTCTGGTTATAGGTACTTGATTACAGAGATCTTCAATATGTTAATGGCTGCATAATTTAGTTTAAGAAATGTTAGGTACTATGAATATGAAATTTATCAGTATTTGTTGATTGGTTTGGTCAAATCTTCATAAATGGGAGCTACATGAAAAATACATTTATAGTATAGTACAATGGAATAGTAATGGAAATCATGCCGTTCAAACAAGTCAATCAGGGGTTTAGTCCATTAACTTTTTAATATAAAACCAGTCTTGTCATTATGTGTTGCACCACTTTATAAATAGTTTCGTTGAACAAATTATAAACGATTAACCTGACAGTATCACTATCTGGCTCCAATATTTTATAAATTTCAACAGAATTTTAAATTATAAAACGTGGAGGGCTATCTGCCTATTTTAAATGTCTGATTAAGATTTGTACAGCTATGAAAGATGAGAAATATGGAGTAATTTCAGATACAGATCAACATGCAGTAATGATATCTGATACTCTTCTATATTTAACTGAATTTCCTTTCAACAGACACCTCTGGTATTCTCTTCTAGCCAACCGTCTTTGGTATCGCAATGATGTCACTCAAATGCAGCGTGTCGGTTGCTGCTTTCTTTATACTGCGATGACTGCAGTAACATCACTCATATTATACAACAGTTATGGTACTAATGATTTCCTTTCATTGCCAAATATTCTTGTGGGTAAGTAAGTTTTGCAATTACATGCATTTACTCTTGACTATATTTTCAGATGGCGAATACTTAAGTTGTTTTTTATATTTTAGGACTTGCTAGTGGTGCGGCATGCTTTCCATCCACATATCTTATATCCACCCTGTTCCGATCATCAAAAACACGTCGTATATATGGTAAAGATGATGATATTACAGCAACATCTTTAGATGAGCTTACACAAAAGTATTTGAGTCTGAAAAAAAGTTACGAAAATGAGCAAGTGGTACCAAAAACAAAAAAATCAAAAACTGGCCAGAAAAAAAGTAAAAAGTCTAAAAAGGACAAAGATAACTTGTTCACTGCTATAGTAACAAGTTTGACTTCCTCACAAGCAAGTGATGACAAAAAGACATCTAAAAAACATAAGACTGCTAAAAAGCCTCGTAAAAAAGATAAAGAGCGTTATTCAGTTGGAGGGATGTCAGATGAAAATAGACATTCAAAGTTGAATGAAAAAGAGGATGGCGTAGAACAACAAAATTTACCTGAAAAAAAAATAGAAAAGAAATCTAAAAAGTCGAAGAAAAAAGAAAAAGCATCAGAATCTGATATTGAGTCGAAAAGATAAAACTGATAAGAAAGATAAGGAGGCACCTGACTCTAAAGTGAAGAGGAAAAAAAATAAGTC
Source organism: Styela clava (assembly GCF_013122585.1). NCBI lineage: Eukaryota > Metazoa > Chordata > Ascidiacea > Stolidobranchia > Styelidae > Styela > Styela clava. The sequence goes on along the minus strand of NW_024102837.1, from coordinate 8,149,829 downwards.
AAAAAAAGATAAACCTGAGCCTTCAGGAAATCCAAGTGTTCTCAGGTATTCTACAGAAAGATTTATTTATATTCGAAAGTTCTTCTGTTCATACGCCTAATTTAAGACCAATCATCAGATTTATCGAGTGTATAGTGTGATTATAAGCTTGCCACTCGGGTAGCGAAAAAGATTATGTGAGTAGAATATGGTTTTTGTGGTGGAATTTACGTAAATACTGCTCATTTCTCTTAGAATCAAATCTATTGCATTGAAAACTACTTTTCCGAAGAAGTCTGAAGTGTGATGCCAGACCTTTAAACAACTAAATAGATAAGATATAATTTTTATCTTTGGGGTAGTGGGAAGATTATCGGACAGCTTATTCATGCTGCGTACCACAGCCTCTTGTCCAGTTACGACTCCATACCAGGTATGGGATTAGTTAGTCAGTTATTTGTTTCAGATGCATGGACTTGATGATGGAGGAAGTCGATAGCGACCAGCGGTAATATAATGTAGAGTAGATAGTCTTGCGTTTTTTTGTGAATAGTTAAGAAATTTCTTGCTGAAAAAGGTAAACATGTCAATTGTCAGTTGAGCAGTGATAGTTAAAGTTGAATTTTGTTTATTTAGGAATTTTGGAAATCATATGTTCATTTTTAATTAGTCATTGCAGAGATAATTTATTCCATATTATAAATTGTTTTCTCTGCAGTTTAGCTGCAGACAAATTGTTGGCTATAATGGCTGTTGATCCAGGTTCAATTGATAGCAAACCTCTACCATGGGTATGCCAGTATATAGCATGGATTCTAATTGGACTTGTTGGTGGAGGAAGCTGTGCAGGAGCCGTATTTTATGGAATGGATTTAGATAATAAAAGCTTACTAGGGTGGTCAGTAATCTATTTTTTTTTTACCTATATTGGTTATTGACAAATTACATTTATACAACTTGTTTCTACATAATTCCCCAGATGGTGTCGTCATAATAAGGGGCTCCCGAAGTATGCGAACCAAGATGGCGGACATCGGAATGTAATATGTGTACTAGGTTACGCTCAGGCCATAATTTTAGGTATAAATACTACGGGAGGCTCTTGGCTAGTCTTCGAACTGATAATAGCACTAAAATAAGGAAAATTGGAAAAAAATTATCGCCTAACCTGTTACCCATGTTACGTTCCGATGTCCGCCATCTTGGTTCGCATACTTCGGGAGCACCAATGAATCCCTTTTTCAATCTTTTTTAAATTCATTTCATGTCTAAGTAAAAAATGGTACCAATGTTTGAAAAGTTGCAGTTGATGTATTTTTTATTTTAAAACTTGGAAAGCATGTAATATACAATGTGTGTCGAAAGACCAAATGAGTTCTAATGGATGTTTTTCCCATCTTTGACACTGAAAAAATTCCTCCCATGCTCCACTATTGAACAATTTTTTATGTCGTTTTTGACAGTGTTTTCGTGACCTGCTGATCATAAGTTGGTGTACATGTTCTTCGCCATTATTTTGATTCTACATATTTAACCATCTGTCATTTATTGTAATTGTAGTGTAGTATATCGAATGTTCTTTGGGACTAATTTTAGCCATTGGAACTGACCTAAAACTCTTCCGACAAACAGAATGACCTTGAGGTATTTGATGTTCGAGTACTTGAAATTCGGGAGCACAACTACAAAGTTACAAATATCTTAAGCCAGAAAAACAAGAGTGGTCATAACCATGCCGAAAGTATGTCTAAGTGAAAAAGTGTCAGAGCGGCTCGTAAAATTTTGCCATCATTGTTATCTTGCCAAGGTTTCAGAGAGTTGTCAATGTGAAGTTAAAATGCTTTTTATGTTTTGTATTTAGGTTAATATCATTTTCATGTGGATTGCTTGAAAGCATATTTATTATCGAGACAATAAAAACCGTTTTACTGGCTTATCTTGATGTAGTTCTTAACGCACAGATGGATTTATCAGATTGGATACCCCCACTAAGAGCGGAAGGTAAAATTTTATATATCTTCGAGCAAAAAAAGATCTGGAGAATCTCAAAACAAGAATAGCACAAAAAGATGAACTTACTGTCTCTATCATTTCTTAACAAAACATCTTCAATCTTTTTGTGAATATGTATTTTTTCAAGTTTGTTGTTATAAATCATCGTTTGTTGGTAATTTGACTAAAATGAAGGATGAACTGTGTATGTCAGGAGGTTACCTGTTTCCTTGTCACGATCCACTATTGTTTACTGAAATATGATGCATTTTATTGGGTTTCTAATATTGATTTGCAGTTTTTTTCGATGGAGTATTCAACCTTGATTTAATACATTAATTTTACAGTTTCTCTCAAAGAACATGAGTTTCCACAAGAACGGTTGAGAGAAATTGTGGCAGAGCGAAAACAGCTTCAAATCTACAAAGGTCCAGTTTCGAGAGATGACATGTCATGAATATCAGGTTGTTGCCTAACTGCAGATTTATCAGTCTTTAATCAGATATTCATGTCAAAGAAACATATTTTATAAAGGCAAGATCTATACGCAGCACACAAGTAAAATTAGGACGGAACAGCGGGATTAAACTATATTATAGATACATAGCAGGAACCAGTTTCATGCAGCGCCTGTAGTGTTTTATAACAGGACGAATACAATGTGCTACTGTACATACAGTATTTGAGTCTGGACAAGACCGATAGAGTATAGTTTTAGGTAACAAATGAAAATTTCGCCGCTGCCAGGGTTTAGAAACGTGTCGAATATTGTGTGTCTTGACTGAAAAACGAACCTCCAATAACTTCTGCAGTACGCGAAAGTTATTGTCTCACTCCAATAATAGTGTGGTAAATTGATTTCGCAACAGTAGCAGTGATATCAGAATGCCCAATTTTTTTTAAGTCCAAGCGAGCGAAGAATCGAACTTGGAGGAAATTGTAAATTAGGTACTGAAATTTGAGCAGTCATGTAACATTTATGGTTTGAGAATATTTATTTTTTGCTGTTTAAATAATATGGATACTAGGCACGGTTTTTAGAGATTTTTTCAACCATTACGACTAAAAGTTAGGCAGGCTGTAGATCTGAATTTCCGTATATTTCGAACAAATCTCAAATAAATGATGAAAATTTACTCCGGATACAATTACAAAATCAAATTAACAAATTGAATGGAACATAAAAAATACAAGATTTTGTGGCGATTTCATTAAAAATGCGACAACGGTGCCGAGCTTATTGGCAGCGGTAGAATGTTTCGTATGCGTGTATGCAGTTATTTGCATATTTATTCAGTACTCATTCTTTTTCGTGTATAACCTTATTACTAATCAGTCGATCGCGAGCTATTTTGAAGATTTTAGTCGATCGCGGTCAAAAGCAGGTTGGCCACCCCTGATATATAGGATATAAATTTTATATTATACCTTGTAAAAAAATGGTGGTGCCTGTTTGATGGATTTACTGTTTATTGTTCGTAATTTCAGAGGAAAATGCTAAATCACTGTGCGGCAATCAATAGCTGTGACATGATTGGGAACATTAAAACTATGTTCCGGTTTGAAGCTGCTCTAGGTAACTGTTAAACACTTATTTATGCCTGGGTGGATGTCAGGCCTATTTTAATACTCACGTGGGTGTTGGTTTTTCACATAGCATGTCTAATACTTATTCTATGTTTTATGTTATGTATGGGTTATATTATCAAATATATATTTTTATTTTGTTAATTGTTGGCCTTGAAATTAAATTGCATCTTGTAGTGCTATCATAGGTCTAGGTCGGTTCGAGGATAAAACTTCTCAACCGAAGAGATGAAAGTTGACAAAACAATAGCTCTTCAAAAATTGAAATATATATTTCTTGTGCTGAATTATTGATTGTATACGTCGACTAAGTTGAGTTTTTGTGAAGAAATTCTAAGAGATCATTGAACGTTCTCAAACGCTATTGAAGTTACTTGCTGTTATAGCCTACTGCTAAACCATGCCATAAACACTCAGGCGGCGTGGCGTGTGTTTGCAGGTTTGAATCACGTTGGGATAATTATCTCTGAGAGGCTTGCTGGACTCCTCGCCGCCGTGGAGTGGTCCACGTAACCAATGGTCGGTTAGGCCTTTCTTCATTCATTTCATGCACCTGAAACAAGTAACAGGGAAACTAATCGCATACCCGACATGGACTGGTAACCGGGCGAGAGGCTGTGGTTCGCTATCTGATTAGTAGTCTTATCGGCTTACCCCTCCCCCGGGACATATATTGTATGTAAATCCCGTTATTCGAACATCGTTCTCACAGCATGGTTTCGAAATCTAAATACAGTTCATGAACGTGCACCTTAATCAACACAGTAACTCTATCAGTTCTTTATTTGTAGTACAAACTTTACTGGCAAAGAGATTACTTTTATGATATCTTTTTGTATTTATTGAAAAGATCGTCTTAGGAGTAGATATCGGAGATGTTATTCGATTGCAGTTATGGTCATTTTCCGCGTGACTTACTTTTTCTACGACCTTGCGAATTATTAAAAATGAAGGACGACAAATCATGCACAACTGTATAAATTTGACCTATGAAAGAATGAATATTTTTTTCACTTCGGAAAGCTTTTTGAGATGTCATCAGCTCGATGAGATTCTGGAGTCTCATGTTTGCATGATCATAATAGCGCGCTTGGATAAGCTAGGCCTACTACGTTCAGTGGAACTATCTTAACAGCAAAATGAGGCAAATGCGGTTTAGTTTGCAAAAGTCTCTCCGTACCGAGGAAAAATTCAAGTAGTGTGTTTTTACGTCATAAAGCATCCTAGTCATTAGTTTGCAAACACAAATGTTAATTTTCGAGGTCATCGCGTGAGTACACTTGTTTGTACGTGTTTGCAAATACAACTATACTTGATAATAGTTCTTGCAGCAATGAATGCAGGGGTATATTTGGGCCGACAGGGTGAGATTGCAAAGTTTGATGCTTTTACAACACGTATATATATCTAATATTTTCACCAAGTCGGCAATCTACTTGTTATATATATCAATTATAAAGCGAGATTGACTAATATTCGACTAATCTTCGATGATTTTTCTGCATCTCATAAGTAAGTTGTGGTAACATGGATCCCCGAGTAGGATGGACAGGTAAAACAAATCCCCGTAAAGCGTTTTGCCTGGTAGATTGACATTGTGTGAACAACTTCATCGAAAACTTGACGGAGACGTAGGCTACTGGTTGGGGAAATTTTCTGGAATTTATTTCAAGTCAGAGATAAGATTCCGAAGCATGCTTGGGATTCTGCCAAAGTTATTAATGCTCATGTAATTGGGATGGAGTTGATAAATTTTCCCAATCATCCGGTATTGATTTTTATAATAGAATAAAAATGTTCGATTTCGATTTCTTTTCACACTCGTTTGAACATACGTTCCGGGTAAGCTTGGACAATGCATTTTGTGTCAATATTTTACAGAATAAAAATTCTGTTTCTACTCATTCAGTGCTAATTCGTTTTACAGCTAAAACGACTTTTGTTGCTGCTGACTAATTAAACTAGATTATCTATTTATTAGACTCTTAAATCTGAACGTAAAACAATATGTTAATAAGAGGTTTAGCATTGCTTATCTGGGATGGCATGGTAATTTTATATTACAGCTAAAGCTGAAAAACTCTTGATATTTTATTGCCCCGTTTAATACAACATATAATATATATGATTAATTTCAACTATACGATAAAAACATATATGCACAAAATTATACATTTCAGCTCAGGTCAAAATTTTCCTAATAAACAAACAGCATACGTTGCTAGAATATTTAATCTGGTCAATCAAATCTCAACTCTTATTGCTAATTTTGGCTTAGATAAATCTATAAGCGTTTAGAATATTCCAACACGGATAAGATTTTTTTCCTTATTTCTTACTCTTATTAGAAGAAGTGTAGGTCTCGATCAATTGAGTACTTGTTCATTCCGTTTTCAATAAGAGCAATTTAGATCGAGTGAGGATGTTGTATACTTCCGGTTTATAAAAAAATATTGTAAAGGTGATGATGTTTTTGGGACCGATTTTACATGCAAATATTGTGAACATAATTTGATGACCTATTTCACGTGAAAACTATTGTAAAATTCGTCGAATTGAAGTAAATATAAGATAAATTTGGTTATATAATCATTCAGCTTTATTGAAACTGGTTGATACAGAGACTCATCGTTTTTAACATTGACATCACCTCTTTATAGGAGTTTAATGAGGCGCTCTTTGAAGGCGCAGGAAAATATGAGAACACCGGGAAAGAATTTCTGAGAAATACATAGAAATGTACGGACCCAACATCACAGACTATACGGAAAAGTATTTGAAATATAAATGACCGACATTTGGTTTGGATGTCCATCAAGAGCGCTGGTACGGTGACATGAGAAATAAACAAGAGCATAAATGTAGCTTACACCAAAGCAGTTTTCAATAAAGTTTTTTTTTGACAAGAAAACTAGAATTATATACAGGAGACAATTTCCTATCTGCGTGAATCCAATGTATAATCAACTATTTCCACGGCAGCGTTGTCGTTAAACACGATTCTGCGAATCTATTAAGCAGTTTTCAAATTATTTGTATGTAACCCTTCCCCTTGTCTACCATTTCTACAAACTGCAAATTTCATTCACTCGTTGATATTCGAAACGATGGAAAAAAGATTATGAGAATATACTCAATAAACAAAGTGCTATTTTCTATTCTTAGGCTACTTTCTCCTGATAGTTACGTTTCGAGGACGACGGAAGAATCTGTCTATTTCTACATCTTCAGTCACGCGCTTGACGGCAATAATTGTAAAGAACTTCTTGGAAACTTCTGCAGACATTCGTACCCCGGGCACAAACTATTCTTTGTGTTTAGAACCATGAAACATAGCGGGTTAGATTTGGTCTAATTTATTCAATTTAAGACGCATGCTATTAGAACAGACAATCGCCTCAATGGCGTTTTCTTTCTAACTTGTACATTGTACTTAAAATAATACGTATAATGTTTTAGTTTAACCTGTTCTGAGCGACAGGGTGCATTAGCGCAATTTCAGACGCTGTGTGTAAACCATGAGGTCTGGAATGTTTGTTATGGTCTTGTTTGGAAGAATAGCTCATTTCCTACCCAGCAATATAAGAATGAACGTTATATGACATTTGGAAGTAATAAAATATCGCTTACATTTCACGAGTGTACTTCCCGCTGCGATAGAAAAACGTCGCACAGCAAGAAAATAATTCAATAAACCTTGGCGTTGCGCGCTAACCAATAACAAAAGCTAGTATGATAAGGTCTTATTTTGAAGGTCCTTTTATATGCTACATAACATAGGAGAGTGGACATCTCACAACGTCAGGAAGGTATGAAAATATCGAGTCGTTTGATCGCAGCTGCCTCCCGAAAAAAAGTTAGTTCACATAGGCGTTTTATCTCGCAAATTCTCCTTGTCTCACGATTATAAGCTTTTATGATCATAATAAATGTTTTATTATGACTCACAAAAGCTTTCAACGCGATAAAGCACAAACAAACAAACCGATCGATCTATCAAGGCCTAAGCCTGGCCTGATTCGATGTGGTGACTTCTCAAACGGAAAATTTTCAAAAACGCTTCAACGACACGAAGCTAACGAAAAGCGTTTAGTATCATATGAAAGAGAAAACCAATGTGCAGTCACTGTATAGTCACATTTGCGCTTTTCAATAGCTATACACGTCCAACAGATGATAGAAATGAGAGAGTGTAATATTTTTTGTTATTTTTTGACGTCACGAGAGACCTCTTGAAAGAGGTGTTTTAGTTTACGGTCCTCCAGTGACATCTAGCGTATAGTACTCTAAAAGACCTTTCCAATGTATATAAATTATTGTATATTGGGTAAATTTTGGGGGTCGTATGACATTAATAAAAATGTATTCAAAATTGGGCTCGATTGGGCGTCTGAATCAGGTTAAAGTGAACAACTAAATTTACAAAGTATACTATTTTACGCAGTATATTAATAACATGAAATATTTGCGTGATACCTACCAAGAAATAACTCGATTGTAATTCGTTTCCGCTTTGCAGAACAGAATTTACACTGGAGTTTAAACAAGCTTAATTAAGGTTTGAAAACTATTTACATCTTATTGAAACAATACCTGATCATTAATGTAGAGTCTGGGAAAAAGTCTTATTCAATAGACTGTTAGGAATGCATATTCAATTCAATCTATTTTCAGTTTCTGTAGAAAATTATGACATTGATTATCACCATGAAAAGGTACACTTCAATTTTAAATGCTTTTCGTCGATATTTACAACCTAGTGTTCATCTTGATTTATTTTCTAGGTTCATTCCAGCTGACCAATGACATCGTTGTGGTGAGATCAATTAAGCGCGTACTGGGGTAGTTTTGCTCGAACCGGTAGTCCTTCAGGCGGTCTAGACAGTTCCAATTGCCAGGAAATGTTCAGGAATGGTATCAGTATTCAAAAACCTCTACACAAAACGGCAATCCCGTGGGTGAATATGAGAATCAACGATCCTTAGAGGTACCCAGGAAATTGATTACTTAAAAGAAATCTGTGATTTTCGGGATAGCTTGTGTGTTTATGCAGATATATTACAAAATGAAGTAGAAATACCTCTACAATGGCTTCGTTAACAACCGACGAACAACCACCGATTACAACACAGGGTGTTGGTGAACTAGAAACCACTAGTGATCTAACACTCCCCTGCCTTTCCGAGTCGGCCCATTGCTTACGACATCGCTATGTGTCATTTTAATATTTCTAGTTTCTATTATTAATATTTTTAATGTTTTCCCGGGTTCAACAAAAAACGTAATTTATCGAAACCTATAGATGAGGTTTAATGAGATGTTTTATGAACCATAAAAAAAAAGTATATATTCTTAATTTTAGAATCAAATGCATCTTACGAAAATTCCTATAAATTAGGTTGGTCACGCTGTCAAACGTTGTCACCTAAATATTTCGTAAAAATATTTTATAATGTATATATTTATTGACAATGAAAAAACAACGCCAAAAAATGTTGTTTTTATAAATAGTTTTATATATAGCATTTTTTTTTCAATTCCAAACACTCATCAAAAAGCTACAAAGTCTAAAAAGTTCTAACCAGGCTTATGGTGACACACAAAAAAATAGTGTAAATCAGTTTTAAAACTATCCACTAAATTTCACATAGTTAAAAACACTGGCAAGACACATTTGAACAAACAATTTAAAACGACGTGACGTCACAAAGTTTGTTCAATTGTTCAATTTGTTCAATGACTAATTCTGGAAAATTTGCATTGAAAGAATCGATATCACAAGAATGGATCTTCCTTTTGTGTACAAGCACTTCATGTTGGTAATTTTCTAAAGATCTATCGAAGTGAGGCCAGTGAGTTTGCTTTAATTATTTTGTGTTTTGATTAGGCATCTTGGGGCAATTATGAAAGCACTATGATGGCGTCGTATTTTAAATAATAATCTGTAATTATAAACGATTTCAATACGATCTTTACTCTAAAAACTACCAAAAGCAACAGCAACAAATATGAAGCGCTTAAAAATAAATAGAGTCAGTAAGACGGAGTGAAGAAATCGTTATTTTAATACCTTACTGATTAGAACAAGGAAAATATGTACAGGGGTCATACTAATCACGAACACCTATTGTCTATTAGACAATACATTTTTGAGTGAATGACTAAGACTGACATACTATGAATTAAAAAAATTATCACACTAGAATTTGTCTAATTATCAAAATTAAATATTTGTGAACATTAGATGAGCAAGGACAAGGGAAAGTTGAGAATCAACAAACAATTTTTAATAATAGCTGTTTCGAGAAATCTTGTAATCAAAGTTACAATTTGAATTTTTAAAGATTTTAAACCTGTGCTTATTATTGATTTGGTCAGAATTCAAATACAACAAATTTTGGAGTACTTTTCAATAATTTTGTCCATGACAAAGCACTGTTTGCAAAAGTACTGATCGTTTTTTTCAGTAACCCCGCAATTTTTTATTGTAATTTCATCGTCACGTAACGCAAAGATGTATTGTTTGAATTTACTTTTTTCCAGTGTTTAACATAAATTTTTTCCACTGTCATTCGTTCTTCTTTAGTCGCATAAACACCATTAAGATTAGAATGTCTACAACTTCCAAACCACCAGCCACCCCTTTGCAGTCGCAAGCATTCGGGAGAGCGTATAGTATTACTGTTGTAGTCAAATGTGCTGAAAGTTTTTCCAACAATATATGCCATTGGTGATCTAATTTGAGGGGTACCCGTGCACGTTCCAATGCTAGTTATTCGAAAATCATCGTTTTCTGGATTTATATAAAAAGAATTGCATTCTGTGTATGCATGAGCATCATCCCAATCTGTTAGGTCGATTCGTAATGCCAAGTTATTTTCCACCGTTCCAATTCTTTTCTGATGCAGTAAAGCGTCTAAATTATACAGGCCAACCCAATATTCCTTGCTTGGAAATCCAAACCCGTGAAGGTAATCATTCCAGCCCCGATCAAAGTTTACTTCTCCATTTTTTCTACGCTGTATAACCATCCACCCGCGCTGTCTGCTGTATTTGCCGACAGTCTCCATGTCACAAAATATTGATATAAAACGATAACCAAGAAAAATCCATATTCGGTATACATCGCTATGGACATAGCCATCGGAAAACAACTGGTGGCAACCTGTAGAAGTTGAAAGAAAATAAATAACTTCCAAATATTAACGTTTACCAAAGCATTTCATTTGATTGTAATTCTGTTCAAATTTTCGCTTGACAACATGAACAAAAGCTATTCATTCAGTCTTGGGTCAAATCGAAGTAATAATTGCGATGCATGGCCGTGGCGCATTTTGAGAGCTAGGACTATTACATTTCAAGCTTACCAATATTGTTAAAATTGTTTGATAGATGTACAATCCGTTTCGAACCTCTGCTGCAAAACAGTTGCTTAGTTCAGTGGTTCTCAACCTTTTTTAATTTGTGGACGATTTAAAAAAAAAAACTAATTTTGCGGACCGGTGAACCTTCAAAATCAACCCATAAGAGAACCACTGAGCTCAGTTCATCCATTGACTTAACTATATTAAAGCATAAAATTAATAGCACTGGACTGTGCTTTATATATTACATGATGTCTGAAATATTTGTAACAACAGGACATTTATATAAAAATAATTAAACCTGTATAAAGTTTTTCAATTCTCGGGTTCAATTCATCCGTAGTATTTCTGTGACCAAAGGCATCACAAGTCCTATTCAAATGCATCGAGTCATTCAATTCAGCCACTCGTACTACCAATGCCTTTAATTGCTTTTGAATAGCATTGGCACTTATGATCATGCCGTCATTGGGTGAAGTCATGCATGTATCGGCCATCAAGATATATAGAAAAGATAAAAGCAACCTATTCATAATTTTATGTGTATCTGAAATGAAACAATGTGTTTTTTATCGAGTATTAGGAAAAACACATGTCATTTCTCTATCTTAAATATTGTTGACGTTTACAGTGCTGTCAATACATTCTTATTCATGATTAAATCATCATTTCTCATTAAATATATTAAAATAATTTTTAAGAGATTATAATAAGAGATTATTTGAGCGCTACTTATTATTACCCATCTTTAAACAAGAAAAAGTTCCAGCCACGTAATTCAGAGAACTGAGCTAATTTCTTTACAATCGGCTTCAAATTAGAGGGAATGGGATTTCCCCATCAATTTCTAGAAAGACGAAAGTCGAAGAGACAAAAATCACAGGGGATAATCAGAGTTTTGACGCCACACCTACGTTCAACGATGGTCTAACTCAGTGGTACCCAACCGCCGGTCCGCGAAGCTTTTTCGCCGGTCCGCGGGATATTTCATTTCGTTGTTTTCCTACCGTCTCAATCGCTTTACCGAAGTCGAAAAGACGAAGTTACGTTGGTTTATTACGCAATTTCTTTTCCGCCGTCATATTGCTGTTTGATACGTGCGGTATAGCCCGGCGACGTCTTGGTGCCGAGTAATCACACTTTACGTTTTTTCGGTTCCGATTCATCGCTAGGCGCACCGTAAAATCTCACCAGATTTAGAAACCTGAAAATCAGCATGCGTGCTTTTTCCGTTCTGCATGCTTTTCTTGATTATTAAGTTGAAGTTACGTTAGTCTATTACGCAATTTCTCTTGCGCCGTCATATTGGTGTTTGATAAGTGCGGTATTATGGCCCGGCGATGTCTTGGCGCCGGCGCCGAGGCTTTTCGGTTCCAGATTCATCGCGAAAGGGCTCCGTCAAATTAACTGCAGAGAGATTAATATGATAAACACAATAAAATCTCTACCTTACAGTCCAGATTTATAAAAGAATCATTCACAATTCATTCTTGAGCTCTCTTGATAACGAATACCCATCGCTAAGTAATCGAGCAATCAAACTGTTGGCCGAATTGTCAACCAGTTACTTCTAGCTTTAATTAAAACGAAGCAAATAAATTGACTGTGAGCCGCTGCATAGCTACGTGTTGCAAAACCTTTTTTGGTGCCTCGTTTGCAATCCTGTATTGAAAACGAAACAGTTGCAAAATTCTCACTGGAGTTAATTGTGTTTCTACATGATTAGGCATGTGCATGTTTTTTATGTGAGATGTGTGCCTTTTTTATGCATAATGGGTGCCCAGCACTGCATTTTATTACGCAAATATATGTTATTATTTTATGTTCCACCCATTTCAATTTTTGATAGTTTTTCCTCATGTGAAATGTTTTTAAGTGTACCTTTTTTTTTCTAAAAGCATAGTGATTGCCCGACATTACGCAGATATATGTTATTATTTTCTGTCCCACTCATTTCAATTTTTGCCGGTCCGCGAGTACATTTTATTCAATTTTGCCGGCCCGCCAGTGTACGTCAGGACCAACAATGAGCTTGCTAATAGAAGTAGACTGACTAACATTTTTGCACATGTATAACTGTAAACCACAATAAGCTTTCGCGACTGAATTTCCAAAACTGCATCATTGATCATTTCATTTTTACAGACGTTTTCGAACATGGTGAGGGGACCCTGTTTACACCTTTTTATCCAACGTGTGAAGGGACTACGAGCGAATTCTTATGGACATTCTCCCTGAAGCATCATCCTCTCGTTGTATTGAAATTTATGAACTTCGAAGTATTTCCGTGAGTATTATCTTTTTTTTCTGATGATTGATCCATGTTTCTGGTTAAATCTATCTCGATAACGGAACCCTTAAAACTTGACAGATGCACAGCTGCCAGAGTATACATCAAATATCCTCGAAAAAAAGATTTTTTTTGCGGCGAAAAAATTCCTAAATTGGTGCACACAGCAGAAAGTATCACAATATCTCTAGAATCCAAAAGTGGAAACTGTGGAAAAGGTTTTGAACTGCAATACGTCTTTCCCCGTGAGTCATTTTAGTACGGATCATATACGCTATATGACCGCTATAAAAATTTGTCTTCCTTCTTATATATTGATAGGACGTAAATTGTTTCAAAATTTGTTCTTATTCAGGTATTTATATTGAGCAAAACCCGTTGATGTCTAATCGAAACGTGTCATTTTACGTAACAATACCCGGATTACCAAAAGAAGTATCAGCTAATTGTGAAATTGATATTGGTGATGAATCACACGAATTAAGACTTTCTATCAATGTTCAAAAAGTCTACCATGTTTTTACATCTTCTGGAAGTCATAACTATGATACAGCGTGTTATTTAAGTCTGTCAAATGCAAGTAATTTTTTTGCCATGCTCGAAAGGCATGGTTCATTTCAAGTTCAAGACAGTTTGAATATTTCAACTTTCGTTTCGGGAATTTTCTTCTACAACGATATATCCAGCACATACTTGAGTGAAACAACAATAAGAATTTATCATCAATTTGCATATCCGATTACATACAATTTGGTATTTGGAAATGAAGCAAGTAAGATTCTCACTAAAGAAGCAGAATACACTGATGAAACCGTGTATCAACGATCTAATATGTCGATCTCCTTTGCCATTACAGAAGATATTCAGCAATTTCTAAGTCCAGGCTTGCATGAGGTAAAAATCATTCTTCAAAATGATGTTTCTGTAGTTGAATTGCCGTTTAATATTACTTTAAATAAGGCATTGAATGACGTCACTGTCGAGATACAAAAGTACGTCGATATTCACCCCGCCAAATTTCCTATTATCGTCCGCATTGCGGTGGGATCCCCGGCTTACATTGAGATAAGCATGAAAAACGTAGCAGAAAGCGGTATCATTTTCATTAGTCTTATTACTTGTAAAAGTATGAAAGAATGTAAGGAAGGCGTCATCATGGAACTCTTTGTCAACTCACCAGGGACGTTTGAAATCTTCGTGTCTGCAAATAACAGTTTGGGGGAATTAAAGTCAGTTCCAAAAACAGTGGAATGTTTTAATTTAGTACATGAGGTATTTGTTGTTTCTGGATCACCTGGTTATGTCGGAAAAAGACTGAAGATATTTGTTTTTTACAAGATTTTCGCCGACAATGGAGTTTTCGATTTATTTATAACTGGAAATAGTGAGGTCTTGTTGGATAAAAGGCTATCGAATCACGTGCGAAGTAATGCATCAGGATTTGCGGAAGAAAACGTGCAAGTTCCAATCAATCTAAAAGGATTCAAAGTCTTTGAAACAGAACAAATATTTCAAACAGAAGGAAATATTGAAATAGTTGCCAGAATGTCGACAACAAATAAAAAAGTCCAACTTGAAGACAAGTTTCTATTGAATGTGTTGAAAGATCAATCACAAATGTGTTTGTCAGCGATAAAGATTCGAGATGGCAACAAAGAAAATTACAATAATAGGACAATTCGTGTATTGAAGTCACTGGATTTGACTGCAAGTGTCGAACTCCATTGCCAGCTCGACAATACCAACGTAGTAGAATATTTGTGGTCCATTCACGAGGTAAGTGAAGGATTTGAGACTTATTCACTGTCGAGTTTGAATAAAACGTCAAACACCACCAAATGTAACAGGCCCAGTTGTGTTAGAGGTTTGAATTTTTCTTTATCCGAACCATATTTTGCTAATTTAAAAAAAAATTATTGTATAATGAAAATGGAAAATAAGCAAATCCACGTTAGTAAAAATTGAGATAATTAGTTTCAACTATTGTTAAATTTTACCACATTCACGATCAGTAAAAATCACTATACTTTGTTACAATCAGGTTAAATCAATGAGCGAACTACCAAAGGACGCCAACAAAGTTGACATCAATGACCTCGATTTTACTCAGAATGAACTAGTAATTAAACAAGGAAAATTACTACCCGGAATTTATATCATGAAAATAACTGTCTCAACTCGCGATAAAAATGGACAAACTTCTGGCAAGGTTTTTGATTACACAGCTATTGAAGTACCTACACTTCCATTGAAAGCTAAGATCTGTGGCGCTTTCAAATTGGAAATTGGTGAGTTATATCGTTTACTTTCGAAGCAGTTTTAAGTAACTTTTGTAACTTAATGTCGCTTAATATTTTTTACTAAACTTTATCTTTTCGCTGGAAAAAACTTTTTATTGAAAATGGCTATCTTTTCTTCTACAAAAATTGAAGTATCAAAAATATTCTACTTCGTTCGCGAAGTGCTTACCGTATTTCTGGGCGAATAAGTCTACCCGGCAAATAAGACGAGGCCCGTTTTTTAGCCTGAAAAAATGGGTCTTTGCTTATAACCTGCCAATAAGTCCGGGTAGTAAAATGGCATCAACATCGGAATCTCAAATCGCCATGCAATGGCTTTTAAGCGGTCGTGCGCATGAGTTAAAATAGCCTATAATGACGTTTTCTTGTAGCGGGAATTCAAACTGTCTTTAAATTTTAATATAATTGTGTTCAACTTATGATTGCGTCAATCATAAAAGAACATTACGTAATACATAATAAGGCGACACCAAAAAATGAAAATTATCATACTCGCCTAACAAGACGACCCCCCCCCCCCCAAAAAAAAATAAGGCCAAAATTTGGGTCTAGAAAAGCGACTTATTCGCCGGGAAATACGGTATTTCCTGTTAATTAAATCTTTAGTCAATTTTCGTTTGAAAAATTAAAAATAAAATTTTTAAAAAGCAATCGGACTTTAATTGCTTTCATCTGTCTGCTCAACATAGCTATTTTTTGTTAACTTTAACATAAAACTAAATAACCTTATTCAAATAGGCCAAGATATAGAAGAATTCAAATACGATGCCTCCTGCACACCAAGCTCTAATACTCTTGTACTTGCATACAAATGGTGTTGTACAATATCAAATATTGACATTCCTACCGATAAGAACGTGGGAACGTACACGAATAAAGGTTCTTGCTTCAAAGGGAGGCCTGCATGTTTTTCAACCTCAAAATCTGGACAAATTAAAATTTCAAATACCGTGATAAAGGACAAATTTTTCCTTCGACTTTTTGTCAGTGCAAATAATTTTGATGATGGAATTGCTGATCAAGAAATCACCGTATTGCCTCAACCAGTGCCCATTGTAAACATTGTGTAAGTTTTATGATATTATGATACAATGAACTGACTTAATCCAAATCGTCATGACACTGTGTAGTTTATGTAAAAATTAAGTCAATTGCCTCGCTAAAAATCTTTACTTGATACATGCAAGACTATTCCTATGTTAATTCCACTTACTTCCTATTTCAGATGTTGGTCAAATTGCGCAAACGAGATTAATTCACAAGATTCTTTGATATTGGAAATAGAATGCAAAAGATGTATTGAATTTCAATGGACAATCATTGATTGGAAAGATGATGTCGTACAAGAATGTAACTCGAGTGACTTCTGTCAAATTATGACAGACATTCTTACACACATCGGAGAAGTTGTTGAAGTGAAAGTTGAAGGTTCGCTATTTTTAAGTGGTGTAATATTTTTCTCTTATTTCATATGATAAAGTGGTCACTTGCAAAGAAGTTGTACCAGCGTGTATCTTAAATCTTAAATAAATCCTAAATAAAAATGCAGCCGAAATAATTAAAACATTCATTAAACGTAATGTTTTTTCATGACCTTAGGTAAATTAATTAATATGTAAAAATAAATAAATATTGAGTATATGGTGTTCGAACTGAAACTTTATCAGCTGATAACAAATATAAATTCTATTATACATCTGAAATGTCCAGCAAACTATCATAAGAAAATTGATTAAAATTATGTTGTCATTTTCGGAATAATGATATATATATATCATCACTGTTCTAGAAGCAATATTTTCTTATATAATTGAAATAAATGTAAATCAACATAACATTTTTGCATTCAAGGTATTGATGAATTTGGACGGAGTGCTGCATCCACATTTCAAAGCTATATAAAGACATTTTCATCAAACGTGACCTGCGAATATGAACCTCAATCTGGATTTGCCTTTGTTACACAATTTCGTGTATCATGTTCAATTGAAGAAACTGATAATTTTATTTATCAATTCTTCTTATTGAATGAAGGTAAATTTTAATTTTTGCTCTCAGTGCTGACAGTGAAATTGTATATTGCCTTCTACTCTTGGTAAACAGATCTCACATACTGTTCACCATGAGCTAAAATAGAAAATACGCTAAATTGCTAACCTCTGATCAATTCGATGGTATTTGACTCTGTAATTTAAAATAGGCTATGGCTCTTTCAATTGGTGGTCAATTTGATTTACTTCATTATAGTATATTCTATTTAGATGGCACAAATCCTTTGCTACAGCATGGATATGACGACTCATTAGAAAACCTTATTCTTCCTCCCGGATTCACGCACATTGGAATTCAAGTGTGTTCGTCGATGAATGCTTGTACTAAAACAAAAGTTACCATTGAAGTAAAGTCGGCACCTGATGAAATTGCTGAAAAGATCATCAAGGATATTCCAACACAAATATCTAACGCAATCAATTCTGGAAATTTACAACAAGCCGCAAAGTCTGCTGCAATATTATTGAAACATGTTGAGCTGGATATTGAAACGGTTAGTAACTGTAATCTTCTTTTATATACTGATTGTTCACACTTTGCACTTGTGCTACGTTACAACATGTCGATAACGTTACAATTTGCATTTTGTGTTAATTCACCTACATATACTTATGGTGGGAAACGTAATTACAGTTCATAAACTATGAAGCAGTGCTTCTAAGGAAAAATAACCTATTGTTGAACGTTATTCACATAACAAAATTACATCACGCGAAAGTAAAATTTTATGTTAAAATAGACATATTTATTCTTCGTTTCCTCACTTCCATTAAAGTTTATCTATAATAAAATAACCAAAATTGTTAACTACACCCAAAATATAGCAATAAGGTTGATGTATTCGAAAAACTTATTTTAGAAAGTACAAATTACTACGAAGTTTGCCAATTCACATTTCACATCGACTGAATCGGCTAAACAAATGTCAGATGTTTTACAAGAATCGATTAAGAATGCAGGAAAGCTACCAACGGGTGTTATTGTAAGTGTTGACAACTATAGTAAACATTCTATTCAAGTACAAATGTCCATTTTCCAAGATAAATGAATTTGTTTATTGTATTTAAGAAAAATTTAGTAGAAAAACTGACGGAAATACAAGAATGGATTCGTGATGACGAAGAATCATCGTCGGATATTTTGAAATCAGTTGCGTTATCTTCTATGCATCTATCATCCAATATGATGGAATCAATGTCGGATTTTAATGAGGTTAATGATTTTGATCACTAGTTATCATAAGATTTTGGGGACTTGAAGTAGTCTTGTTACTATAACAATACACAACACCCAAACAGGATTGGTTAACACTTTGAAACCAATTTTATCATTTATTTCAAATAAAAAAAACGGATTAGCGAGAGGTTTGAAAAAAATATTTATGTCTGTCATCAGATTTCAAACATTTACTTAGGACTATTTTTTCACTGTTCAGCTTTATATCAAAATTGAATTGAAAATTCGTTTGGATAGCTATGACGTAACAATCTAAAAGTTTTTAAGAATAACAAAAGAGCACTTGAGAATCTTTCAAGATTTAGCATCGTCATCGTCCTCTAAGGTTTTGCAATGACACACAGGGTAACACTTTCAAAGCCAGGAATTTCAGTTTTATATTTCGAATAAAAGCATATCTTATACTTGAATAAACGATATAATTAGAAATACATATGACTAATTTCTGTGTCATTACTCGGTACCAACAGCCTATGGTATTAATTTCATTTAAATTTCACCGCAAACTCTCGATACCATGTTTTCTTTTTTCTCTTTCTAGACCTCGAGCACCCGTAGTTCCGACTCATCGCCATTGTTTCAACGTACAGCATCAGTCATAGATCAGCTAGGCTCCGAGATTCTAAAAGCTGTTACACCTGGAGAGGAACCGATCAATGTAACAACGTCAGCGTTCAAAGCGAATTTAAGGAAAATGGAAAGAAACTCTAGTATGCTCGTCTAAACTATAAAAATGTCATACTGTTCCAAAAATAGTTGTTATATTCATTTATTAATTTAATACAGAATTTTGCTTGCAACATTTCATTCTCTATATATAAACAGACAAATATTCTAATATTCCGAAAAAATTCGACACAGCTATTCATTTAAAACAGGTTTATTCATGGATGGCGAAGACGTCAAAACAAGAATCGATTGTGACTGGTCAAGCATAAGACAAACAGAAACTATCAATCTGCAGGTAACTCATTCGCTGTTATCGGATATTAGCATCAACGAAAAATCTAATATCTGTGACGTTAAGAAAACTTTTGCATTACTGAACCAAATAGTTGTGAAAGTTACCTTCGTTATCATTTGTTTCTATTTGAATAAAATCAATCGAGCTCCAAAATTTGCTTTGGTAATTCCCTTTTTCCAACCTTTCATTCGTTTAATAAACTACCTACAATCAAATTAAGTTTTTTTTTTCATTTTATAGCTTTTGCTACAAATCCTCTTATTATTCTTGCCTTTTGAAAAAAAACTGAATCGCAAATAACTCATAGATATCATTTTCAGGTTATTCGATACTTTCCAACTAAAGCAAGATTCAACACAAAAACGTCTGAAGTTGATGAAGTTGCATCAATTTCACTTTCAACAACTCATAAAACTCACAACTTATTGAAACCAATAACAAATCCACTGATTCCTTCAAAACCTGTTCAAATTTATCTGCATGCCGACAAGCATATTCCTGATTCTTCTATAGAAATGGAATTTAAAATCAAGGACTACAAGAATGACGTTCAAAATTTTACGTTAGGCATTCAAACTTTTGAAAACATGTTCGTCAATGTTCGTCTGCATTCTAAAAATCTTCCGGAGAATGTAACGTTGAATGTTACAATTAGGAATGAAATTGGAAATATCGAATCACATATATTGACCAAAGCAGGTAAAATCTATATGATGATCTCTTACTTCTATCTTTCTTGTTCTACCGAAAAAGTTTTGTTCATATTTCCTATTTGGTGATAACAAACTTTTTCAATGTTCTTTATATGTTTTAATCAAGATGTGGTCGCCTATGTTTACCAAAGTTGCCATTATTTTTGCCTTAAAGCTAGCATAGACGGTATCTTTGCTATCGTTATAAATGTTGTTTTTCCGTCTCTACCACAGATTTCTCAAATCATAGTTATGCATGGAAACTGCATTTTCATGACAGAGGAAAAATAAACCATGAGTTTCTTATTCTTGCATCTACGACAGAAGATTCCAATCAATCTCGTATAAATTTTATTTCAAATCGCGATAGCGCTACTACTGATAATATTGCAACTGCTTCAAACTCTAGTCTTAATTTGGTAAATACAACTGTCGAATCCAAAACAACTATCAAAGACACAACTTCAACACCTGAGATTAGGTTTAACTTAACGATGAAAATATACGCAATGAAGTGTATGCGTTGGGACGATATGATAAAAGATTGGACCACATCATTTTGCAAGGTTGGTAGAAGTCGGTTCATTCATATTATTAATCAGCCGAGAATATTGGGTTTGCTAATCGCTGTCAGTATTAACTTTATAATCTTTGCAATAAGGCAACATCTGGAAATGAATCAGACAATCTAGATTGGTGTGAATGTGATCTGAGTCAAACACAGTCTGGGAGATTAAGTGGAACATCAACATCCTTCAATATTTTTTCATCAAAGCTTCTTGTCTTCTCACCGCCATTACCAAACAAAATTGAACTAAACGTTGTTGAGTACATCAACAACACAGGAGGAGTGGATGTAAGAATATGACTAGTTTGTATTATTGCTACTGACTTTTCCCTTGTGACAAATACATATTTCTCAGAATGATACTGATAATGGTGAATTGAAATTTAGGCTTTCGTATACAAAATAGTTTTATACGACAATATGTTTTAAAGTTATATAGACTTGGGTGTAACCCAACTGTATTCACTATTAATTAGACACTGTTAAAGCTTCTTTTTTGGGGTAAAATTCAACAATTTATCAAAGCATACTTTTGTAAATCATTCGTACATAACTTTAACATGTTCTTATTTCCGCCTTCCGTACTTGATAGGTAGAAGAGACGATTGAAAACATTAAGGATGAACTAGAACAAAACCCGATAGTGCTGATCGTTATTTCTATTATTGTGATTGTCTTCAGCGGAATGATAGTATGGGCCAGATATCAAGATAAAATTATGAAAAACTTGGTAACTTGTTTGCTTATTTTAGTTTCTTAAAACGTTTCGTGGCACAGAAGAAGAATTCTAAAATATATAAAGATTTTACATGCGCATAAAATGCATGTTATAGCTTTTGAAATACTGCGAATAAAACTTTACCCTTAAGCAAATTTTTTAAATAAATATGAACAATTTGGACCAGCTACAGTTCTTTTAACTATACATTTTATTCACATTCTTTTTATTTATTTTATGAGATGATTGTAAGATTATTTAAACTTTTTGCATAATACCTTAGTAAATATAAATTCGATTTATTCGTTTTATATGTTTTTACACAATTTCCATATTGTTTTAACATGAATTTTCTCAAGATAAGAATTCATAATATACTCCCTGATCGATAAAGAATTGTTACGAATTTCAATTACAGGACCAATACGTGGAAGTGTGCGATAATGTTCCTTTCGTTTCATATCGATATCTAATGACTGTGTTTACTGGGAGTCAAAAACATGCCGCACCAACATCAACAATTGCCGTAAAGATAAATGGAACAAACCAGCAAAGCATTTTACATTTGTTGCAGGCAAAAATTAAATGTTTTAAACTTATATATATATCATGAAATTGATTCCGTTATATTAAAACGTATGTGCTATGTATTACCAAAGTAATACCAGTATTTGAAGTATTGCTCATAACTTGTAGCAAATGCATTACGAATTATTATAATGATTACTATTTGGGTTCGATTCTATTCGGTTATATTGCTCTGTGCAGCTAAAAGAGATTGTCGTAGGTTTATGAAATGTAAATCATGTTAAACTAAGATAGTGAATACTTTTGCAGAAGCACGATGATACAATTCATTTTCTATCACGCGGAAATGTCGTCACATTTCTGATGACATCACTGCGATGTGTAGGTGATATCACATCTATGAATATTTGGCAAGATGAAGAGGGAAGCAACCCAAAATGGTAAAATTGGATTTGATTATACAATATAGAGCATAAACGAAATTGAAAGTGAACATATATATACAGTACATGTTATTTATATGTTTATACAGTGCTTCATCTACCTAATAATTGGTATATTTGTATGACATTACAGGTATATTGAACGGCTTGTTGTTCGTGACTATGAAACTAATGAATGTTGGTTTTTCCTGGCAAACGAATGGTTGAACGATGAAAAACCGTTTGCTGAACCGATGGAACTTGTTTTATATCCTGCAACAATGAAGGAACTCCATTCGTTTCGAAACATATTTCTTATAAAAGTATCATATTATTTAAAAGATAGGTCAGTTGAATAAGTCAATATTTCATTTTAAATTAATACTGGCAATGGGAATACAGTAAAAATGTACTGCAGCGCCTTTTTCTGTGTTTTAGAAAATTGCCGTTAATTGTTATTTTTTGTAGTCACATTTGGTACTCTATCTTTGCACTACGAGAATGGTCTTGTTACAATATGAATAGAATTGAACGGGTTGGCTGCTGCTTTCTTCTTATAATGATGATCATCGTTACATCACTAATGTTTCATGGACGGATTGGTGATGATTATGATATATTGAATTTATTATCAGCATCTAATATTATTGCAGGTAATCGCCGTCTATAATAATACGTCATAATACTAATAACAAGATTTGGAACAGCAGGTCGTGACTGAAAACAGAATATTGAATAAAATATCGTTTTTTTTTCAGGTTTGGAAAGTGGTCTATTGTGTTTTCCCATCACATATATTGTCTCCGTAATGTTTCAATCTTCAAGAGCTCGTGACTCTGTAAACTCCCTCGGCAAAGAGAACATGTCGCTTGAAACGATTTCGCAAAATTACTTAGCATCGAAAATGAAGTTGTTCAACGACGAGCAAAGGAAAAAGTCATCAAATTCACATTTGCAAACAACATCAAATCGCTCTCGCATCACGGGCCGTAAATTCGCGAATATCTCAAAGTCTAGGAACCACAGAGGTGCGGAACTCAGGAAAAAGTTGTCGACAGAAAAAGGATCACCTCACCCCTCAATGGAGGGTTCGAAATCAGAGAAAAAATTAGCTTTTTCGAACAAAAAGAGAAAAGCTTCGCGTGATCAGCGTTCGAATATGAAGCAAAGTAGTAACCACAGACCGAAAAAACAAGAAGCGCAAACGCTCACGGAAAGAAGGAAATCGAGGAACTCACAAAATATGAGGATTCCAAAACCTTCTTCACATATAGGCAATTTCAGGTACAGAGATTAATCGTGTATCGGTAATAAACTCATATATGCAAAGTTGTACGAATAGTAAGCAGGATTTCTGTTTTCCCACTAAACGATTATTTTCATTTAGTTTTACACAAACGGAAATTGCAATTATGGATGTTGACCCAAGTTCATCTGATTTCAAACCCCTTCCATGGTTTTCCCGATATATAGGATGGATGATAATTGGCGTTGTCAGCACTGGATGTTGCGTACTCAGCATTATTTACGGAATTTCATACGGATATAATGACACAATGAAATGGTAGGTGCATATTCAATAGTTGGTACTTGAAAACCCTATTTTATAGATAAATATAGTTGCACAAAATAAGTTGAGTTTTTGATAAAAATGATGCCCAAAGACTAAATCATAAATTTATGCTCATATGTATACAATACACTGTACTCGATCTGTATTATACTCCGAATAATTTCATTCATTCAACTTGTTTGACTCACTTGTGTTTCAGGTTAATTTCCCTTCTATTTGCAATATTGGAAAGTATGTTCATTCTTGAACCGATCAAGTGTATTATTCTTGCTTATATTGCTGTAATAAGTAATCCGAGATTGGATGTATCAGACTGGATTCCACCACTAAAAAGAAAAGGTTATTTAAATTAATTAGTATGCAAGTACAGTATAGGCATAATCCTATCGCGCAATTAAATGTTGGGAAATCACATTGCAGTCCGTATCACTGAATTACTTCATACATACATTCATATGTATAGTAACATGACAACAACGCAGTTGTGTAAAATGTATTCAGTTGAAAATAAAGTGTGCTACAACACCAATGTGTCCATCTTTTTATAATTACATTTTTTATCCTATCTCGATGTGATCTATTGCATAAATGCATTGCATGTTCTCGATATTAAGATTTACCACTGATAAATTTGTTATTATGCTTTTTCAGTTGTATTAAAGCTTCATGAAAATCCACGCGAAGTATTGAAAGAATTGATAAGAGAACGTAAAACGAGCCCAATTTATAAAGGACCTGTTTCGAAAAATGAGAAAATGCGCAGTACGGAAAGCGACGGAACTTCACAAATCACAAATACTAGCTCATGCGGTTCGCAATGAAGTTCGGTAGTCCAGATCAGGTAATGTAGTAAGTCGTTTCAGCATATCGTATACTAAACAAGGCAACATTGCTATTGCACCTGCGGAAATCTTTGAGTAAAAACGATAATATACTAGAATATTTTGGGTTGCTGTGACCATTGAGTGTTTACTCGTTTTATGAATTCGCATTTAAAGTATTTTATTATGTATATATGTATAATGCGACATTTGAATAATCCGATATTCTTCTGCTTTTCTTTTTCAGCAATCAGGAAATGATCATCTGAAAGTTTACCACAAGATCTAATAGCAAATCATGATTGTACACTTCTTTTCGTATCACAGGATACTAATTATAATTTGAATTTGCCGATATACCGCGTAGAAAAATAAAACAAATTGATTGGAAAACACCATCAAACTAAGCAATCAACTCAACTGTATTCGGAAAAGTACGGTCCATCAATCATTAAGTATAACAGAAGAACTAAGCACAAATATAATGCACATAGAAAAGTCTGTTCAAGGGTGCCGGCAGAGTACCGTCACGTAAACGAACGGGTTCGTTGATCGCGTGATTATCGAAATCAGTCATGCAAAATATTCATGTAACGACGTGATTTATTCATTGAGGTGTACCGTCGAAGAACCGCTACAAATAGTTTTTTATTGATATCAAGGTCGTCATCACACAAAATTTCGAAGTGAAAAACTAATCACATAAAGCCTACAAAACGTTTCGAAATAAATAAAAGTAATAGCCTTCTAGCGACAAAGATAATCTTCTTTCACCACTGAAAATTTCAGAGCAATTCATCAATTAGTTAATGAGAAAAATAACAACAAAAAGAAAAATGCCAACAAGATCACACCAACATAATAATAATAACATAACGATTCATATGTACATTTCGTGTCCAATATTTCATATTTTTGTACCACTGTAAACTGTTCAAATATTTAGATACGACAAAAACTAGGTAAGTAAAATGCTACATAAAAATGTTGTGAACAATATGAAGGTGTTGAACGGCGATGGTTGGTTAGATTCACTTGTTGTCTCTATTTCACCAACACCTTGCGTTGTGGCCGGCGGTTGAACATCAGTTGTAAACGAAGCCATTGTAGAGGCATCTACATCATTTGTAAAATCTACATAAATACCCAAGCTATCCCAAAAATCACAGGTTTCTTTCAAGTAATCAGTTTCCTGGTAACTCTCAGGATCGTCGATTCTCATATTCACCCAAGGCTTGCCGTTTTGTGTAGAGGTTTCTGAATACGGATACCATTCCTGAAAATTTCCTGGCAATGGAACTTCGAGACCACCTGAAGGACTACCGGTTCGAGCAAAACTACCCCAGTACGTACTAAATTGATTTGACACAACAATGTCATGGTCATCTGGAATGAACCTGGAAAGTAAATCACAATACATAATATGATCTGTAATGCTCGGTGAAAAATATTCACGTCAGCAAGTGTACAATCAGACTTAGTTTTTACCTACATTCAGGATTTTACACAAAAAGCTGGATATAAGACACAAATTTTCAGTATATATATAGGCTCTTGAATTAATATATTTTGTAGATTTGGTTCATTTACATAAACTAAAACATGTTTGTATGTTCTAATTTTATCTTATTCTAAGTACAATGTACAATTAAAAATGTTATTGAGTCGTATATTTAGTTTAGCGAGCAATGTGTTTTTGAAATAAATGAATGAAAATAAATATTACCCCCTATGTTCTATAGTTCTAAACACAAAGAATAGTTCGTGACCGTGGTACGAATGTCCGCAGAAGTTTCCAAGAAGTTCTTCACAATTATTACCATCTAACGCGTGGCTGAAGATGTAGAAATAGACAGATTCTTCTGTCGTTCTCGATGCGTAACTACAAAGAGAAGATACGTAATAAACAGAATAAGTTACTATGTATAATGTATAGTGAATGTATTATCATAATCTTTTTTTTCATTTCGGCTAAATAAAATGTTCATTAATTATACGGTGTTTCATTGGATTAATTTGCTTCCCTCCAAAAATTATAAGGAATTCGTCGTCAAAATCTTGCAACAACTGGTGCTCATGCACGTTAGAAAAAAATTTTATGCTCAGTTCTGCTGAAACTAAAATAATATGAAGTAGGATATTTTGGAAAACAAACTTGTTGACAGAAGGTCTTGCTCCGAATAAATAATCACAAGAGCTGAGGGGTTATTAGCCTGTTTTAAATAAACAAGAGTAAATGAAATTCAGCAGAATCCAAAAAACAGTTCGTGTTTAACGACAACGCTGCAAAGAAATATTTGATTATACACGAGCAACGCTTCTTGGGTTCACGCAAGTGTCTCACATATATATATCCATGGTTTTATTGTCGTAAAGAGTCTTTATAAAAAATGCTTCTTGAGTTAGGCTACATTTACGCTATTGCTTATTCCTCATCTCACCGTGCCAGCGCTCTTGATGGGCATCCAAACCAAATGTCTGTCATTTCTATTCCAAATAATTCGCCGTAGTCTGTGATGTTGGGTCCGTACATTTCTATGTATTTCTCAGAAATTCTTTCTCCGGTGTTTTCGTATTTCCCCGCGCTTTCGAAGAGCGCTTCATTTAATCCCTACAAAGAGGTATTGTTAACGTTAAAATTACTGAATCTCTAAGTCTAAACGGTCCAATTCCAGTGAAGTTACTCGCTCAAACCATTCTAATATTTCATTCAGATTAATGTTTGTAAAAATAATTGGCACTGAATTGAATGCGTTGAAACTGAGTTTTATTCTGTAAAATGTTGATACAAAATAGCTTACCCGGAAAATATATTCATTCGGTATTGGAATAATATATTTTATCACAGCTACTTCTTCGGCGTTTGTCCCCAAAATGATAGGTTTATTTGTTTGCCATTTCCCTTCTCTAAATAGTTCCATTGGCTGACCGATATATTCAGTGCCATCGATGTAAGGACGAAAAGGCTCCATTGCAAAGATTGGATCTAACTTAATCCATCCAGAACCCATCATTTTTGCCATTGCCGATATAAGCGTTTCTGGGTCAGCATCCCTGAGGTATAATTAAACTGGATTTAACAGGTAAAGGTCAGTTTGGTTGAAAAAATGGAGGTAATAAAGGCGGGTAATGGAACACAAATTACTACTTACATTAGACATGTGTAATTATCTTTTCTGTCTGGACAACAGTTTGGGTTCGGAATTGGTAATGCTCCAATTGGACCGTTGCAGCGAAGATAACCGATTAATTTATCAGTAGTTTCTAAAGCCTCACTCAATGTTGGATACGTGAACACTGCTGGATTACTTTGCATGATAGCTTGATGAAAGAGAGGATCGCTGTTGTTTGACACCAAATGGAACATAACGGATTGTGCACCGGCACTCTCACCAAATATTGTCACCTAAAATAGTGTAGAACCCTTTTAAAATAGCCCATAGTGCACAACACAATTTCAATCATAAAAGTTCTCACGTTGTAATAATCAACATCGCACTCTCACCTTAGTCTTATCTCCTCCAAATTTCTCAATGTTATTTTGAACCCATTGCATTGCCAGTTGTTGATCTTTCAAACCCTGATTGCCTTCAATTGTTTTACCGTTTTCGTCAAAAGAAAGGAATCCAAAAGGACCTTTGAGCAATATATTTCACAGTTATTCAACTTGGCGGAATAGAGAACTAAAAGATCGGATTCTTTTAAAATTTCAAAACGGATTACGCATCTGTTTTGCATCGTTTTCTTTATAGTTTTTACCGTGTTAAATGTATTAAAAGTAATAAAACAATGTGCGATGCATCTTGTTGAACTAGAGAGCAGATTAAATTACCCAATCTGTAATTGATGGTCACGATAATTGCATTGATTGCTTGGCTCAAATATTTTCCTTCATATAGTGTAATAGTTCCTGCACCAAAATGGTAAGCTCCACCATGCATAAAAAGCATCACTGGTATTCGATCGTTAGGTGGATTATCCGGATCAGAAATATCCACTTGTATTGGGACGTGAATGTTCAATACCAAACAATCCTCGCTTACCTGAAAATAATAAAATGAACCGAAATGTTTGAAATATCACAAAATTTCTGTTTGAGATGTACATTGAGATGTTTGAGAAATGCAGGTGTGGTTGTTTGGTTAGATTTCTAGTGTATTAGCGTATTTTATGTCTGTAAAATTGTTGCGAGTTATTGAGTAGGATACCAAGTGTGTTTATTCTGATTTTAGAGCCATTAGTTTATGATAGTGTGGTATACCGTATCATGTCTCAATTGTGTCATGCATGAGTGACCTTGGTTTCTGTTTCGCGCTCTTTTTGTTACTGCTCAAGCCGATCGTGTTTTCCGTAATGCATTTTGATATCTACAATCATCGTCTATTCTTCGAGTTCACGAACCACGACAAAACATATAATGGCGTCGGGCATGATTAAAGAATTGAAGGGGGTCCCAAGACTAGAGAATTGTTCATTGTTTTCTAATCTGCCTGTATTGAGTTGTTTTCAGCTTATTTTGGAAATGGTCAGTTGTTAGCTATAATGTACCGGATTTTAAGGATTTTCCTCGATTTTGGAAGTTGTATTTGATTTTAGGGTTTTTCTTTAGATTTCAGGGTTTATATTGTATCTATATATTGTTTTTATTACAATATGATACCAGGTATTTTTTATTTTTATCCTGTTCTGTTCTATTGATTTCATTGGAGTATGTGATTGTATTGAGATTGCTAGTTAATAAATAGAATTAATTGAAGTGAATATTTAGAAGAAGATTGACATCAGACCATACTAGAAGATATTTCGAACGGGGAAAATTCGTACATAGACTGATAGTACACTACATCGGAAATTCGAATTTTAAATGTTTTGTTTGGCCATAGCTGTTACATTGAAAATGGCATCCACTTGATTTCTTATAGTGACGTAAACAGTGTGAGTTTTACTTGTCCAGTAATTCATGTGTCATTGTTGACGCCTTAATTTTCTATGATTGACAGTGTGACCCCGAATAACGCATTACAGTACACACTCCATCATGGAATAATTGAGGTGTCTTCCAATGCGATTGCCTTCCCGGACATGTCTTGCTTTGTCAGGGAAATTTCTCGTGTGTTGCTTACAGCTAGTGCCTTAATTACTAGAGAGCGGCACTAGCTTCATTTGCTTTTATTATTTTCAGAAATATAGTTCAATTATTTAATTGGATTGGATTTCATTACATTGACGAATGGTTCATGTTCAATTTGTGATAATTTAAACCTGGAATAGCAGATAAATTTGGTAGGTCATAATTTGTAACTGTTTCTGATCTGGAAACTGCGAGTTTTTTGGTAAATTGGTTCAACTTGCTGATTAATTACAATTGATAATTTTGTTATACTATTGTGTTGATTGCATATTTTTGTTGAATTCAAAAATATATATTCATGTGATTCATATATTATGTAGATTTTTTGTGCTCCCAGATCTGAGTAGGCTTCACAAAGGCCGAATTAATTGAGATTAAGAATCATTGTTAGTAATTCGTGCTGATTTATTTTATGTTTGTATTGAGATAACCGTGTCAACTGTATTCTTCAAGTTGTTTGATTTTGAGGATACAAACTTGGTGCTGAGAGACCGCGGTATTGAACTGTTCAAATTCTAGTATTCAGTCGGCGTCGTCCAGTTTCCAAAGAACGGCTGTTACAATATTACAAAACCAAATTGAATTAACCAGTTCAGAGGAAAGATAGAAGAAAAAGGAGGTTTTTAAATTTTTGGTTGTTTTGTTGCTTGAAAAACTTTTTCAGACAATTTATATGATTAACGTGTCAAGTTTTGAGAAATGTGTAGGATAAAGCATTTTTTGTCACGAAATATCTACGCGATGCTGAAATATACGCATATGATCGCAGATTTACATAGTTACATGTTTGCAAAATAATTCTGATTCTCTTTTATTGTATATATCTACAGTATGTTTTGGTCCGAATATAGACAAAACTGCGAAAACTTTTTCCCAAACAACTCAATCACGTATATCTCAAATAAAACTGGTTTTCAGTGTTACCGCCACATTTTCATATGAAATAATCCAAAATATTCAACAAATTATATGAACAACACAAGCAGGATTACCGCCGGTGTTTCATATGAACCGCCGGTGTTTCATATGAAATAATCCAAAACATTCAACAAATTATATGAACAACACAAGCAGGATGGCGTTTTTCACAACCACTCGAAATTCAATCTTTATTATAGGTAACACCCACTCCCCAACAGTCTACTTCCGCGGTCCCAAGCTTGTTTATTGCGGAAGAGTACATTAGCGATCTTGAATGTATATATACCTAAATTTTAACGGTGTGTTTGAAATACCCAACAGTTCGCATTTAATACCAACGTTTACGACTCACGCTGCAAAAGGGTCAATATTTGCATTCAGGCACTGAAAAATGTTAAGACCTTCCTTTCATGGCCTTCCAAATTCCTTGTGGTTTATTTGAATATTTTCAAATACCATTAGGTTTGTTGCATGTGCATTTATGGAGTTCCAAAGAAGATTGAACTAAATGGCCCGCGGTAATATCTTTGCACCTAGAACATGGACATAGCAACAACAAATGAACAAATAAAAACTTGAAAACATCTGTCTGACCTCTTTTATATCAGCGACAAATATTTAATAAACATCTCAATTTCGCAAAAATATTTAAGAAGAAATACTCACTTCTACTGAAGATTGGAACTGATAGCATTCAATACGACTCGTCTCATTCAAAATTCGAGTTAAATCTGGTGTATTCAGCATCTGTGGTGCTTGAAATCTTTTATATAAGTTTAAAATATTATAAAAGCCTTAAGTTTACATACAAATTTACCACATATGAATAAGTACTAGCAACTACACCAGGACCAATTAGATAATATATATATACGAGTACACCGTAAGATAAGAAGATGAACCGTATATAATATGTTTGACTAGATAAATGGTTAAACAAGACAGCAGTGCTCATATACGAAAATATGGACACAAAGGTCGCATAGCTACAACATGATCATCTCAATGTCGGAAAAATCATCATCAGTCCATTTTAACACCTTTGAGAAATTTGAACAGTTGCGCCTAAAAAATCGTTTTTTTTTTTATTTAGAAAGTTTTTTTTCGGTATATATGTATCATATGGCGTACGATTTTATTGAAGAACGGTGATTTTGGTCGATTAGTCGGCCACTGTAAGTCATAGAGAATACGTTTCCCAACTGACCGGCGGCCAACGGAATATCGTAATTTAATTGCAAAACTTCATTTCGGACTGTATACTAACCTGAGGTCTCCAACAGGAGGGATTGCAAAAGGAATAGCGTAAAACGAATTTGAATAATTTGTATTTACGCCAATAACAGTTCCTGATGATGTTTTCACCTGCGGGCTGAAATCTGAAATTATTAGACTCATATTAGTGCAAATTTCTAACTATGATTTTCCCGAGTAAACTATAAAGTAAAATTTAAACAGCATATTGGCTTTGAATACAATTAACTTTATAAATAATTACGTTTTAGTCACAGCACATTATCCCAAGTGTTTCAAATTATGCTGGCATCCCTAAATTTTATTGAAAATATTTTTATTCTAAAAGCCGAAAATGCATAGTAAGTATTGCACATATGTAATTCTTTGTTTCCGACCGTTAAAATGAAATATATATATATTCAAACTAAGCCGTTAATATTTATACCACGATTACGTTTTTTTTCTTGCAGTTTACCTGATCGTTTAAAGGTCTTACCCGAAGCTTTCTCATCTTTGTCTTCAGCCGTATCGTGCAACGTTCCGTATATCTTTTCCAGCAAATCTATGATAAGTAGTTCAGGTTCCTTTGCGACCTCTAGGCCATGGGCAACGGCAAATATTAAAAACACCAAGACAGTGCAGTATTGCATACTTTTTATCTTCTAACAAGCAAAAATTTGAATCATTGTGGACTAATTTGTTGATACATCCCGAGTATTACACGCAATTGTGAAACTTTCTAAAAGACTTCTACTAACGCCTTGCAAAGATGCGTTCTTTTGATACGATTCCAATCAATCAATCAATCAATCATCATTTATTCGTCAACACAATCAATATATATATATCACGGAAATATGGCAAGATATATAATAAGTAAAAAAAAGAACTTCATATGTGTGACAGGAGTCGCGAGGGACCACGAAAGGTCTTCGAGCAGCGACACCTACGATGCTGATTCAGCTTAATAAATAAATTTAGTTAACGCCTATGCTTCTAATCATTATTATTTACAAAACATAAAAAACATGACATCAAACAATTGAATAATATGTGTATATAACAAATTTGAAAAACATGAAAACCACCAAATAGCTATTACAAACTTCTTTATATATATATATGAAGGAGAAAAAAATCCAAATTCAAAGAGAAACCAATCGTAATAAAAGTAGATGAAACTCTAATAAACGTACAATTAGGTTTTTAGACCATGTACATAACATTGAGGTGTATATAACACCTCAATGGCACATAACGGCATAATCGTTGCCAACCAAGCAGCAATTTTGAAAAATAAGGACTCCGTGCACCTCTGAATCGCTCGAGCTGGGATCAGCGTTGTCAAGAATAACAAGCCAAGGTCACATGCTGTCGTGAGTCAGATGTTAAGAAACGGCAGCAGATTAGAATTGGTCATTAAATTTTCAGATGATCAACTTCCAGAAAGGTAATTATCAATATATTTTATTTTCAGGTCTCTTTTAAAACCATGATATGACAGTGATCTTATGGTACCTGGTAAATCATTCCACAACTTCACACCCATATACTTTATAGATTTTTGTGTTGAGCATAATGTATATCTTGGGACATATAAGGCACCTTGCGAGGCAGATCTAGTGCGATATGAATGGACTGCAGTCTGTTTAGTAAAATACCCTACAAATGCCTTTGGAAGTTTGTCGTTGAAGTACTGGTGCATGAGTTTCAGTATCTCAAATTCAAGGACCTGGTGAAGTTTTATAATGTTAAATCTATGGTACAAAGGATCAAGTCTGGTGTGTAGAGGTGCGTTACCAATTGCTCGGATTGATTTATTTTGCAGCACCTCAAGTCTGCGAAGCCGTGTGGATGATGCACTTCCCCATGCAACAATGCCATACTGGAGATATGATTGGAATAGGGAAAAATAAACTAATCGCATAGCTGATGTGGTAAGAAATGTTTTTAATTTAAATAATATTCCCGCTGTTCTAGCTAGCTTGCTGGCTATGTAGTTGATATGTGATGCCCATTTCAACTTATTGTCTATATATATACCTAGGTACTTATAAGAATTGACATTCTCGAGTGGAATGTCATTAATAAAAATCTGAATCGGTTGCTTACTTTTTTCATTTTTATTATGGCTAATTAATAGAGATTTGGACTTTTCAATATTTATAGTAAGTTTATTACTAGCCATCCAAGATGTGATTTTTTGCATTTCAGAGTTCATGTACAGTTCCAAATCATTTGATGAAGCTGAACTTCCGAATAGTCCAGTATCATCAGCAAAGAGTTTCACAAGTAGGTTAGTGGCATGAGGGAGATCATTGACAAAGAGTATGCACATTACTGGCCCGATTATCGATCCTTGTGGAATTCCACACTGTACAGTTTCAAGTTTAGAACAATGTGATCCTATTTTGACATATTGTTGACGTGAGCTCAAGTAGTTCTGGAATAATTTTGATGCATGTCCGCGAATACCATAGTGGCACATCTTTTTAACTAATATGTTATGATCAACGGTGTCGAATGCCTTTTTTAGGTCGAGGAATATGGCACTAATATGCTCTTTTTTATCTAATTCGTCATAAAAGTAAGAAACCATGTCAAGAATCGCATGATTAGTAGAGTGCTTTTTTTGGAAACCGAATTGGGATTTGTTTATAATGCTATGGTTATCTATAAATTGTATAAGTCTGGTGTGTAGAAGTTTTTCAAATACTATTGTTATGGCCGAAAGAACTGAAATAGGTCGATAGTTGGATGCACATTCTTTTTGCCCACTTTTGAATACAGGAGTAACTTTGGCAATTTTCAAGCAATTCGGGAAAATGGTGCAGTCTATGCAGGCATTAAATAACTTGCAAAGCATAGGGGACACTATATCAGCAGCATTTTTTAAAAATTTAGCTGGTATATTGTCATACCCAACCGCTTTACCATCCGGTAGCATTGCTATAGTGCTAAAGATTTCATTGAATGTTGCTGGTCTAAGAAATAAGGATTCTTTCACTGGATTTTTGAGATTAGTCGAAAAAGACTCATTAGACTGAGGTATACTTTCAGACAGTTGTGGCCCTATAGAGGTAAAATGATTGTTGAGATAGTTAGCAATGCAGACTGGATCACATACCATCGACCCATTTTCAGTTTTTAGCTCTTTGATTGCAAGTTTTCTTTCTTTTTTGATATTGGCCAAGTGTCCTATCAACTTCCAAGTAGATTTAATATCACCACAAGTTTGTTTAAATTTATCGAAGTAATATAATTTTTTTGCTTTAGTTATTAGAGTTTTTAATAATTTACTGTAAGTTTTGTATGATCTATGTTGAATATCGTTACCTTTTTTGAAGTGGGTTTTGTACATTTTATGCTTCTTTCTAATAGAAACATGAATCCCTTTGGTGAGCCAAGGTTTGGCTAGAAATCTGGCTTCGCTCCGACTTACTGCTTTCAAAGGCGCATGAGCATCAATAGTTGTCCGAATTATTTCTATGAATGTTTCAAATAGAGTATTCAAGTTATCACTAGTGATTTGGCAATTTGAGATTGGGCTAAGTGAAGATTCTAAATTGGTTCTATAGGCATCAATAGAAAAGTTTTTCATATCTCGTTTCAATATTTTATCTTGATCTTGACCCCCTTTAAATTTTGAATCATAGACTGTGCAGAATTGTGGATAGTGATCACTGATGTCACTAAGAATAATGAAGCTCATTAGGTCAAATTTTATCGCATTTGTAAAAATATTGTCAATTGTATTCCCTGCTTAACACTTCCGTTTTCCTCTGGTAACTTAATATTGAATGCATATTTTAATATTAGCCAAACTCACTATATCTTGTCATATATCATATTAGTCCGCTCGAGGACTGAAGTGGAAATAGTATACATCTTGCAAGAGCAATACACTTTGCGATCTCACCCTATCATCTCCCCGCTCTTTTAAAACGTCGTTAACCAGTGTACAATATATAACATATCCCTGTCACCTGACAAAAACTATTATTAAGTATATTTGCAAACATGTACAAACAAGTCTACACACGCGATGACCTCGATAATTACTCTTGGTGTTTGCATACTAATGAACAGTCTATAAAGTGAACTATTTCAAATCTAATATTTGGTATACTGCAAGACCATTGAAAGTTATTCGCTTTTGCCTCAGTTTCAGTTTAACTGTTAATATATTACTGATAAACGAAAGTACGATAATCTGGCCATAGAACATATTCTTTATTCTTCGTGTAAGTAAAATAACTGGCATTTTAGCCGAGAAAGAGGGTGAAGTGATTTAGCCGTCATTTCCCAACAAATTTGCTATTTTCCACATTTTACGACTCCTATGAATTTAAATAGAAAAGCAAATAAGTCTAGAGTTTTTATTCGATTATCTTTTTACGATTTGATTATTCTATTCGTAAAAAAGCTTTGCCGTCAAAATCGTAGATACCAGTTCATCTTGTTGTGGAAACAACTTTTCAGTGTTTGGGCTCTGCAAAAATAAAGACATATATAACGGTGCCGGGTATAAATCATCAATTCACGAGATAAGTCAAGACCACTGGTCATCGGAGTATTAATCCGACATCAATACACTGTACGATGGAGTCGCTGCTCCTTCGTACAGGTCGAGATCGTGTGATAGTAGACTTCGTAATCAAAATTAAATAGCATAAATAGTGCTCACATTTACTTGAAACTCACCATTTCAAAATAAACTTTAGTTATCGGATTTTGTATTTCAATATGAAACAGCGGTAAATCGTACTTCATGACAAAAAAATTTGTATAGAATTATAAAAAAACAATAAAGAAAAAATACCTGATAACAGTACCTAGCAACGAAAATAAATGAGCCGTGATGGAATAGCGGTAATCGTGGATATGCTGAAGGTTAAGCATTTTGGGTTGACTACAACCCTATACGGAACGAAGGTTCATTATCTGCGTCGAGTCGAGGAAAGCAGTCATAATAGTGTATGATGATGGCGTACGCATTTTCTTTATAATTAGTACATAATTGTGTAAGGTTGCTGTATTACCTTTTTCTGATTGGACAGATTTTCCTTTGAGTTATTTTCATAAACTTTGATCAGTTGTTTCACTCTCCATGCTGTATATTTTATCTTTTTTAGAAACAGGTCCTTTATAAATTGGGCTTGTTCGACGTTCTCTAATCAATTCTTTCAATACCTTACGTCGGTTTTCATGCCGTTGTGAAGCAACTATAAAAAAATTAAAAGATAATTAGTTTCACACGTTCAAAACAACGTCATTCAGATGAGGTATATCGAATAATAATTTATCTAAAAGTAACATCTCGATATTTGTAAGAAATCTCGACGATAAACACTGTTCAGTGTTTATTTGTTTGAGTTTATTTATGAGTCTGCCCATTTGTGATTCTACTTCTACATAACACAGAGCCAAACATTAGTGCTCTTTCCTATTTTCTTACTTTACTTCATAACACCGTTGAAGACGAGCATATATTACCTTCTCCTTTCAGCGGTGGAATCCATTCTGATACATCCAAGCGTGAGTTACTTATTACAGCAATATAAGCAAGAATAACACACTTGATCGGTTCAAGAATAAAAATACTTTCCAATATTGCAAACAAAAGCGAGATTAGCCTGAATAAAATGCAGTTAGTATAAGTTCTTATTTAAACTACTCTGAATTATAGAGAAATATTACGCAAGTATATCGTGTATGGTCATAAATATGTTATATGTTTCAATGTATTAAATTTAGGAGATATTTTTTATCATTAACTTTTTTCATTCGTTTAGAGAGTACTATAGAGAGTACTTCGTTAAATTGTAAATATGCACCTACCATTTCATTGTGTCATTATATCCGTATGAAATTCCGTATATAATGCTGAGTACGCAACATCCGGTGCTTACAATTCCAATTATCATCCATCCTATATATCGGAAGAACCATGGAAGTGGTTTGAAATCCGATGAACCTGGGTCAACATCCATAATTGCAATTTCTTTCTTCGTAAAACTAAATAGAAAAAGGCGACGAAATGTTAAAAGTCTCCAAACAAAATGGGCAATTACCTAAACCCACTTGTAATGAATAACTGTCTAAATACCAAATTGAAAAAAGTCGTTATTAGCATAATATTTTCCATTCAAATTTCACAATTAATCTCTGTACCTGGAATTGCTGAAACGAGAAGAAGGTATTGGAAGCTTCGTAGACGGTGAATTTCTTGATTTTCTTCTCTCCCTGAACTTTTGCGCTTCTAGTTTTCTCGTTCTATAATTACTGCTTTGTTTATATTTTGAACGTTGTCGATGTGTTGTGTTGGGAAATATTACTTCTTTGTCTGATCTCAAACTCTCTGATGACTTTTTGGGGCTATCAACTTTCTCTGACGACAACTTTTTCTTAGCATCAGCTCTGCTGTTCTGGCTAGAGTTTGGGCTATGTGAGAATTTACGATTGAGGATTTTAGATGACCTACGCGAGCGATAGTTTTTTTGCGTGTAACGCAAATTTGATGATTTTCTTCTTTTCTTTTCGTTGAACAACTCCATTTTTGATGATAAGTAATTTTGTGATATCTGCTCGAGTGACATATTCCCTTTGTCCGATTTGTTTATGGAGTTTCGAGATCTTGCCGATTGAAACATTACCGAGACAATATACGTGATTGGAAAGCACAATAAACCACTCTCAAGACCTGAAACCCAATGCTTTCGATTGATATTCAGCGATATCGAAATATAAAAAAAATGATTTTGTAGCCTAATTTAACATTATGATGTGATAATACGGCTTAGATTGTGATTGCATAACACAATGAAACATTTTTCAGACTGGAAGAATTTTTTTTCTAATATTTGTTAAGTTTTAGTATTATTTAGTTACGTATTATTGCTTTTATATCCTACAAATTATGAAGCCTAGATTAGTAACATTATGGCGTAATATATCGGCAGTAGTTACCTGCAATAATATTAGAGGCTGATAATAAATACAATATATTGTAATCCTCTCCAATCCGTCCATGAAACATTAGTGATGTCACAATGGTCATCATTGTCAGAAGAAAGCAGCAACCAACTCGTTCAATTCTATTCATATTGTAACAATACCATGGTCGTAGTGCAAAGACAGAGTACCAAATGTGACTGTAAAACCCAAGTGGAAATATATAATTACGTTTCACAAAAGTCAATTTTCAACTCGTCATATTGTCAGATTCTTTGCATTGACTGTGAGTATTCGCGTTTGGCTAATATCCATTTCGTCTTGGTTCAAATTTTTTTTATTTCAAATATTTGAAATTTATGTTGTCTATCCGTCTACTTCTTGTGGGTCTTCCTAGGGCTCTTGTGGGCTCTTCCTAGGATACTAGAATTATTAGTCAATCAACACCAGTGTCATAATGTGGCAAATCAGTGAGACACACCTGTCTTTCAAAAAAGATGAGACTTTTATAATGAATATGTTTCGAAACGAATGTAATTCTTTCATTGTTGCTGGGTATAATACAAGTTCCATAGGTTCAGCAAACGGTTCTTCGTCGTTCAACCAATCGTTTGCCAAGAAAAACCAACATTCATTCGTTTCATAATCTCGAACAACGAGTCTTTCAATATACCTAAAACGTAGATAATTAATGGCTTATGTGATCTAATACGACTTGAGTTTTTTAAAAAATATTTATATCGAGTGAAATTGTATTCGTACCATTTAGGATTGTTTCCTTCTCCATCTTGCCAGACATCCACAGATGTGATATCACCGACACATCGGAGCGATGTCATTAAAAACGTGACAACGCTCCCGCGTGATAGAGAATGAACTTCGTCATTGTGTTTCTGCAAAAGTACATATTGAATTAGAATTAAGTGTCTATTTTATTATTTTACGATCATATAAAATGGATTACGAACATCTCTGTTATTATTGCTATTAATGTGGTAGCAAATAAAACGGCAGCCATCAACAAGTTTGGCAACGAAATTGAATATTTGCAGTTGCACTACAGTAAGTAGTAAGGACATCAAATGGAGGAAATCGTAACATCCCATATATCAATATCTTGTTTCATAATTGTAGATAATCTCATTACAGTTATTTTAGGAATGATGTTTATTTGACTACAAGCATATTTAAATGGAAGCAAAGAGTCACCTACTCCGCCTATCTGTTGAACATGATAAATTTAGGCCACCATTTCCTGTTGTGAGTTCACTTTTATGATCTACAATTATGATAGAAATATGCTTGTGCTATTTATATATACCTGCAGCAAATGTAAAATGCTTTGCTGATTTGTGCCATTTATTTTTACTGCAATAGTTGCTGTTGGTGCCGCATGTTTATGGTTTCCAGTAAATACAGTTAGGAGGTATCGATATGAA
The DNA here is from genome assembly GCF_013122585.1 of Styela clava. Taxonomy (NCBI): domain Eukaryota; kingdom Metazoa; phylum Chordata; class Ascidiacea; order Stolidobranchia; family Styelidae; genus Styela; species Styela clava. Next base: position 8,109,062 of record NW_024102837.1, on the reverse strand, counting down.
ACGTAAGGTACATTATCGCACACTTCCACGTATTCGGTCTAAAATTGAAATTCATAACGTTCCATTATCGGAAGGGAGTTAGATTTATTTTGAATTCAGAGATTCTAGGTTCAAATTTTCTAACTCTTCCAAACTTTAGCAAATTTGTATTTGTACATCAAATTTAACTTTTTCTTTTTGCTAAACGTTTTATAGATACGAAATGAACAACCAATCTACCATGTTTTCTGTAATTTTGTCTTTATATCTGGCCCAAAGTATCATTCCACAGAAGAAAAACATAACAACAGATATGACAATGAGGACAACTGGATTTTGTTCTAGTTCGTCTTTGATGTTTTCAATCGTTTCTTCCACCTGAAAAGTAATAAATTCGAGATAGCATGTTTAATTTTATTGCTTTGAAGACTGTTGAATGAAGTAGTAAAATCCGTTTCACTGACTATAAAAACGTGATTTATATGCGCATTCAACTAACACATCTACACACACGACCAGCTTCCATTTTAATACTACGAGTTGGAAAATAAATCTGTCATTTCAGCATTGATCTAACTAAGCTTGAAATAGTATAAAAGAATTTGAATTCTTACATCCACTTCTCTTGTGTTGTTTGTGTATTCGACAACATTGAGTTCAATTTTATTTGGCAAATGAGGTGAGAAGACGAGGAGCTTTGATGAAAATATGTTGACCGATGTAGGTTTTCCACTCATCCTTCCGGACTGTGTTTGACTCAGATCACATTCGCACCAATCTAAGTTATCTGATTCATTCCCCGATTTTGCCTTGATTGAAAAGTTATGAAATTTAAATCATTTTAGTCATTATCGAAATAAAATGGAATGTATTGGTGGGAAACATTCTTGAAATAAAGAATTTTTGGAATGTCGCATCAATATCGCACGCTATCAGATTCGGATCTAGATTCGGATTTAGATAGATTCAGATCTAAGCAATTTGTATATAAAACTGTGCACACACTTTGCTGAAAACTGACGTTCGAGTTGATTACGATTCGATTTTATAGTGAAGAAATTTATCTCCACTAACCTTGCAAAATGCCGTGCTCCAATCATTTATCATATCGTCCCAACGCATACATTTCATGGCATATATATTCATCGTTAAATTAAACCGAATCTCACGGGTTAAAGCAGTGTCTTGAATGTTAGTAGCAGATATTGTTTCAGCTTCAGCAGTTGATTCAGAAATTGTATTTGTCAAATTAATATTGGAGTTTGAGGTAGCTGCAATGGTTCCAGCAGTAGCAGCGCTATCGCGAGTCGAAATTGAATTTATGCGAGATTGAGTGACATCTTCTGTCACTGATGCTACAATAGTAAATTCATAGTTTATTTTTCCTCTGCCGTCAAGTTGGAATTTCCATGAATAAATATCGCTTGAAAAATCTGCAAAATTTGAAAAACAAACATACAAAACATATGTTTATATCTCTCTAAAATACCATATTACAAATTGCCCTCTGTACATTTTAAGTTCACAATTCTCTGTAAACTATTGTGTTTTTTATCTTACCTGATTTATCCAAAATAAGAAAAGATTCGACGTTTCCACTTTCAGTTTGAACCGTTAAATTTACAGTTGCATTCTGTGGAAAATCTTTCGAAAGCAGCCATATATTGATGAGCATGTTTTCATATGTTTCAATATTTAATGTAAAGTTTTGAACATCATCTTTGAAGCCTTTGATTTTAAATTCTAGTTCAGTAGAAGAATCCGGAATGTCCTTGTCAGCGTGTAGATAAAATTGAATAGGTTCGGATGGAATCAATGAATTTGTTATTGGTTTCGGTAAGTTGTGAGTCTTATGAGTTGTTGAAAGTGAAATTGACGCGACTTCATCAACATCAGCAGTTTGTGTGTTGAATCTCGTTTTCTTTGAAAGGTAACGGATTACCTAAATAATAGATCTATTTGTAATGGATTCGCAAAACTAACAAATCATTTTTGTTTCATTTTACTGTGCGATTTATGTAATAGTGGTGCTATGGAGAGTTACTCACCTGCAGATTGATAGTTTCTGTTTGTCTTATGCTTGACCAGTCACAATCAATTCTTGCTTTGATTTCGTTTTCGCCGATTGATACGCCTGCTTTACAAAATATGACACTAAATTAATTTAACACGTTAGCACATGCAATCAAAAAAAAACTACAAGAGATATGGCGTTTCAAAATTGTGACAGATTAGTTATTTGGTGAACCACCAAGATTACAATTAAAATTAATTAAAATAAAAAAGTCAAGCATACTGGAATTTCTCTCCATCTTCCTTAAATTGGCCCTGAATGCAGATGTGGTGACATTGATAGTGTTATCCCCTGGTGTGGCAGTTTTTAAAATCTCCGAGCCCAGATGATCTATTACTGATGCTGTACGTTCAAGCAATGACGAATCAGATCGACGGGTTTTTGTGGTCTAAAAATCAATAACAACACTGAAAGTAGTCGTAATATCTGCACTTTTAAATAACAAACAAGTACTTCTGTATTTTCAAATTTGCATTAATATTCAATATTTTATGATAAAATTTCCCAAACCTCGTTGAAATCGGGCATTGATTCCATTATATTTGACGACAGATGCATAGAAGATAACGCAACCGATTTTAAGGTATCAGACGAGGATTCTTCGTCATAAAGAATCCATTCTTGTATTTCCGTCAGTTTTTCTACTAAGTTTTCCTTAAAAAAGATAAAATCATGTGTGAGACCAATATCAAACAGAAGGTCAGAAACAACAAAAACTTGTCTAAAAACTTACAACAACATCAGTTGGTAACATTCCCGTCGTTTTAGTGGATTCTCGCAAAATATCTGACATCTGTTTAGCTGATTTCGTAGATGAGAATCGTGTGCTGGCCAACTTGTTCGTCAACTTCAGTTTCTAAAAAAAATATTTTTCAATACTAAAATTGTTTTGCAATATTACATTCTTATTTTATTTTTTATATGATTACAAAAGTAAAATTTTTATGCCGAAGATATACAAACCGTTTCACTATCCAGCCCCACATGTTTCAATAATAATGCAGCAGACTTTGTGGCTTGTTGCAAATTTCCAGAGTTGATCGCGTTAGATATTTGTGTTGGAATATCCCTGATGATCTTTTCAGCAATTTCATCAGGTGCCGGTTTTACCTCAATGAATATATTTACTTTGATGCAAGCATTCGTTGATGAACATACTTGAATCCCAATGTTCGTGAGTCCCGGAGGAAGAATGAGATTCTCTAAAGTGTTCTCATAACCATGTTGTAGCAAAGGATTTGTGTCATCTAAACAAACGTGTGGATACTCTAAGAGGAATCATTCTCATGTGAATCTCTTTAAAAACAACATCACGAGTGATCGATATAGCTATGCATTATAATTTGTCATCTTCTCAGGATGAATTGTAACATCAACGAAAATTTATAATTACCTTCATTTAGGAGGAAGAATTGATAAATAAAATCGTCATTATCCTCGGCCGAACATGACACACGAAACTGCGTTACGAAAGCAAATCCAGAATTAGGAGCACGTTCGCAAGTCATATTTGATGAGAACTTCTTTACAGAACCATGAAACAGGGATGTGGCACTCCGTCCAAATTCATCAATGCCTGTAAAAAATAAAAGTGAATATACATCGTGCTCATATCATTATTACGTTACTCGTATTTTCTTTATTCGTTACCACTTGAAAGTTTTCCTCTATAGTCTATACATTCGTGATAATGTAGTAATTCATATACACGACGTCTTTGCCTCGTGAACGAGGTAAAGTAAATGCAGAAAACACATTAGTCCACCTTTAACTTTTACTTCAACAACTTCTCCAATGTTTGCAAGAATAGATGGATTAATTTGACAGAAGTCACTCGAGTTACATTCTTGTACGACATAATCTTTCAAATCAATAATTTCCCATTGAAATTTGATGCATCTTTCGCACTCAATTTGCAATATTAAAGAATCTTGCGGATTTAAATTTGTTGCGCAATTTGACCAGCATCTAAAGGAAATTTCACGCAATCAACACAGGGAAAGTTTTATTGAACACAGAGTGGACCTATAAATCGTTTTGGTATTGTTATTTTGTTGTTGTTATTAGTATTCTTTTTCTTGTTGTTGTAGCGCGTTTTTCTTGAGCTACTAGACCAATTGCTTTGGAATTTTCCGTGGTTAAAGATTGCTGTTGTCGCTAGAAAGCTATTATAGACTTTATGAGATTCGTTATTTGAATTGTTGTGTGATGACGTTATAATAATTAAAAATTTACGTACTGTGTGGTGCGATTTTTATGCGATATATTCAGTGCAAAGGTATAGCGATTTCCAATAAACATTTATATCTTGAAGAAAATAATGTTTTGAGGTATATTCCATCACCGACACACACGGACTTTTAGCATTTGCTGAATTTATGCCCAAGCAAAGCAATTAGACTCACACAATGTTTACAATTGGCACAGGTTGAGACAATATTATGATTTCTTGATCTGCAACTCCATCATAATAATTGTTTACACTGACGAAAAGTCGAAGAAAAAATTTGACCATTATCACAGTGTTGGAAATTTCAAGTTGACCAGATTTTGAGGTTGAAAAACATGCAGGCCTCCCTTTGAAGCAAGAACCTTTATTCGTGTACGTTCCCACGTTCTTATCGACTGGAATGTCAACATCTGATATTGTACAACACCATTTGTATTCAATCTTGATATTATTGTTAGTTAGTGTGCAGGAGGCATCGTATTCAAATTCTTTGATATCCTGTCCTAGTAATAAGAAATAGTTTTAATTTCAAGTTTTGTGAACATACAGAGAGATTGAGCAGGCAAGATTTAGATATAGATAGATTCAAATCATAATTGCGAAATATTCTAAATGAAACTAAATATATATTTAAGGAAAAATGTTACCTTTGATTTATTCTAGTTTCCTGGAGATTAAGAATTAAACTAAAATGATACTTTGTTCAGAATGAATATATCAATTTTAAACAACAATTTTTAAAGTATTTTTCGAAATGAAAAAAATACTTTTTATAACAACTTACCGATTTCTAATTTAAAAGCTCCGCAAATTTTTGCGTTTAATGTTAGCATAGGTATTTCAATAGCTGAGTAGTCATAACTGTTGGCAGAAATTTTTCCATCTTTATTGCGAAGCATAGCAGTCAGTTTTATAAGATATTTTCCAGGTAGAAGTTTATTTTGTTTTATTGCTAGTTCATTATGAGTAAAATCAACGTCTTCGATGGAAACTTTGTTTGCGTCCTGTGGTAGTTCACTCATCGAGTCGACCTAATTGAACAAGGTTTTATTTTTTTTATTCTATCGCAAATTAAAACTCAACGTATGAACAATTACAAAAAAGACTCGCGTAATAAATGTAATTTAATTGTAAGAAAATGAAAATCCATAAAATTCAATAATGAATTCAATAAAATATATTTTGTTATATATATAATGCAAATTTTGCGAAAAATTATCAAAAGGTTGCTATGTTTCCCCCCTAAGGATTGTCTCCTGGTTTTTTTTTAAAACTTACTTCAAGTATGTCGAATACCTTATGAATGGTCCAAGTGTATTCCACTGTATCCTCCTTGTTAAGCTGACAACGTAGTTCGACACTTGCTGTTAAAACCAGTGACTTCAATACACGAATTGTCCTATTATTGTAATTTTCCTTGTTGCCATCTCGAATCTTTACTGCTGACAAACACATTTGTGATTGGTCTTTCAACACATTCAATAGAAACTTGTCTTCAAGTTGGACTTTTTCATTCGTTGTCGATATTCTGGCAACTATTTCAATATTCCCTTCTGTTTCAAATATTTGTTCCGTTTCATAAACTTTAAACCCATTTGGATTGATCGGAAGCTGCACACTATCTGCAGTGAATTCAGTTTTGTCGAATTGTCTGTGCATTGACAATTTTTCATCGACCAAAACATCGTCATTTGTGGTTATGAGCAAACTGAAAACTCCTTCGTCATTATAAATCTTGTAAAATACAAATATCTTTGCTTTTTCTCCTGTATAAACAGGCGACGTGGAAACAGCGAACACCTCATGAACTAGATGAAAAGCTTCTATTTTTTCAGAAAATGAGCTTAATGTCCCCAAACTGTTATTCGCAGTCACGAGGATTTCGAAAGTTGTCTGTGAGATCACAAAAAGATCCATAGTCACACCTTCCTTGCATTCTTTGGGATTTTCGCAAGTAATGAATATTTTAGAGGTAATTTCGGTTTCTTCAACGTTTTTCATGCTTATTTTGATGAAAGCCGGTGCTCCTTGCGTAATGTGAACTGTTATCGGAAACTTTGTCGGATAGATGTCGACGTACTTTTGTACATTGACAGTGAGATCCTTCAATTCTGAATTTAAACTAATGTTGAATGGTAATTCGATAATGGATACATCATTCTGAAGAATGAATTTTGCTTCATGCAAACCTGGTCCTAGTAACTGCTGAAAATCTTCTGTGAAGACGAAGGACATCGACATATTAGATCGTTGATACATTGTTTCATCGCTGTATTCTGCTTCTTTGGCAAAAATCGTATTGATTTCTTTATTGAATATCAAGTTGTATGTGACGGGATACACAAATGGATTGCATATGGTGATTATAGTATTATTTGAGTATGTAACTGAAATGTCTCTTTCCCAACGAACGCTTGAAATAAGAATAGATGATAAATTGTCATGTACATTAAATGAACTATCTGTCTTAACCACGACCAAACGATCTCTTGTATCAGACAAAAGTAAATGACAGGCAGCATCGAACTCATAAATTCCAGAAGATGTGAAGACATGATGGACGGCCTGAGAATGCGAAGAAAGTTCAATTTCATATGATTCATCTCCAATATTTAGTTCACATGATGTTGCTATTTCATTAGGTAGCCCGGGAACATCCAGATAAAGCGTAGAGTTTTGATTGGACACCAACTGATTTTGTTCGACGATTATAGCTAAAATAAAAGTGAAAACCAATAACATGATTCAAAATATAAGCCAATCACACCAATGGACAGCATGGGAATCACCGAAGCCGTCTCAGTTGACGTTCTTTATCTTCATATGTGCCCGCTTCCACACACCATTTACTCTCACATAACATTTTACTCAGTTTACTGTACTACACGATGCAACGTAAACCTGGGCTTGACAATTTTTAGAAAATTCAACACGAATTGATTTCAGTTTTACTTACCGGGGAAAACGTATTGTAGTGAGAAACCTTTTCCGCATGATCCGCTATGGGGTTTGAATTCTATTGTAATATTTTCGGCCTTGTATATTAGACTGGGAACTTTTTCATCGCAAAAATCTTCTTCTATGCGGCCATATTTTATGTGCACTTTAGCACGAGAGCATCTATCAAGTGAGAATGTAGTTGCGTATGAAATTATACAAATTCGATGAAGTGAAATCTAAATGATACTCACGGAAATACTTCAAAGTCAGTAAATTTGAGAATAACCAGTGGATATTGCTTCAAAGCGAAAGTCCATGAAATCTGACTTTTCATCCCACTGCATGTTGGATATAATGGCGTGAAAAGAGTCCCTTTGCCTTGCTCAAATACATCTGCTGAAAATGTTGGATATTGACCAGTTTCAGGTTTAAAGTTCTTGTGTAATAATAAATTACCATCTTTCAGATCATTGCAGAAACAAAATTAAAAATAAATCCCCAGATACTTCCTCGTTTATCGGATTACTTTGTCAGCTTGGAATCCTACTCAATAGTTGGTTCATTTCAGTTCCTCAGTAACTGATGCATAAATTACAAAACTTCGATTTAAAAGAATCAAGGGAGCTTTTATCACCGGGGTAGCGTTAGAACTAGTCAATACTTTTTTATTTGCGTATGGTACTGCACTTTTCACACAGTCGTTCACTTTGTTCAACTGCTGGCTGATCGGACCAAATTAAACTTCATTGTTATGTTCCATTTTAGCAATCAGCTAACCATAACATGGTAACGTTTTCAATTTTTTGCCTTTATTTTTTGATTTTTGCTGTGAATAAATGTACCGATTCATCTAACGAGAGTATGGCAAATATCGGTGTTATTCAGAAACAATTGAAGATGCTGGTGATACGAGTGGCTGGTCTGAATGAATCAATGCATTTTATAGATAACTGCAAAGGTCATGATGATGTAAACAACACGGAAGAATTAAATCCAAGAATTGAAAAACTCTACACAGGTTTGCAACTTGCTTTGAGATAATCACTGGCGCGCTACAATACACCTTCCAAATATATTTTTTTTTATTCGAGCGAAAGTTTTTTATTTTAATTTTTGTGCGATTCGATCACTGTGCATACATTACCATTAGGAATGCATTCATTTCGGTATCATAAAAATTTCTGTATATTCTCAGGTTGTCGGCAATTGTTTTCTGATGGCTATGTCACAAGTGGCGTGTACCGAATATGGCTCTTTCTCGGCTATCGATTTATATCAATATTTTGTGACATGGAAACTGTTGGCAAATATAGCAAAGCTCGCGGGTGGATGGTCATACAGCGTCGAAAAAATGGACACGTAAACTTTGATCGCAGTTGGGAAGATTATCTTCACGGATTCGGATTCCCAGACAATGAATACTGGATTGGTCTTCGCAATTTAGATGCTTTGCTACATCAACGGAGGATAGGGAAATCGGAAGATAATTTAGCATTGAGGTTAGACATGACAGATTGGGACGGTGCCTATGGATATTCTGAATGCAACTCGTTTTACATAAATCCGGAAAAAAATGATTTTCGAATCACCAAAATTGGAACGTGCGTCGGCACTCCGGAGATTAAAGATCCCATGGCATATCTCATTGGATCAACGTTCAGCACATTTGACCACTACGGCAACACTTTACGAACAAAAGAATGTGTTCGACAGCAAAGGGGTGGCTGGTGGTTTTCGAATTGTAGATATTCAAATCTTAACGGTGTTTATTCTACCAATAAAGAGAGGATGACGAAGAACAAAATATATGTTAGATTTTGGGGGAAATTAAACACGAACAATACAGCATTACGCTATGTTTCAATGAAATTACAGTGAAATTTTATTACAATTTAATATTTTTGACACCAGGAAAGAAAGACTAAAACAATAATGCACAATTTTATGGAAATAGAATCTATGAAAATCTCACTGGAGATATTACTTGGGAATCCAAAAATAAGGATCCGTTAGATACACAATCGCTATTTTTTTACCATAAAAATATAATTTGCCAATTCATTGCAAAATAGAACATAGCTATGGGTAATTTTTGTTTTCAAATATGATTACTTTAATTACCAGATTCTAAAGATAGAATTTCTAGTATTCCTATTAAAGCCAATAAAATTGCATAAGTTTAAATAAAAATACAAAATATTATATAAATAACATTATCCGAAATTGTAATAAAAAGTTGATACTATTTAAAATTGACTGTTACTGTGGAATATGGTTGAGGGCATATGAAACGAAATGACTGAAGATATATAATCAGAGAGCTAGATAATTTTTGAACTACGCCATGGTACAAATAATTACAATATATATACAGAATATAAACAGAACGAAAATTCAGAAAATGTTGTCAAAATTTCAAATGAGGTTTAAAACGTGAGACTTAAAAGTGCTATGTGGGCAATCTTACCTTGTGACATAGAACGTAAGAGATAGAACAGATGGTATACTCTTTAATTGGGCTTTAAGCTTATATTAATACATTGATATGAGTGAAAAACACGATAAAAAACTGTCCAATCGGGTTTTAAGCTAAGAAGTGTATCGATAATACGTGAATATAAGTGAAAAGCACTTTGAGATAGATGGGCTATTTTCCAATTGGGTTTCAAATTATTTAACGTAAATAACTTAATAATACTGGTTTGACAAGGAATAGTTTGTGGACTTCCCAATACTCACGATGCAAAATTTTATAAGCTTGCATTTACAGTTGTACTTATTTTCAATACGGTACTTCATGTTGTTTATGAGGCATTTAACTAACGCCTGGTACATCCTATTTAATGGGAGCGAAGAATTTCACAAAGATTACTTACCAGCTTCCGTTTGATTGATGTTCAGGATGATTGTAGCTATGAAATATAAAAAGCACAGCGCAAGATTCATATTCAATTTATTGATTCACAATATTCAGTTTTCTAAACGATTATTTCATTAAAATAAACAATATATTGTGACGTCACACAACAAAATCTCCAACCTAATATTTTAAGTATATTCAAAGGGAAAACAGGCCAAGACTATAGAATCAACAATTTAAGTTAAATTAGTTTCTGAGGTGTTGCAGAGTCACAACTCTGAAAAGCTTCTAGTCAAGCACCTCTAGTATATGCAGCTATTATGATTATTTGGAAGTTCTCGAGAACTTATCAATGAAATTAGGTTCTGGCATTGGTCGCGTCGCTGTTGCGTTTCAAGCCCATACGTACCATCGAACTTCAATTGAATTGGATTACCGATAAAATTTATGTTTTTGTCTATTCGTCACGGCGTACTTTCCTAAGATGCATTTTTTTACTCGATGAGTTGAGCAAAATTCATCCTGTAATTGCGGTTCGTGAATTGAATAATGACATGATTATATTCAGCAGCTGAGGCAAGCTGATGCGACCTCGATTCTGTTTGTATTTCTAGTGTAATCATTTTGTTGTGTGTTTTGATTTGGCGTACAAGGGTTACACAATTTGTTACAAGGGTTACACAATTTTTCATTTTTTTTTAAACACAAAAAACATTATACCAAACTTACCTCCAATAAAGGTTTTCCAGGGTCTGACGCTGTCGCTACGTACTTTGGCATTGCGGAAAAGTCACGTTCTCAAATATCTTCAATTCAGTCATAAAATTGCTTGCCATAAATGAGATAATTGCCAATCATCTAATAAAATTTGGGAAATTTGGTGCTTTCCCACGACTCTAACGGGAAGACGGCTCTGACGGCTCAAGTTTAAGTAGCTATTTGGAAGAGTGTACGCAATTTCGACGGTATAGCAGAAAATCTCTTCAAAATTATTGATTTGATGAAAATGTGCTCAAATCATTGGTATCTTCATGTGAGTCATTTATTTTCTCAGGGACATTCTACTGGAAATTTCGACAGAGAATTTGTCACCTGAAAAACTTAACTTAGAATGAACCGTTGTCACGCCCGGAAATAGCAAATTCATTTATGTCGACTTTGGTACTCAGGAAAACTTGTCGATTCGAACAAGAATTTGGTAGTATATACAGACGCGAAAAAAAGATGTTCTGTATGATGACTCAATCTTTATCTGGAACTGGGAGATGCAAGTGTCAAATAGAAAGCGATTATGCGCCGGTCTTCTGTTAACGAATCGGCGACGATACCGTTTCTGTAGCAGGAAAAGCGACCAATGCTGCAGCATATTGTTAAAGTTCCAGAAGAAGTTGCCTTGAGACTTCTTTCCGTGCGGAATATAGGTTGAAGCCGTTTTCTGTAATTACCGTATTTCTCTGCGAATAAGTCTACCCGGTAAATAAGACGAGGCCCGATTTAGGCCTAAAAAATGAATTTTCGCATATAACCTGCTAAAGTAATAAGTCGGGGTAGTAAAATCGCATCAACATCGGAATCTCAAATTACCATGCAATGCCTTAAAATAGCCTATAATGACGTTTTCTTGTAGCGTAATATTCAATCTATACTAACTACTGGAATTCAAACTGTTTTTAAATTTTAATCTAATTGTGTTCAATTCGCGATTGCGTCCACCATAAAAGAACATTATCTAATACATAATAAGGCGAGCACAAAAAAATGAAAATTATCATACTCGCGACGATCCCCCTCCCCCCCCCAAAAAAAAAATCAGGCCAAAAATTTAGGTCTAAAAAAGCGACTTATTCGCCGGGAAATACGGTAATTTAAAAAAGGTCATTATCAACTTAGATGGGTCGATTGAAATAGCAAAATGCTTGAAACGAATATCGCTCAACGTTACAAAGAGCTCCGAATGCCGGGTTGCACGAGTATTCGCGTTCAGGTTACGTACGTTAAGGTTAATCAAATAAAAATAACTAAGCTGGAGTGGTAGTATAAGAGCACGTAGATACTGTGGCTAGATTACTAATATGGCTTCTAGAATCTAGAAAACTAGAGATTTGATTTGAATAAAATTTGGATGCATTTACAATGCAAATTCATATGTGGACTGAAAAAGTGTCTTCTGTCTTTGCAAAAAGTATCGTGTGAGTAATGTATAAACTCAAAAATACCAAACTCCACAATTGAACATATTTATTTTATTAGTAATAAAAGTACGCATGCAACAAACCTTGGGCCATTTTATTGCGGATAAGAAAAGTAAGGCTAAAATAGGCAGTGGGTTGCGTTGTTTTTCGCTTCAATATAAACAATGTAATAACCTGAGAAACACTATAGACGACAACGGATAATCACGAAAATTATACGCATAATGATTCCCAACGGGAGAATTTGAATATTTTACAATCGTTGGTTTTTATTTTCCAATGAATGTCGAAGCATCGAGCCTGGGCAAGCTAAGTAAATTTGATAATACTGCGTTTATTTAAATTTATACAGAAAATTACCGATTTTAGTTACAATTTCTGCATCATGAATTAAAAATAATAAAATTATTTTAAATAAATTATTTATAGCATGCAAAATGATTTCTGCTGGGGCAGAGAGAAATCAATGGTCAACTTTAATTTCGCAGCAAATTCGTTCCCCGTGAATTGCAATTTTGCAATCGCATTTACGAATGATCTCACATCCGTTATGAACTGAAGTGTACATTGCAGTATTTGTCCATTTATTTCTTTACCTTTTTCGAACATGGCGAGAGCATCATTTTTCTCCAGTTTTCAAACGACAAAACGACGGTAATGACATTAATAAGGAGGTTGCAATCATACATTACAAAAGCGTACGTCTGAGGAATGTCATCAGGTACAACAAAAGCATTGATGATCATAACAGTAAGATCGGAGGAGATTGAAATCAATGCCAAGTACAAGATTCGTCTGATCAAGCGATAAACTTTCTTTGTGCGCACCGTAGAACGGCGGACACGGTTTTTCAATCTGGCAACGGCATTTGGGACGATACTCGGTGACTTTGCTTGCTTTCTGCGCGTCGTAATGGGCGTTCCAAGATTTGGGTTCTTTAATTCAATTTTGACAGTGGCCGAACGGCTTCGTTTTACATCAGATATATCATTTTCGGGGATTTTAAGCAAATCTGTGGAACCCTGAGTGTGATTTTCTGCTGGCAGTTTGATGTTGTTATTCGACGGCAAACTCGCCGAACGATTTTGTTTTGGGTGTCCGTTCTGTACGACATCGTCATAATTGCTTATTGTACTGAGTGGAAGCTTTTCCTCTGTGGTAGTGATTGAGCCGTTTTTGTTCGTTATTGTTGCTGACGGGTCAGATGTATCAGAGAATCCTTCACTGGATCTTTCGCTCATTTCACTTTTAGTTGAATATCCAGAAGATTCGATTCCTTTTTGGCTTTGAGCATGTATGCGAATTGGATGTAGGAATAATCCAAGCAATACTAGTTGGGATGAGATCATAACAATTGCGTAAACATAGGTTCGGTATTCGTCTTCTTCTGATCCTCCTATCAGTTCACACCCCCCTTCAGGACGAGGCTCGTATTCAACAGGATAAATTCCAATCGTTAATGAAACAACAGCAGATAGAATTATTAAAACGAGACTGACTTTGCTGAAAACTCCAACACAAGTTCCAAACATGTGTCCTAGGGATGGGTGTCCATAGAAAGCTCTCTGACGTGCCCATAAAAAACCGTAAGTCGGTAGCACTGCTAGTCCGAATCCTGCTACGCACAAATCATTTGCAAGTTCGCATCCACTTCTATATTCAGGGTACAAACTCACAAAAAGTAGGAACAAAGTTCCGGCATAACGAAAGAATGGAACTGTGACTGAAGCGATAGCCAAGATCATAACAAGACCACCATTCACATCTCTTCTTGATTTCTTTTTCCTTAAAACATTACTTGTAATCACGTGATGAATAAAAGCAATCGCAATCCACAAATTTGCCAGTATGACGACAAAACTCAGGATTAAACTTATAATCCAATGACCCTCCGACGCAATCGTAACTTCAGCTGCAACGGTGGACGTGTAGTTTCCAGATCCAGGAACATCCATGCTGGAAGATTGTTATTTATTTATTTTTAGATTTGAATCACTATATCTAAATCGGTATATTAAAATACAAATTAATAATTTAATTATCTTAATGTACTGTATTACTTTATCTCTTCATAAAATACAAAAGGATAAAATAATAAAGATTGGTCTCTGTTACATCACACATTTCAATGTTCAAATATCGGGCCATGCGACTAATTTCTCCTTCTATTTTATAAGATTAATTCGATCGCGATTCGATAAACCATGCCAATCAAGTTAAGTATCGTCGACAGCTCAATAGATTGGAAGTTTTTACCGAAAAAAATATAAATTATTTTAATATTGATGTGCTTAAAAAGGATTAAAACCTTTTCTCCGCTTCATTATCATGTGGTCTGTTTTTATAGTATTATACATTATGACACAGTCCTCACTCGCTCGAGACTTTACCGACGTTCCAAAGCACTAGCACTGTCAGGTTGATGTGAACTGCAACATAGTAAGTTGAAGCGAGTATTGATGCGCAAAAACTTAGAAAAACAACTACATATGAAAGTCTTGCAACTTTATGTATGCTTAAATTGCAGTGAACTTCCTGTCAAGTTATGGCGCGTGATGTTGTTCTCGGAAAACTCTATTTCGCTTAAAATAGTATATTATACTCCAAATGTGGAGAACAAAAAAAATAGCACACAGACAACAAAAACATCTTCTCTTTCCGTAACTGTATTCACCACCAAATTTGAGTCGCTGTTGCAATATTTATAATAATTGACAAAATTAGATCTTCATGTAGGATTTGAATGGCGCTGGGAAATTTCGGGCGCATATATTATTTCCAAGCTTTCTTAAAGAAATAAAGTGATTAAGGTGCCATTAAATATTGTTCACAAAAATGATTTATTTTTGAATCAAGATTATAAGCCTCTCACAGCCATTTTTCGACCAAAACCTGACCCAACTGCCATTATTACATTCAATATAAATTTCATATTGACTAATTCAGCCCGTCAAGTGCTTTAATTGGAAAGTATTGCCTTTGATCTATAGATAAAAATGTACAACTCATTCTTACGATGTCAGGCAAAAATTTGTCTTGAGAACAAATAACCATTTATGGAGTTCTTCAACACTTTCTCTTAACAAGTCTCTTGACAAGCAGTCAATTTTATATGGTATATTGCCAGCTTCGCGAAGATCAGAATTAGAGAAAAACAAGAGCTAAATTGGAAGAATTCCACTGCGGTGTCAGGTATCAAATATTTATAGGCAGATTTCGAACCGCCCACAATTACTACCAAAATATTTCATTTTTCACCATCAACCCGAACATTTTTTCAAACTGCAAATTTATTTTTGCTATGCATAATATTGGTAAACCTATTGTATGTTTCTTGCAATGAATATATTACGTACCACAGCATACTAAACGTTGTAATCTAAAAGTGAATACTGAATTACATGACTCTAAACGATAAATTTCGGCATTTGGTGATGCAATTCAAAAAAGTAGGTCACGATCCAGACGTTTCGGTTTTGGCAATATTGAGTATCACAAAAAATCCACCAATATCAATTTATATTTGAGTAATTATAAGGAATATTTAATACACATTATTCGGAACATTTTAGTTTCGAAACCAGCTTCTACTATCATTTGGAATACTGTAACCGAAACACTTCGGCATTTGTATCATAGCCAAGTGGCTTTTTCATTCTATTTTTGTTTCGTTAGAGTGATCTAATTTCAAGGATTGCTAGATTATCAGATCAGAGATAACGTAATGTCTGTATAGTAAGAAGAAAATAACCCAGGTACAGGTTTTAATCCGAACTCATTCTAGAACGCGCATTGACTGAATATCACGACACAATCTGTGTTTTAAAATTGATCAAGTTTGATCAATCACGATTAACAGTATACTTTATAAGGGAACATGAATATTTAAGCAGTAATATGATAGCTAACGCATATCATGAGAATGGACATACTACGTGTTATCACCACAATATACACTCTTTGTATTTCCGTATGCTGCACCGTATGCCAATTCTCGGTAGTAGACAATCCTCATTTTTTTAAATAACAGTCTCGAATATAATATTTACGGACGAATTATGAAATATCGGACCGGATAATAATTTCGGGGCAAACGGTTCACAGAAACATATTAAATTTGCTAAATTGAGCTTATTCAAAGCGGACTGCATGTCAAACACTTCATCGCGATATTAATTAAAATCTGACTGTAATATGTCAGTGATTAGCAATTTTGTATTTAATATTTTTATAAGTGCAATGCACTGGTTGAGGGGCGCGTGACCACAAAAAATCGTGTCTACTACACATTACCTGTTAGTTTTCCAATGAGCTCGGTGGGCGATTCAATGCACGATTTTCAATTTGTTCCTCGTAATATTATAATACGGTAGACATCTGTGCGATGAGGCTGCCCTTCCTGATAAATAATGACATGACCCAGTTTATCTAAACGTTTCATATAAATACGTGCGTCAAAAAGTATGAGATCAGATTCAAATTGGATTCCATATTGAATAAACATCTCTAAATGCGTGCTGTAGATAGCTTTAGATTTTTTGAATTTAATCTCCGACGTAACCCAAGCTACGGCCGTAATAGCAAAAGCAAGCCTTCATTTACCTATCGCAAAATTTTTTGTGCACTGCAAAACGAATGACTAAAGGCTGCTCTGTTAGTCAGTAGTGGTACGTGTAATGGTCTACTGTTCATGTTTAAACGCTACTCTAAAAACTCTGTTTTCAATTAACAAATTCTCTCGAACTAAAACAGGGCTTTGACGGTATAAGTGAATCGAAAACTATATTATCATATAAGCTGCCAAATTATATACAAATCATTACGAACTCTAGAACGTTTATGCATTATGCAAACATTGATTAGGTAATTCCTTCAAAACTAATCTTTTGGAAACATTAAAAAAAATATCACAAAATTTTTATTCAAAATAACCAAATCTCTTGAGTTTTCCAAAAAAAAAAACGTAGTGTTACCTATAATGATCGTATATGATTTATTGGAACACATAGTCCGCCACTCAATTGTACTTGTCTTCGTGTAAACGTAGAATATTTACGATGAATCATTTCAATGTCATGATGATTTAATTTTCAATGAGTATTTTCAGGTGATTTGACTCGTTTCGCCAAATCTCTGTTAAATTGGAGGAAATCAATAACTTCGATGTTCCAGTGAAATTATTTATTTTTCTCATCTTGTCTGGGATTGTCTACAAGATTTATTAATTATAATACAGATGTTTAATTTTTGATATTATTTAATTATCACGAGTTTTAAAATTTAAATTATCATTATAAGAAGGATTGATTATGATTTCCCGCCGAAACTTGACCATTTAGAATCTTCATCAACGATTGCATTACACAATGGAATATGGTATTTCACGGCTCGTTACTGTGTTATTTAACAACAATGCTGTGGAACTAGTAAAAATCTTTTTTTTTCACAAAAATCCGAACTCAATTACGCATTGTAGTAACTAGTATAGGACAATAATATTGACCCGACACTTCATATACTATATAAATGTAAATCTAAAATCAAATTATTAATTTTAATTATTAATGTAATAATGTACATATAATTGTTTGCATTAATATAGTAAACAAATTTTTCAATCTACAATACACGCTTGCATTCTTACATTTTACTAGAATATGTGGAATTAACTCTATAATATTATTCATCACTTCATTTCTTCATTGAGCATTGAATAATGAATATCATATTAATCTTTTACACATGCATTCAATAATATACATATTAAGTGAAAATTTTCTTAATATGACGTAACTTTAATCGAAAATAATAGTTCAGCAGGAATAAGCCATAAAATCATTTAATAACTTAAAAGCTTGTTGATATGCTCGGCCAATAGACGACCAATAAGCAACTATACTCTTAAACGTCAGTCACAGTTACAGTCCCAGAAAATTGAGCTATATATCTATCATGTTTACATTGTTACTTATCGATCTTAAGATCGGTAAGTATATTGATAGGTATTTGTCTGTATGTATGTCTGTCTGTATGTATGTCTGTCTGTGTGTCTGTTAGATGAACGCGATATCTCGCGAACGCGTGGTTGAATCTGC
Organism: Styela clava; assembly: GCF_013122585.1. NCBI lineage: Eukaryota > Metazoa > Chordata > Ascidiacea > Stolidobranchia > Styelidae > Styela > Styela clava. The sequence continues at coordinate 8,090,692 of NW_024102837.1, read as the reverse complement.
TCCAAATTTTGCATGTGCATTCATCTTACCTCAGAAGCCTATAGATTTTGGGTTAATTATGTCGTATAATTAGCGAGTTATTAACTAATTACCGATCTAAGATCGATAAGTCTTCGGTCTCCGACCGATATTCTCGTTTATTTATTATTCTACTTATTAAATTGCAACTCTAACAAATTAATTTGCTCACATATTACCTATAATTGTAAATTAAATCTTATTCAAAATAAGTCGATTTCATCAAGCATACAACAGAACAGATATGTGAACGTTTCAGAGACTCATTACCTTATTTTAAACTCATTTTGTATCAAAAGTAAACAACTCTGTTACTTTAACTAAACAGTTACCTTAAAACGACCAATGACTACAACACACAATGAATGCATCACCTTAAACCTTGTACCTTGCAACTAGAAATTTCATGACGATGTTAATTTTCAGAACAATATACAGCCCCGCTGCTGGTTACTGGTACATTTTTTATAGTTAATTTCAGCAGCGCTGACTCCGTCATTATACCGAAATCTAACTGTCAACTAACTTTTTGTTATCCATCCATGCGAGTAAACAGTAAATAGCTTCAAAAAGGAGTACAATCCCGATCAACCCAGCCCGATTCGACTAGGCTGTGCACAAGTTGCAAACATTTATTCGGTGCCTATTAAAATCTCTCTGTACTTAAATATAAAAAAAACATACATAACGGTACATCCTATATTTCGTGTAAAAGTCACATATGCTTAGGCTTACTTTCGACGACTTATTAAACTCTATTTCGTCGGGTATCAATAGTCGGAAACGAGCGTTCGCTGGGCTTTATAATTCAAAGAAAGTAACCTCTGTCTGTCATGTACTCTGACACGTTTAGATGATGTGTTCAGTGACTCACAAAATTGTCCATTATTAGTGTTATTATGAGAATTACCATGAAAATTAATCGATCGCTAAGTTTAGTCTCGACAATTGTCAAGGTCTTCCCGTAACTTGATGTCAGTAGTCTTTTCTTTTTAGCTTTAACACTGACATGAAGATTCAAAATCATAATGCTACACGCAAGTTTGGCCAAGGTAATCTTAATATTAAAGATGAATTTGTTTCACTAATTATACTTCTGATTTGATTCGCCTAACTTCTTTGTGATGGCTCTTTTTTAGTTGAGCTAAAGTCATTTGCATTCATGCAAAATTACTTTACGTATGATAATATTACAAATGTAAAAAAATCATTTTAAACATGAAACAATCTTCTATGATCGAATTAAATATTAATTTCAGGCTTGAAGACCAAATAAATAGGAAATGTTTTGAAAAAATGGTCAAAGCTTAAAATTAAATTTATTTTTTCCACTTTATATATATCGTAATACAGTTTAATTGGATTTACTTTCGTGTTCGTCAACGTCAGAAAGGTTAAAACAATCTGTTCCAATCACTTAGAATGCATATTAATTCATTCTGAAAAACGACAATTTTCGTGAACATATGGCTTGGCAAATCAGAAATATAGTTTAATGATTTGACTTTGGGTACAGGATCAACTAAGTCTTATATTTATTAGATATTTTAAAGTTAACTGTTGTACTATAAATATTTGTACTTTTTTCTTTCAGTTTATCAAGAACCGCCTATTTCATCTTCCTACTCTTTACGAGCTTACAGAAATGAATCCGTTTTCAGGAACAGTCATGCACTTTTTCTACTTATGATAATCTTTTTACTAGGGTTGTACATAATCGAGAAACAATGGCATACATGCCTCATAAAAAGTACCGTGACTGTTCAATTAGTTTCTGGTATTACTCGAGGTGACTTTTATACATTGTTGTAATATCTCAACCTTGCAGGAATTCTGTACAAAACTTGTTTCTATTTTGACGAAAATGATAATATACGTGTGCTAGCATATTATGAATATTTCCGAATATTCATTTTCGAAATCGCTAAGAATATAAAACTCTATAAAAATACTTCTTATTCGGACTATGTAACCAGAAAAAAATTCACATGAATCGTAAATAAACAAAATATTGTTTATTCGTTTTATGTTTGCTTCATTTTTGTCAAGTCATGCTGTTTATCAGAACAAGGATAATTTTGTTTATTTCAAGTTTTAATATTAATGCACAAAACTTAGATCATCTGATATGAAGACTTTGGTCTGGCAATATCCGTCTAAATATAGCTGATATTGCAGTTTAGCAAAATATTGGCTTATCTTTTAAATGCATTCTTGCAAATTTAGTCATAATTTGCATTGCAATTCATCATTATGAGACAATATAACAGACGAAATGATGGATACATTGAACTGTTTAAACAGCGCGATTTAAAATAAACCTTTATCCAGAAATGAGATATTTTCATTGAAAACCACGATCGGTCCAATCAACGGAAAATTTAGCATATTAACCGGTGTATCGTTGTTACATTTCTCGACGGTATTAAACACGACAAAAAATGAAACTTTTAAATTTTGTTAATTTAGTTTAAATATGTCGAACACCTTGAACTCGATGTAACAGTTTTTAGTTAACTTAGTTTCAACGAATTAATAAGGAAACATTATTATTGGTCTAGTACCGATTGAGACCCAAATTACCATGCATTGACTCGTCGCAGCGCTTTTGCATGGGTGTTGACATTGCAACCAGCAATTTCGTAACTTTTACCTCAGGATTAGGAGATTTTGTTACACAAATTCAGATTGAGGTTCGGGTTCGATACATACTTTCTGAGATTATGTAACCCATACTTCGGGTATTTAGCACGCAAATACCTTAAGCTACACACAGGTGCATTCTATGGAATGCCGTATTTAGTTGCGACAAGATGAAACAAAGCGAAGCGATGACACAGTTTCCGTTCCTCTAAGATTAGTAGCACGAAATAAATTCCCCATTCAAACGCTATGTGTACTTTAAAGTTTAAAAAAACTTGACTGAAAATGCAATGGCGAAACTCCATAAACGAGGTTTAAACATCGGTCACGGGAAATTGTGGGTATTCCTGTAGCGCATGACGTATTGTGCCAATGGAGAGCAAAATTATAATCTTACATTTTATAAACACACAAGTTCAAGAATATTCGACGCTTAGTCTAAATCGATAGCAATGGTATTTTGGATAATGTTGCTCAATTTTTTCATCGTATCTACAGTTCGCATCCTAGAATTGAAGCCACTCTACATCTGAAGGTTCCCTGTACTGTTCTGTTACATTTGAACCTGAGCTCTAATTTAAGTACAGTACTTTCCGGTAAAAATTCTTTTTTTTAACTCAGAAATGATTACGTCATGCGAAAAAACACGACATGAGAATACATTTGAAAACATTCTAAATGAATCACGTCCTAAGTTCAATAACAAATATCTCACCTAAAACTTGTTCACACCATAATATATTGTTTTATTAAAAATCGAACAGGGATGTAGATTAATTGACATCTATTGTTGTACTCTATGAAACTATTGGTAAATACTTGAAAACAAAAATTGTCAACAAATACATTGTCCTACTACGGCGAACTCAATCGATGATGCTTACGGGCATCTCATGATCCGTACAGCTTAATAAACAAGAAGTTTATTACGCTAAACATGGACCGCTTTCTGTTCTTGGTTTAAAAAAAGCGATGTTATCACGACATCTATCTGTCACGTTTACGTGTATAACGCTGTAAAAGTTCTGAAATTTTTTACAATACATTTTCTGTTTCGTATCCTATGTCCCTCAGGAGTTCGAATCAAGGTTTAAGTATGCGGGAAATTCCACAGATTACAATACATGATATATACGATTTAGATAACGTCATTAAAACATTTTCTCACACTCTGACATGTGGATAATTACTACCAGAGAATGGAGTTAGATATTTCCTATCTAATACATTATACGATAGCACGAAAATAATATATGTATCATATCAAATTCGATCTTCAATTGTGTAATTGTCATCTTTCTATTTAATCGTGACGAAAAATCAGTAAATATGAGATAATAAAATCTTACTTTAGAAAAACAACATTCTATTTGGTAATGAACTAATAAGGGCTAAAAACTAGTTGAAGTCTGGTGCAAGCCATGTTTCCAAAACTTACCAATCTGACTCTTCACAAATGATTTAATAGTTGTTTTCATATTTCTTTCTTTTATATTTTGCACTAAAATACCTATATAACCTGATATCACTTTGAATTACTGGCAACCCTTAGGCCATATTGCATAATACTATAAAAACTTGGTCTGAAAAAGGGGGAAAATTTCAAAAATAACCGTATAAATTCGTATCATCTCGAAAACCTAATAGACTGATACGTGAGAGCATCGAGAAATCATCACCAAGGCGGATAGCGGTTTGTTGATCTATCACGACTAAATGTGGCGAATTAAATGGGAAGACATCAAGTTAATCTGCTCTGCAACTCTGTCGTTCAATATGCTATTTTTTTAGAATAAGCGTACTTCACACATCGCTACGCCAGAGCTTTCTCAATCGGTCGATGTATACTTACTTGCCGTTTTGAATTCAGCAAATAACAGCAGCGTATTGCTACTCGATATAATTTGGTTGGATCACTTGGTTAATTATTTGGAGTTGAATGATTCACGTAATATATATGCTGCAGTCACCCGTAAAAACGACACAAATCACTGACATAGATATACATGAACTTGTATTGTCATTTCATGATCCACAACAAACATTCTGCTTGAAGTCATGGTCTATCGAGGATCGTTTGAATATTGGCATCATGCTACTTCTTTCCGCTAATAATAAGTCGAAACATTCGTATTGCGAGCACATTCGAGCGTTTCTTTCATTTTATGGTTAAAAGTCATCTCAATATAGAAGGACATCACACAGACAAAAATATATTTTGTAAGCGAAGAGTGCACAAGGCGCAATTTGTGATAAAATGAAGAAAAGGCTTGAAAACTACCATGCTGACGTAAAAGTGCCGGATTGAACAGAAAGAGCCCGATTCATTAGGTCGAAAATTTATATAAAATATTGATCAAATTGTATTTCATTCTGCAGTCATCCGCCAGCTTGCTGTACTCGAGATATTCAGTCTGTTAATCATTTGTGAAATTAACTTAGCAATTAGCTATTTTATGCCATCTTCGAAAAGTCTGGTGCATCATCGAATAGAATCTTATTTTTACACAACGCAGTTCTTCGTAGGGAAAAACGATAAATATTTTTGAGAGAATTCACTCGGAGTTATATAAACCTACGCTTTGCATTACGTATTCCCGTCGGCCCAGCTATTTCCCTGACTATACTGACTTGTTACTTATCGATTTTAATCGGTAAGTATGTTGTTAGGTATTTGTCTGTCTGTCTGTCTGTCTGTTAGATGCATGCGATATCTCACGAAAGCGAGAGTAAATCTGCTCCAGATTTTGCATGTGCATTCATCATATCTCGGACCAGAAGCTTATTGATTTTGGGCGAATTATGACGTATAATTAGCGAGTTATTAATTAATTAATGATGGGACACAAGGTGTCACTATGGAGTAAGAGCGCTGTTTGGGGGGATTCCCTAACTTTCGATCGATAAGTCTTTGGTCTCTGATATTCTCGTTTTAAATCTTATAGCAATTGCTACGTTTTACACCCAAGTGTTTTTCGTTTCTTTGAGCGTCAGTATAGTTTGTAAATCGTCTAGGTCAGAGATGGCGGACCACTGATCCGCAGGTCACAAAGTGACCTGTAATGTTGTTTCGTTGACCCGCCAACTCACAAATTATTGCAAATGATTTATGAATATTTCAGTAATAAAAATTCCCCCTAAAGCCTATCTTTGAGGACAAAAATGAAACACAAAGTTTTCATTGGTGCAAATCGATTCCCTTTTTTCTGATTGTCTTGATGAAACATGTAGTATTGAAATGCAAATCATCATATTCACAATACTATATAGCTATTGAGCCTACATGCACAACTTTTTACTTGTATATAAGGCGGTTTTTCATCTTTACTCCGAAAAAGGCTATAAGTAGATAAACAGCTACGAATACGTAAGCTATCAATGCTGATATATTTACGGATTGACAGCACCTTCCGAATTTACGGCGATACGTTTTTGGTGACTTCCAAATATTAATGCAATATACTTATATGAATATTTCTGCGATAAAAATTATTCTAAGGCCGGGGGATAAAATTGCAAGTTATTCATTGATGCAGACATTGATTAAATCTATAATCCACGATCTCATTTTTCATGATAAAAACACAAGAGAGCTATGCTCAAATATATGTACACGTCACAAGGTGTCGCTGTTTTTTTATTCTGACACATAAAAAACGAATCTCTTGACCACAGAAATTTTTGAAATAAGTAAAAGTAATAGCCTTCTGTCAAAATATCAATCTTTAACCACTGAAAATTTCAAAGCAATTGGTTCAGTATTCGAGGAGAAAAGCGATTTCATCATGACGAAGGAGAAGAATAACAAGAACAACAACATAATAATATTGAAACGATCGTTATGTACACTGACGTGCCCAATAATGTGTGACGCATTCAGTAAAAAGGTTTGCCATCCCCGGCCTCGGTTCACTTTTTCAATGTATAGTTTAGGCTCCCAAAATAGACTTCGAACAACTTGTGTAACTTCTTGGACAGTTGTAAAGCAATAAAGTTGGTCTCAAATGAGAAAATTATATTCTCGATTATTCTTGACAACTAATTCAATATTTTTATGATTGAAATAATTTATTAATAATCCTAATAAAACCAGCCAGAAGAGCTCAAATATATGGACACAGAGGTCAAAACGAATTCTTTTACTGCCAATTCCCCAAAAATTATATCACGAACGGAGCTGGAACTGTGGAACAGCTACCGTACCGGTAACCGGACTGTCCTAGCTTTTTCAGATCATGTGACGATGTTGTTTCATGCGTTCAGTATCAACGTGGATCGCAATACCAAGCGATTCGAGTCACAAGTGTAGTATCTAATTTTTCACACTACCGGTAGATTATACCTTATCTATACCACAGAGTCCACATAAAGTTTTTCGCCCATAACTTTTCGGTTCATTGTGTAATGTATAAATAATAAAAGTGTTTAGCAGTCTTGTTATTTACTTTTTATTTTAATTTTTGATGATTATCCGTAAAAGTTTCGAGATCTCGAGCAATTCCCTGTAGAATATAATGTATATATATGTTTATTCGTTTTGCTCCAAGGTAATGTTGTACTTTTGAGTTTAACTATTTTCCGACAATTACCGAAGAACATTATGGTTTTTGGTCCCACCAGAACGTCCCAAAACTGCTATTCATCTTCAGCGACATATCATCAAATTTTTCTGGTTTACGTTCAGTTGGAAGACCGTTTGTATTTGAGTTGGAAAACGTCTAATAAAATTTTGTTCTTATCACGATTCTTAGCTGCCAGATGATGAACAACTTAGATTAGAAGAGGAACAACTTTTAGTAACACTACGGGCCTTTCAATGATATATTTTGAAGGTTCGGGATGGACTTGGTCTAGAAACAAGGATGAAAGAACCTAAATGAATATTGCATAACAGAAACTTGTAAGTACTGGACATAGGCCTGATCCGCTCTGCTCTCTTGAATAAACTCAGGTCCATCTTGAAAAATTATTGTACCGTGATTAGTTTTCTTCTTTCGGCCATTGTACTACAAAATTGCTTTGCATTACTGGAACAAGGTTTGGTCAGTTAGTGACTTGTGGACACAACTTAGGCAGCTAACTGCATAAACTGGTTTCTTTACATTTGAACCCACGTACATTTGAACCCGTGATTTGAACCCACGACAATTGCACCTGGATACTATTGCACCTATGGAAATTTGCGAATATTTGAACTCATACTAACCGTAATCCATGGATTTTAGCACCCTCATATAGATTAAACCCGCGGATATACGGGTGCAAATGTATGGGTTCAAATGTACGTGGGTTCATATGTACGGTCACCGCATAAACTGTCCACCCAATCAGCGACCGCAAATGAGATGAGATTTTCTAAGTATCTTAAATCCATTCTACACCTTGCATAATGTATTATTAATGGTATCGTCAGACTCCAATTATACCGATTCTCTCTGAAAATGTGTGAATACGGAATATTGGCGAATCGAACAAATATTGATAGGCATTCGTAGAATCTTGCAGAACTGGAGGGCCCCGTCACTTTCCTATCGACAAGAGTTTGATTTTATATTCAACACCCATCTTAACTCTTATAATATATATATATGTACAGAATATGTCAATGCGTATGTTCTTCAAATATATTGCAATTACCTAACCGGTGATTCAACATAATAGGCCACATATGAAAAATTCCCATTTTGACCGAGGTACTTCACCATAGCGTCTTTGCTCCATAGAACCCTCTGGTGGTCAAGACAAAAATATATTGCGAAGTCGGCAATGGATTTCTTTCATTTTGTTCAAGGAAATTACTTCAGTCATTAAACTTGAAATGTTTCAATATAAAGCATTTAACTGTCTTTGGAATTCCCGGATTTTGTAGCATTTGTAAGGCTTATCGACCGACTTTCAACAAGAACTTATCTGCTTTATTGCGGTCCCCCTTGTCTTGCGCTTATTTACGGTTCATCAGATTCTTGTTTTTAAAATATTAATTTTATTGGACACGAAATGGACCTATAGATCGTTCGTTTTGGTGACATATTGTTGTTGTTATATTTTTTTTCTTGTGAAAAAAAAATCAATTTTCTCTTCAATTATTGAGCCAATTGCCTTGAAATTTCCGTGATTAATATATGTGCTTGTCGCTAGAAGGCTATTACTTTAATCTATTTCAAACATTTTGTGGGCTCTAGCGGATTCGTTTTTTGTGTGAGAAAACGTCATCAAATTTTAAATTAGCGCATCTTGAGGCGGATCCGTGTTCGCGATCATTGCTATTTGTTGGCCATGTTAAGTCGTGAAGACTGCGGTACCGGTAGTAGAGCTGGGCATTTCGAATCGAATATTTGAATCGAGTAGTAAATTATTCGAATCGGTTCAGCGCAAAATTTCGAATCGCCGCCATCTTGTTTTTTTTCGCCAATGGTCGAGGTGAATTCATCAATTTTTTTTTATTGAAGCCATATTTTTTCAACGCGATTCTGACATGATTATTTTCTGTAGTGAGTTTTTGATGAAACGTGTTTCATATTGTGTGTAAACGTTGAGCAATCTGTCTGAGTGATGTATTCTATGTTTTCAGTAATTCATTTGTTGACAGGACCAATTACAATAAAAAAAAGTCGCGTACAATTATATATCTCCCAAGTATTTGAGATTCAATTCAATTCGAAAAAAATATTCGATTTCATTCTGAAATCATCAGGTATTCGAAAAAGTCCCAGCCCTAATCGATAATCTACCGCTGAAGACTAAATACTAGTACTACTGCTTTTTGGCCTTCGTATCCATATATTTGAGCATTGCTTTATTGTTTCAGTTAGAGGCTATAAATATACCTTATAAACACCGATAAAAGTGACTCATTTTTTCAAGCTTTTACATATAAGAGAAACTGGAGTTATCAATTTAAATTATCACTTGTCGATAATAACAAACATTGATAAAGAATTAAATTTCATAAATCTCAAACAATTAATGAAAAAAGAATTCTACTACATTCGACACACAGATTTTCAACTTAATTCTTCTATACTTTTATCAGTGCTCAAGTAAGATAACCAATGACATAAACTAGACATTGTCGCGTCAAATTTAGATAAGAAGATTTGAAACCTGTCTACCAACATTTACCTGTATCTGGTCCAGCCATAGTCAGATAGAAAATCGATCAACACGCAAAAGGCTGTGCTTAAACGTTGGGAAGCGACCCATCAAACGTGATACAAAATAGGCATCCTTTCCCATAGGGTTGACAGGTGATAAATTCTGGCGCGTCGGCATCAAAATCAAATGAAAACAATCATCTTTGTTACGGCCCACGTTTGTCTATGCTCGCAAACTTTTCTTCCGTATTAGTGGAAACACTCCCAAACAGCCTGTGGACCGTCATATATAATTATCTGTATCCAATAACGGGAAGCAGGCGAAAAATAAAGTAGAGTAGTCTGTTCAGTCAGATTTTGAAGAATGACTCTGAAAATTACGGGAGGTTGTAAACTGATAAAATCTAAATACGTGTCAGTAAACAGGATATCGCCCTTGTTCTTTTGATTGAAATGTTTTTTGTTTCAATGTTTTTATGAAGCGTGGCGAAGAAATCTAGGTGGGATGTACTGATGGTCGCCTTTGAGGTTTTGAGTGTGTCCATTTTATCCAGAGATTGTCGTATAAGCTGATTATGCGCTATGGCGGGCCCATTTTAAGTCGGCATCATAATCTTTATACTCCAATTTTACGGCCGAATTCGTGCGGTGATATTTATCTAGAATGCAGTGGACGGCGTGGTCTAAAGTTTTGACTACTAGCTTTATTAATATCGAAGTCGCTTGAAAAATGCTACTCTGTGTTTGGAATTTGCCACCCACGCTGGTATAACAACCGCCTTCTTTGATGTAAGGGGAATGAGATTTTGACAAGTGCTCATTTTTGATGAGAATCGGGATTTTAATATGCTGTACTGCAGAGTAGTAGCACAGCCGCTAAAAATTTAGTAGAACCCCGTGCTGTTGTATTCACGAACATCTAAAGTGAATCATAGTAAAATCGACTCAACTAGAAAATTTACGCCGTTTCAACGTCGTTTTCAAAACAGCAGAAGCACATAAGAAGATTAATTAATGGATTACGAATAGGCTCAGTCAGAATTTGTCAAATACTTCCCTTCTTCAGTTTCTATAGACATAGGTAGAATAGGCGCAGCGAATTTGAAACTAATTTATGTGTCAATGTAAAACATTCAAGCTTTGATAGATTATTGATGTTGGAAAATACGCACTCGTTAGTGGTAGCCAGTTTACCGTTAGTTATACTTTGAAATATTAGAGCCCGAGTAGCTAATCTCGATCTTAATCTAGAATGAGCGTTTTCCATTTTCCCAGAAGTATTTTGCGGCTATTTCTGAAAACAGTCGCTCTAATTAGGTAATATTTTAGACATGAATATATCATAGTTCATGGCACCGAATTCTATTAGAGACGAAATAATAAGAAGGAGTAGCCTACATATTATCAAAATATGACATATTTACAATTTTTTTATACAAATAAAATTTTTTGTATAAGTTATAATCTTGATTATACCTTTTGTGTGTGACTACGTTATTGCCTTCTTAACAACATCATTATATTTTATCCAATTTGAGCAAGTATATTGGTATGTTCAGAATTTTGCACGAAAAGATGAGTTGTTTTTATAAGACAGTTAATACTGTATTAGGTTCATTTTACATTTCCAAATACTTTCTCAATTAGTTGTAGGTCTTCTTAGAAATGGATATTCAATATTATTTATTCAAATATGTTAGAATTTAGCAAAAGGGGTATGGAACGATATGAAACTTTTACATTCTCTAAAAGTTTGGATATAACAGTTCTATATCCAAACAGGTAATAAAGGTTCTCAATTAAATTGAAGAATACATAAACCGCTTTTCCTTCGATGATGTTTTGACCCTGAATGTATACGCGGATTACATCTTGAGTTATATTCAAATCATTCATTGAAATGAAATGTATGTGTTTTATTGAACCTCATATACATGACCGACCACTCGTATATTATTACTCTTTGCGGTCCCTTGAGGTGCTGGACAGCCTCAAGGTACCTGAAGTATGTATAAAACAACGTAGGTATGACGTCATTGGCCTTGATAAAAGGCCAAATCACGTTTGAACTTGTTGATACTAAATAAACTATCTAAGCCTTAGCAATGTAGGTCATGCTAAATTTATCACGTAATGAATCGAATTATAAATATTAAACAACTGCGGTGAAGGCAATCGTCTCATGCAGTTTTGCCAAGACAAAGTGTACGCGTGTATATATACAATTATGATGATTTTAACTTTTCCTATTGGTCATGTATGCCTATACGATGCAATTCAGAGGTATTTTCAGAGGAAATGAGCATTTAAGAATATAATCCAGAAAATAGATGGGAATAAATATAAGACAATACATTTATTTATTGTTTATTGCATGTCAATATTAAACATTTTTGATGTATTGTGCCATTTTGGAGAAACGATGAATATAATGTAACAGCCATAATAAGGTGGTAGGAAATTCAGTAACCCACGTTAAAGTACATAAAATATAAAAATATTCAAATCCTGCCGTCTTCTTCATACGTTATCCTGAACAGATTCATTTTCTAAGATATGCGTCCTTGTTGGTCGGTCCACTTTCCTTTCCAATAATGCATAATGTTGATTCTAGTCTAACTAGTAATTACGATTCTGCAGAAAAATTTCGATGAAAGTCGCCACCATATTCTGACCACACGAAATGTATGTTTACTTACACATTGCTTTTAAGTTCCAGTTTTATGTTTGTTTTATGGTTGTTAAAAGTGTTGACCTATCGGAAGATCACCGTCGATGGACAAAGATTGACCGAACTTATTTGTGAGGTATATCCGACTTGAAGTAGCATTGAGGAGGGCTATTCTGGTTTTCCCATGAGTTATTATCGATGGGCATATCAGCATTTCATTGTTTTGCGCCGTAAAAGCTACAAAGAAAGGAGTATTTTGTACAAGAGTAAAGAAACATTTGTGATTTATAATGTATTGGGTCTAACCTGTTTTTGACAAAAATTTTTGAATATGCATTTTTATATAACTACCTACAATTTACATTTTCAGTTGATATTTAAAAATGTATTTAAAAATTATTTTCGTTGTTTTTGTGATGTATCAAATAATTCACCCGTCAAATATGTCGAGAACTTCATCGAGAAATATTCGAGGTGAGATCTTTTTATTTTTCAAGAGCTTTGGAAATAATGAGCAAAACTTGTCTATTATATTTTGACGACAAAAAAATACTTCATAGAATTTTTATGAAAGGCGATATTGGTGTAAATTTCACAAACTATATACTTTTATGATAGCGGAAATCTTTTAAGCTTTGTAACTTTAGATGTAACCTCAACATTTACAGATAGCAATTTCAGGATTTGGCTGCTATTACGCACAAAATATGTAAATGTGACTCCATCAAATCTTCAATGGGGTTGAGTATACGATATTCATTTGCATTGTACAGCCAAAGTGGTAACTTGGAAGCTAATAGACTGATAGAGGCGTACGTCATTTTGGACATTTGGTACTTCGCATTCTAATCTAGACCTTTTCAAGGTCATGTGATCAAAGCGTATTCGTAATTTTTTTGATTCAGTTAGATATGTCACATTATTCTAGTTTGCTTCAATCGAAATAATTTCAAATTTCATCATTTCTGTACTCGGTACTCAAACAGTTACTTAATACCGTATCAACCATACATATGCCCTTTCAATCTGCAAAGAAATTTTGTCTTGCTTTCGTTTGCAGGATTATCTGATTATTTCCCCCTCAACGGTTGCGCACATATTGTAATCTTGTACAGTACTATACGGTGTGAACTGGACTGAACCCTTTGATAATTTTTGTAAACAAACTCGTATTCGGCCTTAGTGGTTTTATCGTAGCTACAAAAACGAGAAGAGTGTGGGACTGAAAATTTCTACAGCAGCGCAGGTGACCCCTGCCGAGTTCATTTTGATGAACTTCCTCGCCAATCTTAAATAAGGTTGATAATAATTATGTTGTTATTTGTAAATTGGGGCTCTATTTACTTTGGGTCAACAGCAACGTCCACGGGTGATCTTCAAGGGGAATATCTAAACCTGAAACAACAAACCCAAATAATATCCCTGAAATAGGATTAAATAGCATGTATTATAACCATGTGTTCAAGGAAATTGTAGGTAAAACCTGTATCAAGCCAAACCGACTTACCATTTCTTGTGTTTTTACCGTTTCTGGTGTTATATAGTTTAATTAACACCCGTTTCTCCCGATTGCTCTGGAGGTATATTGCGAAAATTATATTTTAAATGTTTCAGCAACGAATCCTTGTTCCAAGGTTTCTTGTTTTTACAATTCCTTGTGTGTTATCGATCCGAGCACAGATGAACCAATTTGTGAATGTCCGAAGAATGAATGTGATGGCGTTGCTTCGTTCCCTGTATGTGCAGGTGGAATCACATTCAAGAGTGCGTGCCACGCACAAACTTATATGTGCGAGGCCCAGAAATGGTTGACAATACAGCACGTTGGACCATGTGGTGAGCTTTATATCTTACTATCTTGAGATCAAACGAAATAAACCTTATTCCAGGTTAAAATATTTCCAATGGCCAATATTAAAGCTACTCTTGTTTTCGTAAAGTAGATAAGATTTTCATATTTATCACGGCGGAGAAGAAATTCTCATAGACGGCTTATTGATCTGGTGATCAACGGCCTCTTGTCCGTTTACCAGTCCATGCCAGATTATGAGAATACCTAACCAAAACAAATGATATACGTATAAAAAAATTAGTATGAATGCACCGAATCAAAAGTCTATTTTCCTAATTAAATGTTCTTATTTTACAATACAATATGACTTATCCGAATCGCTGAAAAATTTGACATATTTCGCGACTTTGAGGCAATATAAACAATTTGAAATCTAGATTATTCGATTTTGGGATTGAATCCGAATTAGAATACTATAAACCATTTGGATATAAACATCCATGATTCCAACATATATTCTATATCGGTCGACACAAATGAAACGATACGAGGCAAACAGTCGTAAAATAGCCAGACGTGTCATTGTTCGAATATCGGAAACAATGAATTCTAAATGACATTTTTATTAGTTTGTAAACAGTTAATTTTCAGCACATTTTCTTTTTAGTCACACTTCAAAATGTAACAATTCCTTTTAGGTGATTCATTTGTGTATTTGTTGTTATTTGCCTCATAACATACTGAATTAATGGAAGTCTGAGAGCGATTTGTTGTGCCACATTTTTTTTGTTTTTTAAGTAAATACTATCGCATTGGGGTAAGATGACTGCTAAAAAGCAGCATTGATTTTATTTAAAATGTTTGACTGCGTGAATTCTACAGGATTTCTGACTGGAAAATAGGTTTTTCTGAATGGGAAAACTTGTAAATATTCAAACTTGTAGATGAACTTGCAATTTTCTTGACTTATAACCTATCGATGGATATTATATATTTTGATCAGTGGCTAATCATTTCTGAATGAATAACAGCGAACGTTTTATATTAGTCAAAAGCTTGTAAAATGCCAAAAAAATTAGACCATGAATCTGTAGATAAGATAAAAATATCAGAATGAAGTGGAAGACGGGGAATGTCTTCAGAAATGTGAATTTGTTTAGCGTCCCAGGTGGTCAACTATTCTGAATGTAAGATACGATTTATTTTTTGTATCACAAAATCAGCACCTGGATTCTAGCTTGTCAGATGTTTCACAAAATTTCTTGACAAAACATATTTCTCGACCACCTGCTATTTGATTATATAGGTATGCAAAAAATAATGCCCTAAATCCGTTTCAATTTAATACTATCACGCATCATGATATTTACTGTTTATGTTTGTTGGTATTGTTAACAACTATAGCTAAAAACTATGAATTTCATACGGTGGAAATGTATAAAACGAGAAAAGCAAAATAACTTTTAGGACTACTATGGCGTATTCTGTTGGCATTTTCGGTCATGGATATCAATTTGAGTTCATTAAGTTATTGACTTTCTATCGGATTCATGAGCTGATAAAATTATATGGGATATGTGGTGACCGTACATTTGAACCCATGCGTATATCCGCGGTTTCAATCTATATGCGGGTGCTGAAACTCATGGGTTAGGGTTAGTATGGGTTCAAATATTCGTGAAAACAAAAAAAATTCCATAGGTGTAATAGTATGCAGGTGCAATCGTCGTGGGTTCAAATGTACGTGGGTTCAAATGTAATGGAACCGGGATATGTAGATTATACTGAATAATCTTGATTATGTTTAAAAAAAAACGAAACATAGTTTTAGATATCAAATATGAGTCGGAAAGAGCATTATTCATGTGCCTACATGGCTTCTTCCAAATGCCAAACTCGCATCACGCCCTGATATACACCCACATGTTGAAACTTATTCGCGCGGTTTCCTGTTTTTGCGAATTACTATATTCAAATAGTGACATGTTTCATTACGTTGCCAGATTATCATTTTATGCACAAGCGTATGTCATTTTTATGGAGAAGCGTTTGGAAACGTCATCTTATCCGTGGTCCAAGCTCCAATAATTGTGTTTTAAATGTAGATAATTCCAAGGTCATAAACCGACG
Source organism: Styela clava (assembly GCF_013122585.1). Taxonomy (NCBI): domain Eukaryota; kingdom Metazoa; phylum Chordata; class Ascidiacea; order Stolidobranchia; family Styelidae; genus Styela; species Styela clava. The sequence goes on along the minus strand of NW_024102837.1, from coordinate 8,074,344 downwards.
TTAAACACGTAATATTAGTTGTTTAGTAAACATGATAACTTACATACCCCACGCACGTACATACGCACGACAAGATCTAACGTAACATCATAAATGTCAAAATAGCCTATGACTCACAATGAAAAAATTTAGAATTTTTCAAAGTAAACTTAAATGATCCTTTTATACGGTTTGAGAATCAAAGCAAATACAAATCGCGCAGAAGACACCTAAAACATCCCGAAGTGGTTTGAACCCTATACGTCTAAACGGCTACCAAGTCCTGTAATCAGGTATCTCTCACTGAATAAAACTTACTATACTCCTATTGTCAAGTACATGCCAATCATTCCCTGTCACTTCATTGGTCTTGCGCGTCTTCATCCGCGTGAAAAATAGCGGGAGACACGTTTGTGCATGGCTGTAATCTAGACGTTACCGTCGATCCTCTTGGCAAATAATGAAAATGAAAACAGAACATGAAATATATTTCATATATATTTGATAAAAATTTTACAATTGTTTTACATTTATCCGTTTTCCAACAGGAGTTCAGGAATGTGGACCAAAAAAAAACTGTCCATATAACGGGGAATGCGTGGACGGCACATGCGAATGCCAAGAGTGCGATGAATCAGAACGACGAAAATTTCTAGATATTGGACCGATGCGACACACATCGGTTTGTGGATCAGATGGGATAACTTATGAATCAGAATGCCAACTGAGATATCAGTCCTGCATGTCAAGAACTCTTATTTTAATTCAAAGACATTCTGCTTGTCATAGGCGTGGTAAGTACACGATTCCGAGGGAAAAATTAGGTGGAACTTTCTATAATTTTCGTGCCAAATATGATTGGAGGAAAAGATTTTTAGACTTATTTACGTATTTTAAACTTGTCCAAAGTAATGAATCGTATATAGCCTGCAAGGTGTATTGATTTTACATCGTGGAATCACTAAGTGTGACTGGTCAGAATATTCAAATTGTAATGGTTTGATACAAATGCTGCTATTTTGTGATATATATTTTAATTTCTGGTAAAAATGAAGTCAAATCTTACCGAGTTCACTATATTTTTAGTCAAATCGCCGGTGGCACGTAATGCTCCTTTGAGGTCATTGTACAACCATTTTGAAGTTTGGCAGAAGACATTTGATAAATCAACACCAAGCGTACCAACCGCCAGATCGGTAAACGGCATCAATTTTGACACTTCCGAAGGTAATTTTGGTCTGTTATTTTGTCCACGAGTCTCGTTAAGAAAATAAGACTACGTTGTTACCGCTATGTGACAGTATAAAGATCTTTAAGTGGCCGGGTATATTTAGATAAATTTAGATTGATTGATATTGCTTTACATTTTTTCTTTGTATTCAAAGTGAATTGGGAGTGTTTCATATATATGATATGTGAACAATGGTATCACTTCATTCCATTTTAGTAGGAAAAACAAAATTTTTACTATACCCAGGATGCGAATAGAAACAACTGTTTAAAAACAAACAAGACTTGCGTTTTATCCTGTTGTTTAAAGCTAAAACGGAATGCTTGGGTTCAATGCTTGCCTACATTCTATGCTACGATTTGAAATTTATACTTTGGCCACTTAGGATAAAATTACTCTCAAGGTGTGCAATTTTATGCATTTTCATATCATTATTTTGAGTTTACCGATTGGTCGGTCATTCGCTTGTCTTGCCTGCGAATGATCTCACTTTTAACGAAAACGTATAAGGTTTTGAAAATTATGCGAGTTTATAGATTATAATCTTGTTTCTGGACAAAGGGCCTTGTTCCAAGTTTGAAATTTATGGCTGTCTTCATGCTCGACACCGGAGGGCACAGCATCTTGGAATTTATTCTCTGGTGCCGAAACGACAGCAACTGGGTTCACCTGTCTACGTTAAAAATACGTTATTCAGGTGAGATTTATGTAATAATATAGACTTTTTTTCAGATTAGCAAGCGATTTCAACCTACAAATTATTATGCTCCTGAGTTAGCTACACGTATCAGATGACACTCGTTTCTACATTAGGCAGATATTATTAACACATTCCTTTAAAATATAATGTTATTTTGTAACAATTCAACTAAATTCCAACTTAACTTATTACACCTTGAATGAAATAGTGGGTATGACTCCGAGATACGTAAACAGCAATACCAGCCCATATTTTTTTTTAGGTAGGGGTAATTTTAAATTTTTTTTTTATAATGACGTGATACGACGCTCACTCGTGCCTTTTTCTCCGCACAAAGCCAGATAAAGTAGCCACTGACAATATCTTAAGGAATCGCTCTGCAGACGTAGGTCTACCTCGCTGTCAAAGTTATCCTGGGCATATAACCGCGTATTTTCAACTATCTCGTTTGGTTCATATGGCGAAAGGATTATTGATAGCAGCCAGAAAACGTCCGGTTTTCAGTAAATCGTTCAAGAATATAGTTCATGAATAATGCTGTTCGAAAAGGCGTATAAATTTATGTCTTACAACAAATGCGCAAAATGGCAAAAATATGTTGAACATTCTGGCCATGGCCCCTCAGACCCCTCTCCTGGCTACGCGTATGGATCGAACTCGTTTAATTACCATCCTACCCTTGGACGGTATGAAAATACTCGTTCAGGGTTGTGATAATTTTGAATCCCAAATTCGTTCCTATGAAATAAGCGTCAGTTACGACTATTTAGTCTTACAATGGAGTCTAAATAAACTAACGGTACATACTTCTACATTTATCTCATTCCGTTTTGTTAAAACTACAGGGCGACGTGGAGGCCGGTTTATCTTTCAAGATATAATTCTTCTCGGTTTATAAATGGGACTTGGGTTGTTGGATCTAAGGTAATTAAACAAATAATTGTATATTTTCAAATTATTTCAGTCAAACCTGATTTATTTTATGATATTATTTAACTATACAAATAAGAAATAATACAAAGATTTACGGGGAACGTACGTGCCATCGAGTCAAAAAAGACTAACAGTCCTATAAATGTTATAAAAAAAAATAAGCACAAACAAAAATAATAAAAAAAAAACAGAAAAACTAGCAAACGTGAATTCATTATTTCGACGTCACTTACTACTTAATTAATATATATTACAAGTTCCACAATGTTATCATCAAATCATCAATGTAGGTTGGATCCGGACTCGGATGGTTTGGAGTCAACGATCAAGCCACAGAACCGGAGTTCATAACGGGAATTTGGTTTTCAACATCTGGTAATAGGTTAAAGCCTTGGCGGCCCGAGCCGGAGGTAGCAGGTCGATGTGTTGGAGCTGGTTATGGTTCGAAATCAATGGGTAAGCAAGCAGTCCCTTGTGGTGTAATTTAAGATACTTCCGGTAAAATACAGGCATTGCAGGAGATAGTTAAAGTTACTTTTGTGGTGTAAACCAGTTTGTTTATTTTTCAGAAAATTTCAATAGGATGTTTTCATAAAACTGGTAACTGGAGGTAGTTTGTATTCAATACCCAATGTGTTGAATATCTCTATCAAATGTCTCTTGCCTCGTGCATATTTCCTGTGATATTCTTATAACCTAATCAGATTATTAGTACAGGCCGCCACAAAGGGAGGCGTGACTAAGGCTTTGACCAATCAACAAACTGAATGGAATTTCTAAGAAAAAATCTCGTTGATTAGTTAGTGTTGTTCGCGTGAGCTAAGGAAATACTTGACGCCTATGACCGACAACTTTATTGAAACTTGACGTTAACTGATTGCTTTTTATTATTTAAATATATCACTCAGTAATCATCAATGTACGTATGCTACTTATTTGTTTCTGTAATCGATGTTCTCGTTGTGTATTTGGGATAGTTCGTAAAAGATGTTTTCGTCGTGAAACGCGGCTATCTTTAAAAAGACGGTCTGTACCAACATACACTTCTGATTCTTGGACACGAAATGGGTCTATTGATCGTTTTGTTATTATGTTGTTGTTGTGAAAAAATAGCTTTTCAATTCAACTACACAAATAATTGCTTTGAAATTTCCAGTGGTTATGTCTTGTTGTTGTCGCCATATGGCTATTACTTCCTTATTTCAAAAACGCATGTGGGCTTTATGGGATTCGTTTTTCACTTCGAAGTTTTCCGTGACATCATTAAAATTAAAAAATTGCGCACTGTGCCGTGGTTTTGTGATCACATTTCAGTGATATGGTGGTCAGACTGGCGGTACTGTAAAAAATTTGATACTTCTTCGTTTTGGCTTTCGTGTCCATATATTTGAGCATTACACTCTTGTTATATATTTCATATTAGAATGCAATCTCGGAGATGAACGTGGGCCATTGGGAACGAACTGGCAATCTGCAAACCTTGAAACACCTTTGTACGAACTTGAATTAAAAAGACCATACGGAGAAAATCTTTACCAACCAAAAGGGAAATTGATTGGTATGCAAACATGTTTTATCTCATTGTTATGAAGATGGTTGAAGATGAAATATCCCATGTGTGAAATATTTGTATAGATTAACAGATGAATCATGCAAATGATATCAAATCTAATAATATTATGGTATAATTTGCACAAATAGCAAATTTTTAGATTTCTGACACTATTTCCTATTTTTAGTTGAAATATTCACAAACAACCGAGCTTTAAGATTTAAGTCGGTCTATTTATCAATACACAACGACGCTGGAGATTGCGGATTACCAATATTGAAACGGGTAAATAATAAATGATATATTCGATATTTATTGTGCTGAAAAAAAGAAAAAAAACGACTCATAACGACTTTGTTTTAATATACCAGGCAAGACACAAATTTAATTCTCGTTGTGGCGGAAAGATATTATCAAGGACGGGGAAAAGAATGAAACGAATTGTTTTCCAATTTATAGCGCCACCGCGAGGCTGCTTAACATTCAGGTAAAAATTTATGAGGTACTTACAAGACACCTCCTAATAGTATGAATATGACGTAGCAAGAAAGACAACTATAACCATTAAAACCCATAATGCTACATTGATTCAAGTAGTCTGCGAAATCGTATCTTCCTAACTACTTTTAGTGTTTTAATGTGAAAATATCTTTCGGAAGAACTTTACTTTTATAGTTTTTTTAAGTTACCCTTTTTCACTACTACCCGTCATTTTATCTCAAATTTTAATCAATTTGAGGAAAATTAGATGAATTTCCCACATACGTATTAAGATGAAGAGGTACTCAACGAATAGCATATATTCACGGTCACGAGCCTTTGTACCATATATCTGACATTGCTATCTTTGCAATTTTGCGGCCAATACCAAAAGTGTTCTTTACCAAACCAATGGTAGTTTGTAAAAATTAATCTAAGACACATAGTCAAATGTTTCTAAAAAATTACCGTTTTTGATGATTCTTATCACGAGAAGACGCCTAGCATGTGCTCCGTGGAGAAACAATAATTTTGAAGAAATTTTGCATAAGTGTTTTAAAGTTTTATTAAAATCCATTTTGTATACAGAGCTCTCTTGATATCTGTTACTGGCGAAGTATATTACGATAACAACATGAAAGGATCATTACAGCCGAGGCCACTTACAAGAAAGATTTGCCACCAGGGATACCGAAAGCCACCGATTATTTCTGAGAATTTATAGATGGTATGGGAAGCGGACAGAAACAAGGATGAGAAAATTATACGTGAAACATTAAGATGGATGAAAGATAAACATATCAACAGCGTACTTTCATTGCCTTGTAATCTATCTAATACTCTTAATCGTGGCATATTAGAATTATACAAAATAAATGCTACAGCTAAGACGGAAGAATGAGATTAAATAAAAATGCGTTTCCCCATCATTGCGTGCACTGCGGTGGATACTACCACCTGCTGATTTAAGCACCATGTACACTTGTCATCGTCAATTGCAACAAAATTGAAACACGTTATATTCTGGCCAGAGTCATGGAGCTGCGTAAGAGTTGTATCCAATTGACAAAAATGAATCTTAAAATCCGGATTCCAACTTATGAGTCTACAATCCGCATTCTGTAACGGAACCATATTTCACTTTCATATTATTTTCCTTCACTTTTTAATCATAAAATTCATAAGTTTTGTACATTTTGCTAAATATAAGATTTTTTTCACGATGTTTCCTGACCCATTTAATAAAAGAATTGAATTTTGACAGGAATAACGAGAACTTTTCGCGGATTTGGCTAGCCATTTTGATATGAATCGTTAAGTGGCGCAATTAGTACATGTCAAATGGGTGTTGCAATATCGGAAGTAAACAATGACGCATTTTCTATATTACATGTTTGCAAGTGGCCGCGGTCGAATTCCCCTTCGTCTCTCTACATACCTTGGGGTAAATAATAAATATAAAGCTTGGATCGATGATAAACATTATTGAACAACAGAACATTTCTTCCAAAAATGCAATGACGCAATGTAAAATGTTTTCAAAGAAAATTGCGCAAATTGTACCGTATAAACAGTTGCTTTCGACGTTTTTTTTTTAGAAATCGAAGCAAAATAGATCAATAATGTCGTAATACTCTGAATCTGATATTCAATCGATGGTCGTTGACCACGGACATAGTAATGAGAAGGTAACACGCGAAGGAGACAGGAAAATAAAAGCGAATCAGCAGTGAAACGCGAAGTCGATGTAATCGAGACATAATGGGCAGAATTTAGAGTCTCAGACAAGGCCTTTAGGACAATGCCCGAGCACAAACGAATAATAGACGCGAATCAATCAATCTTATTTTGGTCACTCTGATAGAAACAAAACAACAACAAATGGGAACCAAAATTTAGAGGACCTGGAAGACGGGCATAACTTAATGAAAAAGTTAAAAACGTACAAGTACGTGCCCGTCCACCTAAAACAGTCAAAAGAAGAAAACAAAATGAAGACACGCTAAAAAATCGGGCAATACCTTTTAAATCAAGTTAGGATGTGAGACACTGATCAAAAGAAGATCATGGCAATACTTTATTTATACAATAAACTAGAATTCAAAAAGAAAAAAGTTGTGGCAGCGGTTCTTATATGGTGCAATATTTTTTTAAAGGAGAAATCTAATGTTACATAAAAATTTGTTGTATTTATTCAGAGAAAGATTGATGCATTGCCAAAACACAAATATAACAAATGCAATAAGGTTTATGAAAACTGTATACAGCATGCAAGTGAGTAGCGTCTAGCTACAGCACACAAATAAATATAGATAGTGCCAAAAATAATATACGATTGCGACACATATCACACATCTGAATAACAGTCAGGAGAACATTCTCCGGTTGCATATGAAAATTTCCGAACTACTTCAATGAAAAGAAAGGGTGCTCACTGGCCGACTAAGCCAGGCAAAGCAAAATGCATGTCTTAGACCGTAGTAGTATATATTTACGCTTAGACACACAAAGTTTTTGCGATTTACAATATCTAAAATGAGGCACATGCAGTATGTTCCCCAGCTTTTTATTTTAGAGGGGATGTCTCCAACTTTAGGGGGTGGTAGGTATTTTGTTATTAGTGATAAAACTATTTATAACTTATATGAAGGAAAATCCCTGGGCACATGTGCCGACAAGTACTTTACACAAAATTATACTCGTCACAATCACAGGGACTCTTCTGAGAGTTTTCCGAAAATTTTAATGACATTTCCGACTTCAATCCCGAACCGAACCCGTAGCACTACTTTAACAACAAGCATCGCCATAATACCACAAGTATTGTTTATTTCGCAATTTTTGTAGTTGCAATCAAGTTCATCGCGAATCTAAAGTCATCGGCGACCTCTCGCCGCTAGAGTGAAAAAATGACGTTTATTGTTTTGATTTTTGATACGGTTGAGTAACTTTGATGTCATTATATAAGCGCGTTATGTCGCAATCGGTTCAGTTGAACTTTAAAGTCTACTTGCGTTGTCTCTTGGGGTTTAGAGTTTTCTGTGGGTTCCTGTCCGGAGATTCACTTTTTTTGTTGCTTCAAAGTCTATTAGCCTATACCAATATACTACAAGAAAGTAAATTGTGGCGTTAATTGAATCTTCGATATAGATTAAAGTGGCAATTTATTAACAAATATCTCAATTTATCTGTGGTAGATCATCAAAATGTGCGATCGTAATATTTTGGAACCGAGCCACATATTTGCTTCTTTAAAACCAGATAAAAACTTGCAAGACAAAGAGCATGTTGATTGTAGGCGTGCACCGAAACGAGAGGTTCAAGTTACCGGTTCAGCTGAACTTATGGTAGCACCTAGCATTTGTGTCTTAACTGTTGTAATCAGAAGTGAAAAATCCGCGTCTGATGAAGCAAAAAACAGTGTTTTGAGGCGTCTTGAATATGTACAACAAACCTTCAAAAATCATGGAGTTCAGGATGGTGATATGATTGTTGTTAAGAATTTGTCAAGGAATGCTGCAAGATGTCTTTACGTAATGGAAGCTCAAGTTGATGTTACTTTTCGCAACAGCGTCCACAAATGTATGCAATTGCACAATTTATTCGTTGAAAAACTTGATGACACAGTGAAAGTCTTAAGGCCTCAGCTCATGCATGACAAGCAGAAATTGGAAGGTATTCGTAAACAAGCATGCTTAACGGCACTTGCAAATGCTCGGCAAAAAGCGATAGAAGTTTGTCGTATGCTTGGCCAAACGATTGGTCGCCCAATTTGTGTGAAAGAAGATTTTTGTGATGAGACTTTGGGCTCAAATTCCAATTGTCAGACAAATGAAGAAGACCACGTTTTACTTGGAAATCCGACCTCAATTGATCTTCAACAACGAGTGAAAGCAAACACCATCACAATCAAAGCTCAAGTTTCTGCGACCTTTGAACTGAAGTTGCCAATTAAACATAGGAAATGATGTTTAGATTTAGGCCTCCATTGTGAATACCTATTAATTATGTATTATTGAATGATAAACTATCATAAAGCTAGTGAATGCATCATAGGGCAGAGAACTGTGAAAGTTAGTCTTTGCAATTTGTGAGTGTTTAAATATTTAAAATGAAACCCTAAAAACTTAATTTTTAATTCTGAGATATTTTGGTGCTTTAATGTGACAACCTAGTTCTGTAGATTGCAACCACTTCAGTCACTTTGGAAAGCAGTGAATATTATTTTGTTATGAAATCGGCGTAACTTAGAATAATATTGTTTGTGATATCAATTTCTATGATGATTCAGCTTATTCTTGCAAGTCGCCATACTTTGATTGAAGCCACCATGCTTGAATTCTTGCAAAGTCATGAGATGATGCCAAACTTTCTACATAATATGTCTTGTTTATCCTTCTGTTAATAAATCTGATAATCCAATTCCATTATGTTCTATATTTAAACACTTGTAGCACAAATATACTAAACACTAAAAATATAATTGCAGTTGTTTTAGATACCAATTTACATTTACCTGGTTTGTTTCAATGTGATTAGTTAATGTACTGAAAAATTTTTTTTATGAATGTTTTGATATATTCCTATTACTTTTATCATTTCAAAATGTGTTTATATTGATATATATTTTAGGATCAAAATATAGATTATATAGAATATTCTCCACCAAACTTCTGATATTTACATCATTCGATGAAGTGGATTGTCTCAGAATACGAAGAAAATAACATATAAATATGAGTGGTGACGAATGGACTAATCAGAATCCGCAGAGTCATTCTTATGATTCTGCTTGTACTACCAATACTCATGCAAATGATGATGTTATTTTTCCAAATGGATCTATTCCACGGACTAACAGTCGTATGAGGCAGTATAACACATTTGAAAATTCAATGAGCAATTCTGAAGCAATGAGATCTCGATCATATTCACTTCCATATATGACTTGTAATCCAAGGACTAGTAGGAGTCTTTCATTTTTTGAAGGTCAGGGAAATTCAAAGGAAAATGATAAATGGAGAGATAATAGTTTGTCTAGAAATCATAATAAAAGTGGGGACTACTCTGATGTGGAATTCTCAGGATCTACAGAGGTAACAGAATGTACTTCTGTTTTTATTAAATCTGCCATAGAAAATTCATGCCATAGAGAATTTTGACACTTGTTCATGTAGAATCCAAGACACTGCATTCAATAATGTATTCCCCTCATCTCCTTGGTTACTCGCAATCCTGGTTGTGATTGGTTGATCAAGCACACTTCTGTAAAATAAACTCATTCAAAAACATTTTTGTTTAGAATAATTTAACAGTTTATATTCATTAATGTATGGCATCAAAACTGGGAAATTTGGTTACGATAATAATATGTCAATTGAATTGACTATAAATAAAATCACTCGGTTATTTAGCCTTAAAATATGTTCCTCAATTTTCTTTTTTTTTCATTTAGAAATTATTTACAACATCAATTTTTTTCAGGTTGATAATGAAGAAGATATTGAAATTACGAATTCAAGATGGTGTGGCTTCTCTAAAAGACAACTGAAATGTTTATTTGCATTAAGTATATTATCAATATCTGACACAATGGGTTTCTCAATTGTTGCACCATTTTTTCCTGTGGTGGTAAGTGTGACGGGTGTAGAAACACATAAATAAATTAATATTAATAAATTAATAGATGTATCAAAGATGATAAATTCTGATTATATTCGAAGTTCTTCGGGCCATTCATGGGTGAAGATTGTATATGTTAAAGGATAGAAGGCATTAATTTGTAGCTAAACAATTAATTCCTTTCTCTTATTAAAATGTTAAAATGCATATTGAACGTTTTCTCGTTCCACAGGCAGAAGAGAAGAATTTGTCACCAATTGACATTGGTTTGGTATTTTCAGCTTTTTCAATGGCTGGTATATTTGGATCATTTCTCACAGGGGCATTGGTGAGATAATAATTATTAAAATTATCCTACTTATTGAAAACTTTCAACGTGCTAGAAAAGTGATAAATTTCGATAATATCTCATAAGGGTTAGTCCACTACAAGTATGGCAAATTGGCAAAACATCATAATTTACCTACTATCTTTAATACAAATGTTTATTCAGATGAACCCTTTATGGTCATATTTGAACTGCACAAATCAAATCATTTTGAATTTTCTGTACTTGACTCAATACAAAGTACTACTGCGCTCATATCAACACCATTAAATTATTATGGTCGTTGGAGGTTGCAAAAATCTATATGATTCAATATTATACAGCTGTTAGCACATTAGTATTTCTAAAATTGTCACTAGATAATCTATTATTAATTAAGAATCGATTGAGTGCTTGTCGCCTTTTCCTAAACAAATGGATTTTTCCTCATATAATAACTATAGTATTTAATTCTATGCCATGTAATTAATCAGTAATGATATTATGCACCAACCTGTGTCATGCTCCCATATTAGAATCCTTTATTTGCATTAGGATTCTGTTATATTATTATGTATTTCATAGAGATATCACCAATATAAAATTAGTTTACTGTCTACTCTGATGTCCGCTATATATATATAACGAGAGAAAATATTTACTTATGACTGAAATGGTCCGATAATTAACTCTGTACAGGGGTGATTTTAACCAAAAGCAGGTTGAATAAACATTCTTTATATTATGTAGCAAAATACAGCTACAAACACAATGTACTATAGGCATCAAAATATACATCCAATCATGTTTGATGATTCTGTTTGGATCTTTATATCAGGGAGTATTTTATAGCTTTTTCATACCCATGTTCACATAATATCTAATTCAAGTTTTGTATAAATCTGCATAGTTTATCATATACTATGCTAAAAATTGATTACTAATTTTTCTTCTTTTTGTTCAGCTTGTTCGTGTGGGTGCCAAATTTGTTATATTAGCTGGAATGTTATGGTCTGCTGGAGCCACGATATGCTTTGGGTAAGACCATTTATAACATATCTGTTATTCTAATTATTATATTGTGATTTGTGACATACCAAGAGAGAAAGTTTTCCAAAAAATATTCATTTCTGATAATATTGCATGAATAGTTCCAGTGTGAACAGGACACCATTTTGTAAATATTCAAGAAAAATATTTGAGCTTCGGTTTTCATGGTAGTGAATAAATATGCTGCAGATTGCTTTGTTTTCTCAATCTTATGTACTTGCATATAGGTCAATATTAATGAGATAGCCTACTTATAGATTGGGTAACTTACAAAATGCGAACAATATCATTGCATATATGACATCATATTCAATTAAATTCTAAACCTAATATGTAACTGGAACTTTTTACATAAAATTCCATTTTTTATTCTGAATATATTCATTCTTAGATTGCTGATCTATGCTCCACCAAATACTTTTTTCTATCTTTGTCTCCTTTGTCGAGTAATGATGGGGATCGGTAATGCTGCCGCCTTTACAGCATTATTTGCAATTATTTTTCAAGAGTTTGCTGATAGAGCTCTAACTGTGATTGGTATATCGGAGTCACTCTGTTCTATAGGAGGAATTGTTGGTCCGTTAATTGGTGGCTCATTATTTGACGTAAGTACGTGTTATTTTCCAACGTTCGAGTAATGTCAGCTATTCATCGTATGACTTATTCATTTTGACTTGATTACTCATATATTTGTTTAATGTATTATACAATTTGAATTTTTTTCAAATTGAAAATCATTGAATTTTTATTATTAATTTAAAATTCAATAGAGCTGTTTTATGATAGAGTTGTTTAGAGTTGTTCTAATGAAAATGTGGTTTAATATGTGAACTTTTATTACAGGCTATAGCAATTTCAATCTGTCTGTTGCATTGTTATTCTCCAAAACCTGGTATACTAACCACCTTTGTGAAATTTATTACCAAATCTTTTTTTTCGTTTCCGAATTTTGGCAAACAAGAGGGTGTCATTGATGGCTTCATTTAATCATTTTCAATTTATATTCCAGGCTGGTGGTTACCTTGTTCCTTTTGTGTTCTTGGGAACTTTACAATTTTTCGTATTACTGTGTTGCGCAATATTGATACCGCCCGTATCTGGTGAGCGATTTCCTTAGTGTTCAACTATTTATTCTACTAATTTTCTGAGGACGTTCTAGCGCATTAAAAATAAATTGATCCCATATTCGAAAATATTAGTCATTTTTTTTTTCTGGAATAAATTGGTTATTCAATATTTATTTGTTTTCCACTCATTAATACTGCACATAATATAATAATTAAATGTTATTCATTTATACTGTCTGTTAAAAAGCATAGAACGTAAATTGTAACAATATCCAATTTCAGAGTCCTTAGACATGATTTCATTTTGCGTTACTTTTAAAAATGTATTGTCAATTTATCCAGATACTGTATTCACTTTCTTGCAGTTGAAAGACATGCCAATGCCGTTTCACCAGCATGGTTATTGTTGAATCCTCATGGGCTCTTCTCTGCTTTATTTGTTATGTTATCATTCACAGTTAACAGTTTTCTCATCGCAAATATTTCACTTTTTTTAACCCATTCAGTAAGTATTTGCATGTTTGATTTATTAGTGTTAGATAATAATTAAAAGTATTAGGAATGTAGTTTATAAGTCTATAATTTTTTTTACATTTTATCAAAATATTCTATAAAATGGCTTCCAAATTGGCTGATATCATGAGATCATAGCATTACAATTTTTGTATAAAATTTTTGACTATTTTAAAGACCCTGGTTTACTCAGAACATTGAAATAATTCTAGTTTAAGAATTAGGAAAAAAATTTCTTTTTCTGACGCACAATTGCTTCATTTGAAAATTGTTCATGGTTCTAAGGTTTGATGTAACTTGCTGGTGAATATAGATTGCAGATTGCTCCAATTCTTTTTTGACTGTCCAAAATATTCAGACTGAAATATTTATATTTTCAGTTTCATATATCAACATTCATGGTCGGTGTTTACATGTTAGTGATGAGTGTTTTTTACGGAATTTCAACTCCTATCTGGGGATATTTTGCTGAGACAAGGTTAGTTCATTTACCTGCAGAAATTTCCAATCTTAGGCAAACGCTTTTGTCTCTAGATAAAGCTCAGTGTGGTAGAACAATTAAATTGCAATTTTGCTTATTCATTGTCTGCTAGCTAATTTGCCTTGCAATTATGTTGTCTGTTACTGTAAATTTTAATATTAATAAAATAATGCCATCATACTGTATTGGTAAATCAGCTATAATTGATTAAATTGATTAGGTTACAGCTAGACTATATTTAACAAATGTGAGAAAAATTGATTGAAAATGCAAAAACGTAGGAAAAAATATATAATTTGAACTAGCAAGTAAGTTACTGTATATCTCGGCAAGAAATGCTTCAAATGATGGGAAGATAATACATTTGATGTATCGACAATATCTATTTGATTGTGATGTGTCCAGTCTTCATTTTCTAACGAGTGTCGACTTCAATTTCCGCTTCTGAAATTTGAATTTCTAACTCTAAAATTTTTTGAATAAAACGAGTAGAAAACCGGAAAATTGGCATAGTTTAAAATTTTTAATGGTATAAAATTGCAACATGAAGTATTAGATATAATCTTTTGATATTGACTTATAAGAAATGACCTGGATTTTGATTTGGACTATAATGAGATTTGGTGGCCTCGGGCCCAAATAGTCGCCATCTTTTTGATTTTTGGCTCTCATAATCTTGTCTATAATCCGCTGTCTCTAAATTTCATGAAATAATAAAATTAAAGGATTTATGCTACTAGAAAATGGCAGTATTCTGGTATAATTCTTAATCCTTATAAATTCTATAATCATGGGATAACTCTTCGAGGTATTTCATAGTGTAAAATAATGCTGCCAATTTTGAATAATTGAAGTGAATATATCTCACTTATGAATTGAAATGCTGAGTTTGCTCTGTGTGCACCATTAAGGATCTTGGTTAGAAAGGGGAAAAGGACCAAAGAAAAAATTTTCCCTTAATTTTACTTTCGGAATTATTTCATGCTTCAAATCGAAAGTAAAAAAGTTCATGAAGTGCGTCGAATCTCTTGTAAAAAGAGACACTCTCTTGTAAAAAGAGACACGTTCCATATGAATGCAAAACATAATTTCTATGAAAAACAAAACAAAGGAAATTGAATTGCTTTGCGTGACATCTGGAAGGCGCCATTTCTTATGATACACTACACACCCACAAAAGGTTTCAAAATAACCGCGAATGATTTGGATTTTATCCTTATTATCGTGCTATACTCATCTAAGACAAGGGTATGATATAGTGTTTCAATTTTTAATAAAGCTCTAGTTATCTCATAAAATCGAAAACGATACATGCGATTAATTTTTTATTAAAAATGTGTAGCGAGACCACCAATATTAAAATAAGTTAGCAATAAACGCAAAAACTATGCTAGGTAAATGTAAAATATAGGCAAGTTAGGTGGCGACACCGTCATCGTTGCGCGCAAACAACACCGTAACAGATAAGATACCGGTACTACTTCATTTTGGCCACTCTGTCC
Organism: Styela clava; assembly: GCF_013122585.1. Lineage (NCBI taxonomy): Eukaryota > Metazoa > Chordata > Ascidiacea > Stolidobranchia > Styelidae > Styela > Styela clava. Next base: position 8,058,927 of record NW_024102837.1, on the reverse strand, counting down.
ATATATTTGAGCTTTGTTCTCTTGTTAAGAATAATGTTCACCCACCCCACGCCATTATTAAGTATAAATTTAGCGCATACGATTCTATAAAATAACCCTATTTCTTTTGATCAAGTAAAAAAATTTCTCGTGATTGCCAAACTTAAAATATTCGCCACTACCGCCCTTTATATCAAGTACAATTTTACGACATATACTACGAATAGCAGAAACTATCTTTGATAATATGACGTAACATTTTTAGCAATTTTGACACCTAATATTTTCGACTAAAATTAAGTCCATTCGATTGATCAACGATTAATTCGGTCCTTTTTATCGTTTCATGAAAGGAATGCCCTCTAATTTTATTAAAATTGTCAACCGCGCAATTGACCTTCGTGACGTTTCTTTGATTTGTGAGTATTGTGACACGACCTTGTTAAAAGTGGATAAAATTATGGGAAAATTATTTGTCTGAAATGCGGCGATGACGTAACGCATGCGTTCGCGCAAATTTTTAAATAAATTTATTCAAATGAGGTTTTCCGTTTTTGCAATCCTCGTTCGTCGTCTAATTATTCCATTTTATACTGTTGAATATATCCGCTAAAGTAACCAATATCCACCCGTAGTGTTCGCCATAATGGTTGAATCAACCATTTGGCTCGAACAAACACGTTACTAGAAATTCGTTTGTATTCAAATGATCTTCGCTCCAGAAACAATGAAGTTTTCCGTTTTCACTGTCTCCGTTTCTCGTCTCATTATTCCGTTTTTTACACTGTTGGAAATATTCGTTAAAATACCCAATATTCCCGCGTAGATTTCGCCGTAATGGTTGAATCAACCAGTTGACTCGATCATGCACGTTGTCAATAGAAATTCGTTTGTATGCAAATGGTCTACGCTTCAACAACAAGTGCGATATATATGTAAATACTGCACCCAATTTGGTTATTTGTCTAACATAATGACGGCCACCTCGGTTAGTCATTTTACAGCACAATTAGTCTCGTGAGTTTCGTCGATATAACCTTTAGTCGACATTTTTAACTTGGACGATTTCCTATCTACCAGCCAATCAAAATATGATACCGGTCGTGGTTATTAAATCCAAGAAGCTTTGGGTGTTCGTTACCAACCAACAAAAAACTGAAGCGCGACATTACATGTTTACTTTTTGATGGGGGACTATCATTTAAAATTATTATGTTTAATTTATTCAAATTGTAATTGTGATTCACTCGTATCGTGTTGATAAGATACGAAATTGCTCTATAAATAGACAAAAAAAATAAAAGTTAGTTCAGAATATAATTTAATAAGCTTATTTTGTCAGATTGATCGAAAATTCAAGAATCAATCGATTGATCGCACGTCGGATAAACGGTGAACATTGTTGTAGAAAATAAATCAAATTGAATTCTGGCCTTAAATAAATAAACCAAGATGTCTGTGTGGCAAAAGCTGCGTTCATTATCATTATTTCGTCCAATTTTTGATCGAAAATTTCGGTGACAAATTGCTATGATTTCCTTCAAATTAACATGAGCCGCGGGGATATAAAAATCCCATTTCAACTTTCTCCCTCGTATTTCAAATATAAAAATCGATTTCTTTATCTTACAATAATTATATATTATAACGATTTTTGTCGTTGTTAGAGAAAGAAACGTATTTGCTCTGATTTCTTCTATCGCAGAAATTTATGTTCCAGGAGTCGGGTATAAAGAGTTACGGTAGTATTTTTACTGAAAGGGCGTTTATAATTTCGAATCTTAACGAAATTAACGAAGTATTTTTTTTTTTCTGATTTCATAAAAGCCTCACCAGACAAATATTGAGATTCTTCAATTTCAGACAGTGCCTTAATACCTTCAAATAGTACGACTTTCACGAAATCAAGGCAGTGTATTAAACAACCTATATATAATTTTTTTCTCAACAACAAAAGCCTATATTAAATATTAATAGCGTTCCAACGAATTTGTCGCCAAAATAATTTTGCATAATTACGCAACCAAAAAAATTGATCCGTTTTATTCAATTAAATCAGTAATGATTCATTTTCTCTATTTCAAACGTAAACAAATTTTACACTGTTTGAAGATAAAAAATATTCTTGGTAAAATCAAATCCCGAATTATGAAAGAATGCGTGGGTCACCTGAGAACATTCTTATCTTACATGAGATACCATCCCACATAAAGCATGTATTTATCAAATTTCAGGAAGATAGGGCCACACATGATGGCCGTAAGTTGCTTCTTGTTCGGAATTGTATTATCCCTCTATGGCCCTGCTGATTTCTGGCGAGATTTATTTGGTTGGACTGGACCAGAGCAATGGCTAGTGTATATATGCGCAGCTTCTTCAGGGGTGGTCTTAGGAGGGCTCGTTATACCAACTTTTGGAGAAATGGTTGTCGCCGCGAAGTGAGTAATTTTTTGATGTTTTTTATTTAGTTATAGTAACTTGTTTAGGTAGGACTTGACAGTTAGATGCAGCAGATATGACCAATTTTTTTTACAGCTTTTGGAAAAATTGATTGTTTTGGTCAATTTGTGAGACCTGCTGAAAATATTGATTTTTTCTTGTGAAATTTTTCTAAATTATTTATCAAATCAAGAATTTAAAATATTCAATACAACTTTGGAATCCTTTTCAGTATTTAATTTGTTATTGACAACCTATCGTAGTTTGAGTTAAGGCATTTAGTCTAGTGGCCAGCCTGTGCTGGGTACGTTTCCAAGAATATGTCGTTCACATTTGAGTACATTGATTCATCTTCTACTTGACTAAAATAGTACGCTTTCATAATAGCTCTGAATGAGACCAATTCTTAAACAAGACCAAATATATAATGCTGCAGCTATAACCTTCCTGCAATGCCAAGAGTCTAAAAAAATTTTTTTCTCTGTGTGAATTCGTGATCATTTCACATCAAATTCAAATCTGCATTTTTCTAACGCTAGATCGATGCGTAACATGTTACTAACTCTTCAAGTCTATAACTGAGCAGATTTGCATATAACACTAATTCACATTGTTCACTCTCAACAAAGTCCTTGTGCAAGCACACTGATATTCAACAATATTTGTTGAAATTAGTGTGTATGCCCAGGTCTTCAATTTTTAACCTCATTTTCTTTTGTTACAGACAAATGAAGCTTCATGACAATGAATTAGCGGAATATGGTCTTGTATCGGGTCTTTGGAACACTATGTTCTCTGTTGGAGATATATTGGGACCCAGTGTTGGTGGTGTCATGGTGGTGAAACTTAACTTTGAGAATTCCTGTGCTATCTTGGGGTTATTGATGTGTGTTTTGGTAAGCCATAGATACTATTTACCTAACGTTCCTAATTTTTAAAGGACTATAAGCACCATCAATAAATTTCTTGGATTTGGATTTTGTCCACACATAAGGCGTGGTACTGTTTTCGAGTGTAAGCAATAAAGCATGAAGCGCTACCTGATGAGTTGCAACAGAATTTGCCACTCTTCAAAGTACTTTTGGTGAAATTACCGTAGTTATTTTAGAGTGCTTTTAAGTAACAGAAATCCAACAAGAAAGAACAATGACCACATCTGAGTATATTGCCTGCTATAAATATATTTCCTCTGAATTGTGTTTTGTTATGTTATATGATTCATTCTGAAGTATTGGGCTTAATGGATTTTTTCAGGCGTTAGCAAAAGGTGTCCATTTAGCTGTAATTGCCTTCAAACGGAAAAAGTCGCCTCCTGAATCCGACAGTGATGGAAACTCTTCAGACGAAGATCAATCAGATGAAAGAAAGAGTTTATTAAGTCCGGAAAACCCGTCTTTACAAGCTTGAACTTCATGATTTACCTGTTCATTATTTGAAGGTTGTTCGACATTACATTTCATCAGAAAATGTGAGCTAAAGTAAAGCACATTTGTGTTAGTGTGCAGCAAGATTCTTGATTTAAATAGCATAGTGTTTTTTTACATGTCTTACAGCTACTTTGTGTTCATTTTTGAGGTATTGTTGATTATGTTTTAAACAGCGAATATATATAAGTATACCTGAATTTTTTGTTTGTAAGGTTTTTTTCAGTGTTGCGTCTTGTACTTGTAACAAATTTTCTTTAAATTTCTCATTTTACTGAAATAATGCTTCATAGTTTAATTCATATTTATCACAAGTTTTTTTTTTAAATATTCTCATTTTTGCCTGCAAGAAGCATTGCTATTAAGTAACTTTTCTTTTTATTTTTGTTTCAATATGGGCCTTTATATTGATATTATACAAAATATTTTGCAACATGCTCAAGTGAATGCAACAGACTATGCAATTGTAGCATAAGCTTGCCTTTGAAATCAATCTAATTACACATTTTATGTATTTTGTGTGATTACTTATATCCTTGTTCACTGTTTTTGTCTCACAGCATATCAATTTCCGAATGAAATCTTACAAATATTTTGAAACATGATTCTAAATATACCAATGGAGATAATGCATGATTCTAAATATACCAATGGAGATAATGCTTGTCTTTCTAACTCGCATATATCCTGCTGAAGTAGGAAGTCCGTAAGTCAGATCTGGTACAGGAATGGCTAATTTGTACAATGTTCCCTTCCAGATGCGTGGAGATAGATACCCTAATTTCTGAGCCGTCGGCGTTTCACTCGATTGGATGTATAAGAATAAATTTGTCTAAATGTTTTAATATATGGTCGGAATGTATATATAAATGCCAACAGGGCAACTGACAGCATTAGCACTTTAAAGCACACAATCGTACCAAATCGCACTACTATAGTCTTGAAACAAAAGTGCCAAGACCACTCACTGCAAATGCAGGTAGGCAAGTTCTGTTAAAATAAACCCAATCAATGCTAAAATGGTTATTACCAAGTATAAAACTCCTTGATTTTTTTAAACAATTTATTATGATTACATTTTATTTAAAGAAAGGATACATGAATGACACCCTGCAAGCGAGACAGGGATGTAGAGTTATTTACAAAGACTATGTTTATGACTGCAGTTAGTCTGTAATTTAGACTAAATGAAAGTTATGAATTAAATGCGGTGCCTTGGTCTTAATTGACTACATACAGTCAGCAAATAATAGGACCTCAAAAATGCTTGATGGGCATCATTGGACATTGAATTGAAGATTCGAACTAAACTCTGGTGTGTCCAGAAGTAAAATATCACAAATGTATGGTCATTTAAGCGGTAAATTTACAAATACCATAAAGTTTAAAACCATTTAAAATGTACTGTTTGACAACATAAAACCATGCATTCCATCAAATGAATGAAACTGACAATTCACTAGACATAACAAAAATAAAAAGAGTTGTGCTTGTTGTTATTATTTCTGCTGAAAACTGGAGCAGGGGTAAACGTGGCCAGGGGTGGTCTAATACCAAATAGTTTACAATTGCGAGTGTTTTAAAAAATTATTTCCAAAACTGGAATGATTTTGTAATTCAGTCATGCTCAGATGAAAACTTGCACAAATCCATACATCTTCAGGCCAACCAGATAAGTCTAAATATAATAATTTATTGTGCTGACAGTTTTTTACAACATCGAGTTAACCTATGTTTTGAATCTTCTTGCCTGGTGCACATTTTGGCCCCCAAAATCACAAGATAATATTTCTTAAAATCAAGAATATATTATATTGAATACCGAATGTATTGAATTTGTTTTGGAGCCCTAAAGTGGACCCGAATTACATAAAATGCAGGACGATTCATAGGTGAGATAAAGAAAATGAGACGGCTAAATCATCTAGCCCGGGGGTGGGCACACCGCGGCTCGCCAGACTTTTTGTGCGGCTCTTCTCGCTAACATAAAATATTATCCAAATTTTAACTAAGAAAAAACTTTAATGTAAACTCTTTCAATTTATTAAAAAAGTTTTTGTCAATGATTAAGACAAATTATGTTTTGGTATGAAAATCGCTGTAGCGTTGAATTTAAGTCAGTCAAGTCAGCAAATCTTTCGTCACAATGGTCAATGTTTATTAATGCGTCGGCGGTGTTGCAGCTTGATTGCGGTTAGTTAGTCTAAGTCAGTGTTCTTCAACCTTTTTTATCGAAGTATATCTTTTACAGTTTTTCAAGAACTTTGTATACCTTCACAAATACCAATGTTTATTTAAGGCTCAAATAAACAATAAAATTTAGGCACATATTGTACTGCAATATCATCATACAATCTAATAGGCTAGTGACCGCAAGTTCTAAATTTGACTGACTGCCTTAGCGTCGACGGGAATAATATTCGACGTAAATCAAACAAAGTGCATGGCAGCCGAAATCACCAACCCAGACAAATGTCCGTATTATCTATATAATTTGTGATGTAACAACGTGCTCACGTCGGTTCTTAGCGTTAATAACATTTTATATTTCATGTGCGCCGCGTTTGCATTGCTGTCTCCAATTGAATATTTTATTATATATATTAGAGTATGCTCAATCTGTCATAAGCTACTAACTCATAATAAAGTCAGCAATGTTAAATGGCACCATGAAACAAATCATGAAAACCTCTTAAGAGACTACCCTCGTAAATCAGCTATAAGGAAACACAAATTAAATGAGCTCAAATTGTGCCTATATTTGAGTATAGCTGCTTGTTTATCTATTTATTGTTATTGGACTCTTAAGTGAATTTTTTTTCTGTTCATGGTATTTCAATAATATTAATAAATTCACAAATTTTGCAGCTCTTTTAAAGTTCTGACTTGCAGCATGCGGTACTTATACTAAAAAATTGTGCCCACCCCCGATCTAGCCAGTGGAGGAGAGATCCTGTTCCACCATGTTCTCAAGCCCTGCCATGAGCTTATTTTATTGTGAGACAACTGATGATTAAATGCGATTGGATAAAACCGCGATATCTATAGGTAATAAACATCCAGTATAATTGACATAGTTTTGAAATCAGAAACAAACATCATTCATCTCCGAATTGTAAAGCTTGTCTTTGAATTTCTTCAATCTCTCTCATTTTTTGTTCAATTTTTTTCCGCAAATTTGGGTTTGTGGGCTGAAATAAAAAAAATAAATGTATCCACATTCCACATCAATAATTGTCACTAGTGAAGCTGAGAATGCTGTTTATTAAAAATTTGCTAAGTGATATCTTAATTTATGTGAATTTCAAGCAAGATACTTGGTTGATTGGAGTAGCATGTATAGTTTAATACTGTTTTTACTTACCGCCCACATGATAGGACTCCCCCTTTCTGATAACCATGATGATTTTGGAATAAGAGTTTTAATTTCAGCTGAATTAGCAGGCGTTCGAAGCACTATGCTTGAGGTTCCTTCAGAAGATGCAGTACTACCGATTCTGAATAAATTGATTTTTTTATATTAATTCTGATTATCAATGAATATACACATGCATAATTTGTGTTTAGTAATTGCATTTAATTAGGGCGAATTAGAGTTCTTTTTTCAGCGTGAGTGATGAAGAGAGAGAGAGAGAAGATTTTATTTTCATTTTGAGGGTAAATAAAAATATCGACAAATATGGACACTGCTGTAAATTCTCAAACACATTTTGAGTTTATTCAATATCTACAATTTCCAAAACATATATGCAACTTATTTCTGTTCATATAAACCAGGGGTCGGCAACCTACAGCCAGCGTAGTAATATAATCCGGCCTGCGATTCTTCACTGAATTATAGTAACAAAACAGCTGTTTTGACGATTATATTCTTTACATAACAGAATTTATTGTGAGACCTGTGTGGACTAAATTATATTATAACTTAACAAGTATAAAATTCACAATTACTTGTTCAATGCCCCTATAATTTAAATATAATTAGACAAAATGCAGAAAAGTTGATGCTAAGTGCAATGGGTTCAATGGCGCGAAAATATTCAAAAGAATTTTTTGAGAGGAAATAAATCTATATTCCATTTGAGAGATGTATCACTGCTTGAATTTATTACAAAAAGAATCATTCGTTCAGTTTTCAAATTTCTAAAAACATGTGCAGCCAATCAATGACTTGCAACCCTTACTTTTGGCCCATGAGCGACAAAAAGTTCTGACCCCTGATATACACCAACCTTTCTATATGATGTAGTATTACTATACTATAATACTTATATAGAAACAACTACTAAAACTGTATTAGTGTGACTTGCGCATATGTAAATCCACTAAAAATTGAATATACAAAGTACTTTTTATGCATGGGACATTAGGGGGAATAAAAGATTCTGAAATAGGCAAAGAAAGTAACTTAATAACGAAAAAGGTTGGAAAACAATGGAATACATAATTCTTTTCGGTATATCCTAAATAAGTCAGAATTTGCAAATTGCTAAATATATTTAAAATTGTTGCTTGTAATAGATAAAATTAATAATTGTTTTACTAACCTTGATCTTTGTGGAATAAGAAAAGGAGTATCTTGCCAACTTTCCGGTACAGATGTTGTATGGCAAGGAGTTTCCAATACTTGTGTATCAACCTACATGCAATAACATTTATTAGAATAATAAAACTAGTAGAACTAAAATCACACAGATCCAAACCATACTATATAGAAAGTTTGAGATATTTTCTTTCTGCTCGTTTGCATGCATGTCACAATTTAAATATTTAAGCTGCATAGTTGAAATCTCCAACGAAAGCACACATTTCCAAGTTTTAATGAGATTTATAGGACCAGCATTTAATAAAATTCAATGCAAAATAAAATGATAGTAAATTCAATCTAACTTTACCTATATCATTAACATGCAATAGATTGAACTAGTAAATTCAACTGACATTAAGCAATGGAATCTGGTTTTATATTAAATTTTAGCAAAGTAAAATATTGAACATATTATGATGAATATGCAACAGAAAAGAGAATATTTATTACAAGTTACAAAACTACTTCAAAATCTTAAAATATAAAAAGTTTACCATTTTATTAGCAGCTTTTTTGCGTGTAGTCTTCGGTGGCTTCCTCTTACGTGTTGTTTTTTTGCCTTGTGTGTCGCTACCACCTGCCTCACTAGATCCTGCAGACAATATTTCAAATATAAATGGCTATCTGCTATTGTTTGTTTGGACTCCCAAAATAACATATGCAAAAAGGTTCAAATTTTAGAAAAATCAGAATGAAAATTTTGATTTTATATTATTGTATTCAATTTTCAATCAATATCACAACCTCAAATTTGATTTGCTGAATTGAAAAACTAGATGAGACATTTTGAATTCTTATTTTAAATTCATTATTACTATAAAAAATAAAGGAATCATTTAAAAAACATAAATATTGGCCAATTCTAAATAATGTAACATCTTATTAACGTTATTGTAAAATTTATAATTATATATAAAATAAAATACTCACCAGCTATATTGATAAGATCTTGCAACTGTTTATCAACTGCATCAACAACAGCCTAGAAATACCAAACATATATAATATGAATATCATTAAATATCATTGCATCGTTAAATTAATTAAGTCTGTGAATCAGTAACAAATAACTGTCTAATTAATCCCATGCCCACACAAGGACTGGTAACTAGACGAGAGGATGGTTCACGATATGATTAAGCCGTCCCGCAATTGAAAATACGTACCTTACGGCTCTCTTGACCAAAAAGGTTCCGACTCCTGGTTTATGGTAACTGCCGAGGTTAATTAGACAATAATATAAACAAGCTAAACTACACCGCAATACCAGGGAGCACAATTTGCTTCAATCCATTGATGTTACTATAAGGCAGTGGTTTCCGAACCGCAGCACTCAAGCCATGGAAATATTTAATATGACCCACCGAACTTATGTGAAACAGTTTCAGCACTTTGTTTTCACTTTTTTGCGTTCTAGATACCGCCAATTGTTACGTCATTATCCTATCACAATTTAGGCACATATATATTCGTGACAATTCGATATATAGCCATGACAAAAATCAATCCTATTTCTAAAGTTACCTCTGTTGGAATGATGTTTTCCTTCTCAATATTTTTCTGTTTAACTTTGCGTTGTTCATTATTGTTATCAGTGCACTCAGTTTCACCAAATTCTATAAATTCCTTGACAGTCATATTTAAAGTTTCAGGTGGAAGATGCAACATTAATTGATCGACTCTTGCAAGTGTTTGTCGTTTTAACGTTTCAAAATAGTGTACGATCATCGTTCTTTCTGAATCAACTGAAAATAAAAAAAATTTGGCATTGATAAGTGCCTAGAGCAGAATAAGTTTGTTAATTAGAGATATAAAAAATTTGTATCTTCAATGATTGTCGCTGTGAAAAGATTTATCGCCATTGCCATAAAGTAGGGCACAGTTTTCCAGTTCCAAGATGTTCCAACATTTGGTACAATAAAACAAACACTCAATTTGTCTCTGAAACGAGGGCGTACCATGGATGTATCCATAATAATCTAAATTAATCGTGACGTGTGTCAGCGTGTGGCATGTGACCAAAATTGTGTTTTTTTTGCTAAAGACACTTGAATGCTAGTGAAACTTTTTTCTTCAGTAAATTGGATTCTTTTTTCTTTCAAGGAATCAAGTGATGACGTTTTTAGATTACGCTTTATTTTAGTTTGTCTGTTCGCTGATTTTTGGCGCTATGGAGGCGCAGATTGCCTTGTAGGGAGGGGTTACTGGTAACAATTTACTGGGATTCAGAGAACTGTGTCATACTGCCTTAATAAATGATATGTGTTTTTTAGAAATCACATATTTTTTTATGTGTTTCTACTTCCCGATTTCAATTTACTTCATGCTACAGATGTGTTTACGCTCTGTTTACTGCATTGCGGCGTGTATAGCTAAACTCAAGGCGGCAAGTAACAAACAGAGCAAAATGGTAGTTTGACCCCCAACCATTACTGCATTATTTTTATACTTTGTCATTAATTTTGGGAGTGTTTTCACTTAGAATTATTGGATAAAAAATACGTTGAATTAGAGCAAAAAATAGATGTTTGACCTCAAGCAATATTTTTATACCTAAACATTAATTTTGGGAGTATTTTTGCGTAAAAATCATCTTATAAAAAATACGCTGAATCAGAGTCGTAACTTATCAGTGGCGAGGAGTCTGGCAATCTTTTCTCCCATAACTATCTTTACGCAGTTACGGGGATTCCTATCATTCAACACGATGTCAAGCCGCGATACTGCCAAGCGATTATGAAATATGGACTTTTTTGCTTTGCAATTTTCGATCAGGCCAAATCTTGCAATCTCTGAAGCTAGTATGTAGTCGACAATTGTGGGGCTACAATTTTTTTGGATCTTTAAATTACCGGATTATTGATTCAAAAACCATTTAAACCGATTTTTATTGATGAGCAATTGCAGAATTGCAAACTTTCCCCATGCAAAATTGAATTCGCTCCCGTGCATTTGTGCGGAGCGCCAGCACCCGCCATGGAATCCAGTCTGGAAATCACAGACCACCAGACAGGTCAGCAGCTGGCACAGTGGTACCGGTACGACTGTAGACTGGTAGATCAGTGGATAGAATTTTTAGATTTTATGTCACCTATGAGATATAGCCTACCGGTAGCCTAGATAAATCTGCAGCTTACCAGTAGATTTCCAATCTTCATACAAAGCATCAATTCGATCAGTCCTTTCCAAAGACAAGGTCGATTTTGGTTTCAGGGTGGTTCTCTTTTTTCGTTTTGGCATTTTCAAATAAAATCGCTAACATACAGAGTTAAAAATACTCAATCCAGCAATAACGCTATCGGCTTCACAAGATCTTAATTTTGAATCTAATTCTGTAATTCCAACAGTCTAACAACGATAGTTTCGGATCAATTACGGACCCGTCGACTACTTTCTGCTTAAGTTTAAACCTTTGTTTTGGACTTTGGCGCTATTAATACCGTTGCCAAAGAAAAAATACAGTCTCCGAATTGTTTCCAATATACCACTCGTAAGGTATGAATGAACACATTTTTATGCAATATAATTTATGAAATTATATCATATCTTAAAAATATAAATATTTAAATAAATTTGTGCACAAATGATAAGCAAGGAAAAAAAAATAAAATAACTCTTGAAGTCAATAACATATTTTATCTGGCATCTACTATTTGGTGTGTGAAATACAGCGCTAGAGAGTCCTTACGAATGCTAACAGACATTATCAAAAGAGAATGAGAAAGAGTGAGGAAGATAGTTTATTTTGTCAAAAGAGAAAACAATAAGTACATACATACAGTGGTGGGATTTAACATTTTTGTCTACCGGTTCCTTCACAAAAGTCATATTTTCCAGCCTGTCTGTTACAACAGAACATTGACAGTGACCAGTAATGCCAACCGGTTCGCTGATCTCATAAAATTCAGCGAGACCATAGATTTTACATAACAAATCCCACCACTGCATACATATATGAATATCACATACACAGGTTTTTTCGGTACATGACTGGGAGGCAATTTGTGTTATCAATTACTTTAGAGACAAATAACTTTTTTGATTTTAAATTGAGTTATAAGCACTGTCCGATTTTGAATCGTGTCCATATTTTTTGTATAATCGTATTATTTCTATTTTATTTTTTGGTGGGTGGACACGTACTTGTACGTTTTTTAACTTTATTTTAAGTTATGCTCGCCTTCCAGGTATCTCTGTATTTGTTTTGTTGTCTGTTTACTTTTTTGTATTGTTCTGTATTTGTTGTCTGTTTACTTTTTTGTATTGTTCCGTTTTAGTCAGAGAGCCGAAATAAAATGATTGATGATAAGGTATTTGTATTTAAAGTGTAAGAAAAACAAGCGTGTTCTGTCCCGCGCTCGCCGGCGTGGCGCAACGTGCTAAGAGTTAGGAATACGCTTGCCACCACACCTCTGCGTATATCCGAATCCCGTGGGGTTTAAATATGTGCAAGAAGATTGCTAGACTCCTCGCTGCCGTAAGGTAACGTAACGTAACCGCTGGTCTGTTACGGCTTTCTCTACTATCAAGTCCATGCATCTCAAACAAATAACTGGCTGACTAATCTCATACGACATGGACTGGTAGCCAGACGGCATGCCGTGATACTCCACGTGATTCAGGGGTCATCGACTTTCCACTCCTCCGGGATAAAAATGATACCTTATCCTTATCCTCTGTTTTATGCGTTAGAAAAATTAGGCTTGTTATGTCCAACTTTATCACATATGTAATGTGGTATTTCACAGTCTAATATTTCGTCTTTCTAATTTCCTAATTTGGATATCCCCAAGACTGATTCACAATGGAACTTTTTTTGTTGTTACAGTATTATAGAATCAAATATACACAATTGATTCAATTAATTGACATTCAAAACGACAAATATGTAGTTACTGCAGAAAATGTTATATTCATCGAATTGTTTTATGCGAAAGAATGCAGCGAAACGAAGGGGAGATCAACCAGACTGCTGCTGTTTTAGAGTCCGTTTTTGGAGGATCTTATCTTTTATTTTACGTTTCATCATCTAAAATGTAAAACGTGGCTGGGTAATGAATGATAAAATAAAAATACAAGGAAGCAACGTTAAAATATATGGACACATGGAGCAGCGCGAAGCACTCCTTACCTTTGACGTTACCGGTACCGTATCCTCAAAAAACTTCCGAGTTTTCAGTCACAAGAATTTTCACAGTCAGCCGTCACGCTTGGCGGATCAAAAACCGTGTTCCCATGATTAAAAAGTAATCCAGCGCAATTTTGGATGAAACATTAGATCTCATAAGATTCATATAAAGTTCAGGAATAAATAAAAGTAATAGCCTTCTGGCAAAAAAATCAATCTTTAACCACTGAAAATTTTTTTAATGATGATGATGACGAAAAACATTAACAACATAATACTGAAACGATCGGTATGTCCACTGACGTGTCCAAAAAGCGTCCCTTAAAATTGTGAGTGGTATATTTACCTCGACATTGATAATGACGTTGAACCACATCAGTTCTCGTAATCGCTCAAAATCAACATCGGAGTAATCAGAGTTTGTCATGCCATATGTGTCTGAATCCATGACGTCAAAATCGGTAAATCCTTCCCAGTATGTTACATTTTTATCTGGAAAAAATCCCTTTGATTTATTAAACATTTTCGCATTCCGGTGCTCTATGTTTCTATTTGAAGAATTGATAGATACAAGGTTTCAATTCTATAAAGAATATTCAATGTGAATTACAAAAGTGTTCTGTTATAGTAAACGCAAACTGTCCGTTGTGTGATTTGAGAACGTGTGGCTTGTTCGTTACAATATCACCCTTTGCGATATCTAGTGCTTTTAAGTTGGTAGACTTTGGATTAAGAATAAATAAAACGAAGACAAAAGTATAATGAAGTAGATGAAAATATTTAATGAGTGTGTAATTAACGGATGTTAGAGTTTTCATTACCTCGATTTTTGCGACTCGATTCATAAGTTTTCAATCTCTTAAATTTCTCTGTACATGGATAAAAATAGAAAACTATTGGGCATTCTGAATCGTCAGCATCTTCGAATATATAGAATTCACGCCATGATTCTTGCTTAATTTTGTCAATGTGTATTGGTGGAAACTTCAGGCCTCCCATTCGTGCCAGTTTAACTGCTTTCTGTAGTACCTGAAAAGTTTTGTAAATGTTGAAATTATTTACTGTAATTTAGCAAAAATTTTTTATTTTAATACGTTTATAAGTTTCTTTTTTTGTTTGTCTACTTCAATACCAAGCACGATTTCTTAAAGAAGCAAGACAGCCATGTTCAAGCATAATATTAGTAATAAACGGTATTGCATAAAGTAATTGACTGACAAACAGTACGGGGGCCATCAAACAATAAAATCTGATAATCTTCAAATAAAATGAAACAGCAAAATTGTTGGTGAAATATCGCGTCCCCTTGTACATGGAGGATATTTGAAAAATAAAAAAAGTAATAGCTGCCTAGCGACTTCTTTCATCTTATAAGCAATGAAACATTTACATCGATTAGTCGATTGGTTGCAAGAAAAAAGATTTTCCCAGCAACAATACCATCAACAGGAACTCAGCAAAACGACCCATAGGTTCACTTTTTTCCCAATAAATACGAAACTACAGTCAATATATGTTGTGTGTAGCATTTATACCCTGCTGGTGACGAGTATGTTATCTTACCCAATGTTCTGATATTTCTTCTCCGGAATGAGCAAAGTCAAAAACGAATAAAATGTCCGTGGCTCGCTGAGGACGCAGCACAGGATTTGTCGGTACGTTAACTAAAAGACCTGGTAAAAAACGAGCGCTGAAGATGTATATGCGGCATATTTTCATTATTTATTGTCAGCAACAGTACTAAGGTAATTTCAGCAAGTATCAAACTCAACCATATCATGATGGTAAATTTATAAAAATCGCAACATTACCTCCATCGACGAGCAATGTTGTGTCTTCAGAGGGTGATAGTCCCTCCAAAGTAGTTGTAGGATCCTCTCCTGTGTCAAAATAGTATAAAGACTAATAAGATTACAAAACTCCAAAATATTTACAAGTAAAATACAATTGCTGTTATTGATCTAAGCTGAACATAATGAATTTGAAAAGAAATATACTAATCGATTTATAAAGATTATTTATGGGCTAGGTAAAAACATAGAATCAATAAAAAGTAAAATCCGTCATCAGGATATTAATCGAAGAGTAGCCTAGTTTTCAGTAAAAACACTATTCCCAGAGACACTAAGTAGCGTGTGCGCAAGATAAAGTATTTATCATTCAGCCCAATTAACCTTCCTTTGGTCTGTAATAAGGATTCAGTTCAAATCGTTGGATGTCATCATGGCCTCGAGCAAAGTTCAGAATTTCTGGAGTCCGTTTGATAAAGAAACTTCTGTCCATAAATGAGTGAAGTTGACTAAAAAAATAAGTTTGATTTTCATGTTACATTCACACGGGCTTAGTATTCTCGTGTGTATTTTTTTAATAAATATATTACTATATTATACTATTATAAAGTCGATATTTGTATTGCTTTGCTAATTTATTTTTTGGAGGAGAAATATGCCCTTTTCTTCATTACTGGATGGCTTTCAAATAATGTACTCATAATTGAAGAAATATATGCTTATACTTGAACCAGTCGACCATCCTTGATTTCATACTATCGATGAAACCAGACGAGTTTCGCTTTTTTCTTAACTTCTCAACTTCGCTTGAAACATTATCAAACAAATCTAAAACACATAAAGTATAGCAGAAACTAAATTTTGCAGTACATACTGTATATCATCAGTTGAATATATGTGTCCGATGTACTATTTTTAATAAATGTCTAATGAAAGTTTATATAACGAAACCCGATTATGGGGAATCCTCCCATTTGAAATAAATGAAATTATTAATGTGATTTTCTTATTGTACGTGTCAAAAGCTAACAAGAAATCTAGGTAAAAAGTTAGAAACACAAAAAAAAATTTCGTTTGAACAGTGTAATCTGTATTTCTTTCTTAATGGGATTTTTTCCTAAGGCAATATTATATAGATTTTACAAAAACAAACTTTAATAAAAAAATTTCATTGAACTTTTATCGAACATCAATTTCAAAACCCACCACTTTCATCTTCCTCTTCACAAGGTATACGAATAACTTTCGCCAATCGAAGACTAAACACGCTTCCAATTACTCCTTGAATATAATGTAACGTAGTCTCGGGATTTTGTCTGTTGACAATTCCACGATAAAATTCACTGTTGAAATACTTGATGTCGATGTTTATTCCATACTGTGGAAGTTCAAACTCAAACGGTGTAATGTTGCATTGAGCTGAATTGTTCAATTTAAAAAATGAATAGACGCGATTATACACACCAAATATAATTTTGCGAAGAAAAATATCAAGCGATCAAACACAACCAACTTGTTACAAAAAGTCATCGTTTTAATATGATCACTGTTAACGTTACTTAACTAAATTTTTTATCGCTGTTGCTATTAGTTACCACGGCATTTCTTCGACTTCAAACGTAAGTATTGACATAAAATTCAAGTATATTATCTCATTTTAAAATAAAACGAGCTTGGTATCAATAAACAGTGATCATTATGCTTTTTAGTCTGACTTTTTTAGTTTTTCATACATTTTTCGTTTAATAATAAACGTTTAATAATAAAATATAAATTTTACCATGATACGACCAAGTATCAACAACATCATGAACTTGATGAGAAGCCAGTATCAAATATGGAACATTTGCTTCTAAGATGTATGGTTGCATATCAGATAATTTCATTGATGAATACTGTAAAATGATTGA
Source organism: Styela clava (assembly GCF_013122585.1). Lineage (NCBI taxonomy): Eukaryota > Metazoa > Chordata > Ascidiacea > Stolidobranchia > Styelidae > Styela > Styela clava. The sequence continues at coordinate 8,041,669 of NW_024102837.1, read as the reverse complement.
AATACGTTGGTTAGTGTAATAATGTTTGAGAGAATTGTTCTTTTCTAAAACCAAAGTTTTTGATAGAGATAATAGATGTGATATTTATGTAGATATATAGATGTTTGTTGCATGCAAAGCATTGCTATATTTACTAATTATCAGTGGCGGCGCGTGGTCATTTTGACAACCGGGGCAAGCTACTGCGGGACCAAGTCACCCCCATCTACGGGGACAGGATGAGCGCTGTAAGTTCTCCCATCATTTTATGAGTATAAAAACCATTCCATCGGTAACAACCAATCGGCAAAAGCGACAATTTTTAACGATAAGAAAGTGTCTTTAAAACCGGTCCAAGTCAAGGGATTATAAATATAGACATAGTTTATTTTGAAACCTCTTTCAAAAGGAAAGGCAATATTTACCCAGATAAATACAATGACATATTAACAGAAACTTCGGGAAAGCAGACAAAACCTAAAATAAGGTTTAAAACGTTACTATGAAGGAAGGAAAGGTAATGCAAAGATAAGGACATGCGTCGCTCACTCATAGATATATATGCTGCTAGACTTCTACTGCTTGAACATATATGCAACACGCCGCGGTTTCTTGGAAGCAAAATGCTCAATAACGCGCTGATTAAAGTCATGCATCCCAGAAATAACGTCTCTGTGAATGGATAAAACAGCCAAGGAATTTAATCTATCTTGCTTCATTGTGTTTCTGAGATACGTTTTAATACGCTTCAGCGTGCTGAATGTTCGCTCTGCGTCGGCGGAAGAAATAGGCGTCGTCAAAATGATGTCCAGAAATTTTGCAGACGCCCCAAAGGTAGTTACTAGAGTGTTATCTATGAGGAACCCATAGAGCGCGCAAGTTGATGTGATGTTCAAAAAAGTTTGATTGGTGTATATACATCGCAATTCATTTTCCAATTTACCCACGTTTATCATGGGGTAAAGTTTGGAGACAGTAGCCAACAAATGGATGGGAAATTGACGTGCAAATTTTGAAAAATTTTTGGGGTTCATCAAAGAGAACGCGGCAAGGTGTTCAGTGCGCAGACGATCGCCTATTTGATTCACCAGAATGTCACAGCATTCTTTTGCAGACAAAATCAAACGCTGCGTTGTTTGCCCGCGGCGTAAAGAAGCACTCCATGTGTCGTCGTATTTTATTGTTTCCCGGATACGAGATACAGCATCGCAGAAGTCTGAAATACACGACTGCACAGACGTTCCATCCATTGGCCTTGACTGTAATGCGCCGTATAATACATCTATAGCATATATATTGGTAGATGAATGTGATGTTACCGTATATTGCTATTTCGTAGATTGTCTCAGAACTTGCAAGTCACCCGTTCACCCTTCAGCTTCAACGCCCACGTGAATGAAGATGCGTTAAAAATCTCTATATGTTTTTATTCGTAAATTTCCACAACACACAGAATATAAATCTTATAACATTTATCCAGACTAGCTTAGAATGGTTTACATCGTCTTCTCTCCCTATCGAAAGATATCGGAGTCGTATTTATACGTTGATCATAAATCCAATTAAATGCTGTAAACGTGAGCTCGAGATTCACGTTTTAACAGAAACTCCTATTATCTCAATAAGGGTAATTAGGTACATCGTACGGATGGGAACTTAGAGATAATTATTTCAATCAGTGCCAAAGGTCTTTAAATTTTAATTTGATAATGACTGGGTGGAACATGTTATGTTTCTTAAACTGGTGTAATTTGATTCCTACGAAAGTCTTTGTTTGAATTTTGGGAAAAATTAACTTTGTCATGATGATTTCAACATGAAATGGGGTACATTTGGGGGTTAGTTGCTATACATCCACGTGATACAATATTGTGGAGAAAAAAAGCGAGAAAAAATGAAAACTCACCATCTTCTAGCAGACGCTTTAGACCTGCCGCCTCCCTCACAGAGCGTTCGTCCCAAACCGGATAGCTCTGAATGCCATTGAAACACTCAATGAGCTCAGACCTAATTTCGGACACGCCCTGCACCACGCGTGATTGGAAGTTCCAACGTGTTGGTGCACAAGCTGGGAGACGGCGGCTACATATTTGGCGAAGGAGGTCAGAGCGCTTCGGCGAAACGGAAAAAAAATGAAGAAAACCCCGAAACATTTGCAAAAAATATACGGACGAGAGGGGTATCAAGACACATATTTTTAATAACGAGGTTAAATTGGTGTGCATAACAATGTAAAAAATGCGCATGAGGAAAATCTTCTTTTATATAAACTTGAACACCATGTTTCGACCCACTCATGACTGCCGCGCCGTCATAAGTTTGAGCTATCAATTTTGACTTCGCGTTGTAAGGCTGTAACACTTCTTTCAGTACAGCCGATATCCCGCAAGCCGTGCGATCAACGACTGGTACAAAGCTGTGAAATCTCTCGGTAGGTTTACCATCTTTCACAAACCGAAAAATCACAGCCAGTTGGGAAACGCACGTGATGCCAGTTGTCTCGTTAGACTGAATCGAAAGGAACTGACAATTCTCAATTTCCAGAGCCAAATGTTGTAAATAAATTTTATACATTGAGTCGAGCAAATCATTTTGGATATCCTTAGATGTCCCTTTCGAAACAGTTGCGGCATCAAGATGATCTCTCAATACTGTATCTAGGGATGCGGTGTATTCCACCATATCCAAAAATACCCCTCTATTAGAAGAGCCAGCCCGTTCATCGTGCCCACGGAGGGACAGCTCGTGACAACCAATGAACTTCAAAACATCTATCAATCGACCGAGAACATGGCTGTTTTTCTCGACGTTTTGGTTGTGCCGACGAATAGAAACCGCGCGTCCTTCATCCAACTGTGCTGCAATATTAACATTTCCGAATGTTCGGTATTTTACTGCATTGTCCAGATGCTCCATAGAAGATTGATGATCCCTGGCACGCTCGGAAAGATGTTTAAGATCTCTAAAACCAAATTTACACCAACGTGAGTCACGGGCGGTAGCAAAAAGTAGGCAATAAAAACAAAAAAGTGCATTTTTGTCCTCGCTGTGTAGGTCTCTAACTGATTCAAATAGCGAAACAAGCGACAAAAACGAAGGCGATGAAACTATCAACTCTTCAAGCAACCAACGAACGAGAAGGAATGCGTGAATATGTCAACACGTTGTTGTAAGAAACGTCGGCATTGTGTCGTCATAATTTCGGGGCTAGCCCCGATCGGCCCCGATGATTTAGTAAAAGAAACATAAAACAAACGAGACAAACGCGGCGAGTGGAAGATAAAAGAGAGAATACGATATACAATGAGCAACCGGGGCAAAATCGGCGTCGCCCCGTCGAAGGCTTTGCGAGCGAAAAATGAACCATGTCGGGAGAATATGGCTAGTGTAGACAGTCTGTGCAACCGATATTGAGGTATTTTTCGAATATTTTTTATTATACCGAGAAAACGGCCCTATTGACGCGCCGCCACTGCTTATAGAACTTATATTAATGTGTTGAAATTTTGCATAAACTCACCAAGCTTCCTACAGTTTCGCTACTCATGCAATATCCGAAGTAATCCACAATTGTCACTGGTTGATGATATTTCTTCTTTTGAGCTGATACGGCGCTGTTAAAAAGACATAAAGACCATCTTTTGTACTATCAACTTATTATCTGAGTGTGTGCTCTCTTGTTTATAGTTTTTTCTTATTATTTAATTGCTCATTTTTTACCCGGTTTTGATGGTCAGTGAATACAATATGTGATACCCATAGGGATTAAGTATTTCGTAACTCTGGTATACACAACTGGCCAAGAACAAAGAAGTTGTTGATGAAAAACGAATGTATACTTCATAATAACTGAGCCAAAGAAAAGTACCCGAATTCAATCATCTTTTCTACACTCAAAATTTCTCCAGTAATTGAAGTTGATACCGATTGTTTAAACCATTCGTGATACATTTTTTGTTTTATTTCATCTCTCATCGCATGCCGTGCGTAAGCACTAGATAAGTACCTGAAATACGCAAAAAAATATTCATATGAGATGATTATATATATTTATACATATGATTATTATCAAATGCATTAATATACATAATTATCTCATATCGCATCTGGCATCGCAGATCAAAATTTGTGTATAAATCCCATGCACACCACCTTACCAAGGATTAAATAAATCTTCACATTTACAATTTTCGTCGCGAACCCTCATCAAGAGCGCGATGCACTGTCCACGTTTTGGTCTTTGAGTTTCGAAATTTGTTCTCTTGACTTTCAACTCTAGTACCGGACACATCTCAACCGCAACAAGCAAGTTTATGCCTCAATCTAAGTTGAGTCATTTTAATGCTTCATCACAACAGACTTTGGAATGAACATAGAAGGAAGCCCATGCAGTCTAGGCACCAAGGAGTTATAGGGAAACAACTACGTATCCTACACTTTTCATTCTTCGTATCCTTTACCCCCTCAAAGCACTTATTCCTTTTTCAACACGGAGTGAATCGGCTTTCAAACGACGGTGTTTAAAGCAAAATTAGGAAAAAAATAGGACAATTAAATTTACCAAATGTTCACTCACCAACCGGACCCTGACACTCCAGCAGCGTATGTCATACAATCGAGCAATCCTGTCTCAGTGAGGGCTTCAGCAACGCCACACATTCCAACCATAGCTCTGAATCCACCTCCGGAACATGCCATAGATATAACTGGGGTCTGGAAGTGAAATAAATATTGAAATATGTCGTTGTAATCAGACCATTATACTAGAATATTGTCATAGAAATAGGTTTACCTCGAATATATCTTTGGGGCCATCGTCCACACCGAGTATATTTTGTAATGCTTTCATCGTTTTTGGAATTCGCTTATATCGAAAATTCATCTCTTCGTCCGAAAGTTTCATTGAGAAGCGAATATTTGGCTCAACTCTAAAAAGTAATGTTTCAAATTTTCATTTCCGTTTTTAAAAAATTAAACTACTCCGGCTTCGATTTAGAAACAAGTTAGCGATGCTTAGATAAATGGACACGAAAGCCAGAAGAAAGTAGTACGGGTATGCAATCTTTCACTACCGGTACCGTAGTCTTCACGACTTCGCCTGACCACCAGAAAGCAACCAACGCGAATGCCGTACAGCCACAAGGTGATGAATTATAACAACAACATAATAATAATAACAAGAGAGTTACGCCCAAATATATGGACACGTCCGTTCGCAGTACAGTATGGTTTACCGTACCGTCAGATCACATTCTACAAATATATTCACACTAAGCGAAGCAGCACAGTCGGACACAAAATGGCGTCCGATGTCCGCAGAACGTTCGTTGACGTCATAGCAAACAAAAACAAATCTCACAGAGCTAACAGAAATATTTGAAATAAAAAAAGGTGATAGCCTTCTGGAGAAAATTTTTATCTGTAACCACTGAGCAATTGGTCCAGTAATCAAAGAGAAAAGCGACTTTTTAGATTTTCCAGTAGGTGTCCAAAAAGTGTCAAAAGAACAACAACAACATAATATTGAAACGATCGCTATGTCCACTACGTGTCCAATAATAACGAAACGATACATTTCGTGTCCAATAAGTAGCGAGAATTACAATAATGTTTCTGTTATGTATGTTTATTGAACTTACCCAACTTCTTTTTTGAATCTCATAGTAACAGTTCCTCTCTGTATAAGAATAGTATAGTACGATATATGTCTTAATTAAAGAAGATACTGCAGACTTGAATATATCTAGAAACTTAACTTTGATAAAGTTAAAATTACAAATAAAATGATTTTTTCCAATATTAATATTTATAAAATGTCGTACACACCTTAAAATCAATCTGTTTCTCAACCTCTAATCCAATCGGAAGGTCTGATGGATTATAAAACTCCTCTGCAATAACGTCATTGTCGTCATGCCAATCCTCTACAATCAGAGAAAACTGAAAAAAAAGGGAAGAGTAGTTGTTTGTGATATCCGAATCTATGAGTACAAACTACATAAACTACATTTTAAAATAATTCTTGAAGACTTAGTTGCGTTTGGAAATGTATATATTATTATTGTATACCTTACGAATTAAATTTTTCATCATTACATGATTACAATATAGCTTTGCAAGTAGACGACATACCAATTTTTCCTATATATCCGACGAGACAAAAAACTATATTCTGCGCCAAAGTCTCACATATTTACAATCTAATCTTTTTATATTTAGACATATAAAATCAACATTCATTGTGCAAAATGTTTAATTAAAGTGCACGAAACGTGTTTATTTGCAATAGGTCAGTGTAAACTCACTTTCAATTTTGCCTTTTTCACTTCATCATTCGCCTGATAGTCATCGGGCAGAATAAATGTAAATTTTTCGTTCCACACGGGGTTTATTGTGTTAATTTGGCGGGTTGTTGTAAATTTTGTTGGCCCGTCAGCAATTGGATAATCTATCATAATCTGAGGATTTGGTTTATCGACTAGAAAAAAAATTTGAAGCAACTTTTGCTTTTGTATAAAGACAACTAGACTCATATTAGAATTTTCACCTTAGACCTATTTGCCACATATAAAACCAACATTAGTGCCACTTACCTATATTCAAAATACTCGACCTATCGATATCTCTCCCTTTTAAAATAGTTACTTGGAGAATCGATGGCTTCTTGTGAGGAACCTAACAAATTAAAATTTATAGGAAATTATTTATATCGAGGTTGCCAAGTCATTTTCTGAGAATTTATTTCCTTCAATACAACAATTCATTATTTGCAGGGGGTAGCAATATTTATGGTCTGATAGTTTACAAATAATCAAGTATGTGTCTGATTATTCGAAGAAAAATGAATTTACTGGAATTTCCCCAAACTCAGCGTTTCGTTCACTCTCAAATTTCTTCCATTCAAGGAATTCCTTTGAGTTGTAATAGCTTTCCATTGTCTTCACCCAACTATCAAAGCAGAACTATTGAAGGTAAATAAGTTGGAAATATTATACTTTGCTTAAATGAAAAGATACTGTAGCAGTGTTCAATATATATAACACGCGTTTATACTTTAAGCCATTGGTTCTCAACCTGTGGGAGCTTTTCAAGTGGTACGCGAGCAGATTTGAATTATTGCGACAATTAACCTTTCAGTTGGCTAAAATATGCCGGATACGCTTTATTTTCCTTACGGTATGAATTCGATGAACAGAGCTTATGGATGTTTCCCCAAGCATCAGTATTCTTGTTTTCTCTGTAATTATAACTAATCAGCAAAAAAGTCCATAATGACGCAAGTCGTAACGCTTGCAATTTCTGAACCCAGCCGCTCAGACATTTCCGTTGCTCAAACAGATATTCAAGCATGGTTGCAAACATTGCCTCGTTTTTGTAGTTTTGAGTGATATTCGTCAGTTTTCAGTTGTGTTTCAAGAAAATAATTGTGACTTAATTAACTTAATTGTCATTATGTCTTCCGCGGAGCTTTATTTTAGTTGCAGTAATCAAAATTGAATCTCGCAAATGCTGCGATGGACAAGGCTAACCTTAGCTATATCAGTACTTGCAAATGACACATGATTAATTTTAATAAAAAGGATTCTCTTAAACACGTAAACCAGTTTATATGCGCCAACACATCAAAACACTCTTAGAATGGGAATCAAGTTTGCCATACTAAAGTATAGGGGTAATTTTTAAACTACTGTGCGCTATCCGTACTTTTCTTTAGAGATCGCCCTCGCCCGCTAATGCCCACTTTAAATGAAGCGATATGAGCATGTTTTTGTCCCTTATGCATGTTACGCCGCAGAAGATGTAATGCTACATTATGAAATACTCCCATAGCACGTTTTTTGTGTCTTTTCCTCACGCCAAATAAGGAGCTTTGGCGGTGGTACGCGGCCATAGTAAAAACAGTATATATAGTGGTACGCGGCCAGTAAAAGGTTGAGAACCACTGCTTTAAGCAGATTAAAATAAAATTTATATCTACGACAATGAAAAAGTTCAGGCGGATAGTATTCTGGCCACTCAAACATGAAAAACAAAAAGTAAATATAAAAAAGAGAGCAATACTCAGATATATGGACACGAAAGCCAAAACGACGTAGTGCGGGTATCTAATCTTTCACAATCTTTCACCGCGGTCGTCTTCCCGATAGCGGAACCGCCACAGGGTGCGCAATTTTAAATTTTGATTATACCATCACACACACGAAAGAAAACGAATCTGACAGAACTCACAGAAATCTTTGAATTAATATGAAAGTAAGCCTTCTAGCGACAACAACACTCTTTAACCACTGACAATTTCAGAACAATTGGTCCAGTAATTATAGAGAGAGGCGATTTTTTCATAAAAACAAGAAGAAAAAGAATTCTAACAACAGCATCATAATACCAATACAATTAACTTCGTGTTTTAAAAAAATTCTTAAGTATACACAACCTACAATTACGTCGCGAAACTTTAGCCCATGAAAAGATTCTAAATTCTTACTTGAAATCAGCCCGCTGTTTTACCGGAAAAATGAATCAAACTTACGTTCAGGAAAGGATAGAATCATGATATTGTTGCCGTCATCCCGCAGCAACACAATTGAATCCGAGTTCCAGCGTTTACGTCACTCGATGTCTGATTCACAACAATACAGCCATTGACTTAGGTTCATCAAAATTGCAAAACTTGGACATTGTACAATTTAACATAATATAGTGCAATTCTTTTTAATATAATTTGAAGATCATGGTCCCTCGGATTGTTTAAAATATAAACGATAAATTTTGGGGGCTCCCGAAGTATGCAAACCAATATGGCGGACATCGGAATGTAATATGTGTACTAGGTTAGGGTTAGGCCATAATTTTAGGTATAAATACTACGGGAGGCTCTTGGCTAGTCTTCGAACTGATAATAGAACTAAAATAAGGAAAATTGGAAACAAATTATCGCCTAACCCTAACCTGTTACCCATGTTACGTTCCGATGTCCGCCATCTTGGTTCGCATACTTCGGGAGCACCAAATTTTGTTTGATTTGAATTTGGTTCTCCAACATAATCATATTATGTTGAAGTGGTATAATTTTTGTCCATAAATGCTTAAATATCTGATTTTTTTAATCTCCAATTACTTCTAACACCACGCATGAAAATATATATTATGAAAACCTTGTAAATTTAATAAATATCACTGAAGAGAATGAATGTTTAAATAATTTGGACATCGTGCGTAAGCAATGAAGCAGATCAATTAACGATAAACAAAAAAAATAAAAAACATTCGATATAATTCACAAATAGCAACTTAGGGTTTTAATCTTACTTGAGTAAATATAGGCTTATTTGGAAAGGAATTATTTACAAACATATTTTTTGGATAGCTTTGACTTTATCTGTGATATTGAAATGGCTTTAAGTTTTGTAATATTCAATTTTGTTGCCACGTATGAAATAATATTACGATAATTGACATAGAAATAATGAAGCTCGTATTTTGTGTTAAAAGACAATAATGAGATATGAGTAAACCAGAAACAATTGCTTTGATACTTTTACATCGTGGAAGTCTTCATTTCTAATTTAGCAAGCATTCTCGTATTTTTTTATTATTTGAGCCTATATCTATTTATTTTTAGCAATATTGATCTGAACGTTTCAAAATTAGCACACCAATTAGTAATACCACCGTAATTTGATAAAGACAATATAGAAAATTGAGCGCCCCAGGGTGAAGTTAATTATATTGACCCAGTTCAGAAGAAATTGCCTTGTCAGATAGATGAGTTACAATCAGTGCGTAATGCTGTACGCTAACAATGACGTTATTTTATTGCTTTAACCCGAATTAAATTTAACAACAATTTATATTATTTATTTGACTAATTAAAAATAACCTGCTGGTATATCATTTGTTATATCAAACTATTTTCATATATCGCATTGAATCAAAAGATGTAACAATTTGATTAGTTAAAATTAAATAATAAAAAGTAAAATTACCATAGAATATAAAGTTTTTTCAGGCTGGCAAAATTATTCTGCTTTACTTCATGATATAAATATATGAAAAAAAATGTTTCCGATTAATATATTGATTTTGTTATTCAAATATTTAGAACGAATTTAAAACATAAATGCCCAGAATGAACAATATTTCAATCTCTGAAGTCACGATTGAAATTGCGCACATCAAGCCATACGCATTATTTGATTCAAAATGAAGCGGTTGGTGAAGAATTTAGTTCTACATATACCCAGCTAAGTTAACAGGAATTTACCAATTTTTTTATTATGTTCATCTTGCTTTTCAACTCAAAACGTCAAAATCTAACCGGCAATACATAGAAAAATTATCTGGGGCATATGGTAAATCAGGCTTTATTGATTTGGTATAGCTTATAGTTGGAAAAACTGTATAACCGATTTCTCACGAGTTTGTGAAAAGAAATCTGTCAAACGAAAAAAAAAAATCAACTTCAGATTTATTTTTATAACATAGTTTAAAATCAGTCAGTCTTAGATAGAATCAGTCCACCGATACCTATACACAAATTAAACTACAGATGACTTGACATATGGCGAAGAAGATATGACCCGCGGCTGATAAATATTTTGCAACGACTTCGTGCAAAATTATTTTAATGAGCAAAACCAGGACAAAATTTCTATATAAACGACATCAATTGAACGGCTTCAATCACAGTTGCAAGTGGTTACTATAATTGCATCTTTTATTGCTTATAGTGTCTCCGTATAAAAGTTTCTATTCATGAATAGTGTAATTTTTAATTTTCAGTTTTTAATAGTTAAATTCGTTATATCAGACTTTCTATAAACAACGTTACTATATAAGTTAAGAGAATTTGAATCCTTTTTTTCGTTTAATGTATGCTTCAATGTAAAACTAATATAGTATTTTGCAAAAGAAAGTCTATAATATAGATGGAAAATGTATCTCCAAAATACTATTACGAGAATAGAATCAGACATTCAAAAATATTTCTCTTGTTCGATATATGCCGTTTGATAATGTAGAATAATGCAAAACAAAAATTATAAATTAATTTTTATTAATTTGATAAATGGAATGGAAATTTAGACATATGTATTGAGTGACTCTCATATGCCATTAAATTATTTTTTTCTTCGTCAAATAATATCATTAAATGTTTTTTTAACAGTTTATAACTAGCTCTTGACAATAGAAAAAGAAAGAACATGAAAATACTTGGGGTGTCTATATTGCTTAGCTTAACTTTGTTCCACTCAGCAAACACTGAGTTGTGTTCCATGTGAAGAACTAATGGTCAACGATAAAGGAGAAACTATAGAAGTAAAAAGAAAATGTCCAAAACTCAATTGTCCCGGATCCGAAACAGCTGGCCTTTGCAAGTAAGTATAACCGAAGAATAATTGTTTCCATTTCTATTTCTACGGTAGCAACAATTTTTTTATTATCTCTGATCACGTGACATGGATTGTTTTAAACTGTGTCATCACAAAATGATTGTATGTTTACTATAAACCTCTATAGAGAAACTTCGGAGTGAAAATGCCAAATTTTGTTTCCAATTTTTTGATGCAAAAGCAAGTCTCGAGAGTATCAGTAGTTCAACTTTGAAAATGAGATTAAAATGTAGTTGTATTCAAAACTACAATTATAAACGCCAAGTTACATTTATTTTCAGCTGTTGCAACAGATGCGCTAAACAAGAAGGTGAAACATGCGGTGGTGACTTCAATATGGAAGGAGATTGCGAACCATATTTAAGATGTGTGACACGAGAATCTAGAATCGATCCCGAGGGCAGAATTGTATTAGCGCCCTCACCCAACTGGGGCGGAAGATGCAGAAAATTAGGTGTGGAGTTAATTGTTAAAAAAATGATTAAAAAATACTTTAACAATCATAAAACCATAGAATCTAACAAGCAATATATATTATTTATTGATAAAACAAAACGCAATTAATATTTACCAATTGGTTTTGTGGAGTGTCTTCAAATATTAAATATTTCGTTTATAGAATTTTTCACAGTTTTATTGTCACCAACCAGATTATACCAATTTTACTAAATTTAGGCTATCTAATTTTTTAGATGCTCCTTCTGATTGTATTGACGTTTGTTCGAAATTGGGTAATAACTATCCGGTTGGCATGGCCGAACATGGACAAACGGCATTTTTCGACTACAAAAAGAGAAGTGAACCTATTTCACAAGGAACATGGATGTATTGCGACTGCAGCGGAGGAGCAGGAAATGCCGGGTGGATGGTATGTATATTAGTTGTTATCGTAACAGTACTTTATTGTTCTTTTAAATATAAATGTATTTTATCCTTATCCATTTTCTCTATAACTTCCCTCGTCGTCTTCATATCAAATTATTTACGACTGATGTGTTTTGGGTGCCAGGTTATCCAACGCCGATATCTAGGATTGGAATCTTTTGACCGAGATATGAGGGAGTATATTAATGGTTTTGGGATGGCAACAGGAGACTACTGGATGGGTGAGAACCTATATATGGTATTTAAATTTTGTTACAGGATGAATTTAAAATATAAAAAACTATAAACTTGTTATTTGATCAACTCAAAATGCTATTCTTTTACTATCAGGCTTGGAAGCAATTCATCATTTCACCGATGCTTTTCCACATGAGCTCAGGATTACAGTAAAATTAGAAGATGGACGAAAATTTACGACTTATTTTGAGTAAGTTTTTTTTTTAATTTTTCTTGAACAATCTTACAATTTTTGCTATGCTTGATATTTTATAATTTATTTATTAACGAACAATTTTGTTGTACGTAAAACAATAATTCCATATTCGACGTACTATTAATGGCGATTTTTCAATATATACCTTTTACACGCCAAAATCAACTGAACAATAACGATTTACGTTGTCAATTGTTGATTGAGCGAGCCTACAAACTGTATTTAATCGCCACCACAAATATGGTTCGAATAATAATATTTAATATTTATGAATAGATATTATTGACGCAAAATGTATCAGAATTACAATTTTATTTGCAATTACAGCCAATTTTCTATTGGAGACGAGCAAGAAAATTTCAAACTTTCAATATCTGCGAGTCATCAAAAAGCAAGTCGTGATTTTGCCAACATGCACAACGGTATGGAGTTCACAGCACGTGATAGTGACAATGACCAATGGGAGAACAGAAATTGTGCGGATACCTACGGTGGTGGCTGGTGGTTTAATCGGTGCACCGAGTACAATCTAAATGGAAGACTATACGGGATCAAGCATTACCGAATACCGGACGAGATCGTTGATGATGAAGATGGCCCAGACCGTGTCACATGGAATTCTTGTCAGAAGTGGAAAATTGTGCAGACAGAAATGGCAATCCGGCGTTTTGTACCAGAACCGCTTTACTCGTACACTTACAATTAACTATAAGATATTGCTAGTATATTACCCAGAATTTATTTAGTATGGACATTTTGAAAAATTAAATTGAATTGTTTATAAAATAAGGATTTAATTAAGAGCAAATATTGAGAAAAAAGATGTAAAATTTTATAAATGTTAAATAATTTTGAATTTATATAAAATATAGGTTCTGTGCTAAAGTCGTTGTAGTTTAAACGTTGATATGGTGTTGTAAATGCATTTTTAGATAAAATTTATGGATAATGCAAACGATTTCATCTTTGTGTAAATAAATATTGTATTTATGTGCAGAATTTGCTGCTGTCGTTAGTTGAGACACACTGAACAAATTTATGAATTAAAATAGTCTCGGTTGAAACACGCGTCAGTAGTTGATGAGACAAAATTTACAGTCACAACCCAGAGGTCCAATATGTTGTAGGAAATTAGAATGAGCCTATCGTAGATATCGTATCTACCCTATTCTAGATATAGATAGGTTAAAAGTCCGTAGATTACTGTAATTGTTCAAAGCAGGGTTGCATAGTGTTGTATAGAATAGGACCTCGGTTCTATTCCGGTGAGATAAATTTGTAAACATTCTATCTAGTAATGCAGAAGAGTTAGTTGAAGTTGTTAGCTAATTTTCAACAGTGTGATAAATGAAAAAATTTATGTTTTTGTCGAATGGCAAATGCTCAAAATGACAAAATTTGAAATGATAATGTTGTAGGTTATTCCTAACATCAAAATTAAGTTTATGAAATACAATCAATATAAATATATTTGATTACTTCTAAAAACCCGTGAGTGTGACTTCTGTGAACCCATAAATAGGTTGAGAAACATGACCAATTGACAAATAGCAAATTCTGAGATTCAATATCTGAGACACAGGAACTTTTAAATATTGAAATTTTTGAATTGAATAATCAAATTTAAAAGACAGCTGCTGATCTTGGGCACGACTAATTTTGTCATATACCTTAAAATTTTCGACTGCCGGATTTCAAAGGTTGAGTATACAAGAGCGACTTTCCACGGCGAATTCTTAAGCATCGGGATAAATATAAAAGTGGAAGGACTTAATGTGTTAGTTGATGAAAATGAAGCTATATTGTTCCTGCATAACTATAGACTTAGTTTAAACATCAATATAATAATTGGGATATTATTAATATCTAATGAAAAAGAACATGCTACAACAAATATGGTGGCCGGATCTCTGAAACTTTTAGTGTTTGACGTTCTGACCTGTATAACTCGAAAAGCGAAACGTTTCACTTTTTTCGATCTTAAAGAAATGCTCTAATATAAACATTGAACTTCGGCTTTATATTCTACAATTCTTATGACGCTATGACCATATTCCGCCTGAAACATAAAGTCTGAAACTATCCTGTGGAACAATAAAATTGAATCAACAGACTTCGAAACAAAAGCTTTAATAACTATTTCTAAATAAATCCTTTGTTGATAGCAAAAGTGAGACAATCCTACAATGATAAAAGAAATAAAGTAAAAAAAAGCATTAACATGCATGGGATGAGGATTATTATTTCTAGGATTTCTAGTTATATTAGCGTGCAATACTTAATTCCACGATTTTTCAATCGATGGTCTTGAATTTGATTCAGAGAAAAAAGTGAGAAAGTTTTACGTTTTCTTCATGTAGCTAGTAGCTGTCATATTCTTGAATAATAGTCAACTTTATTCTCCCTAATGCGTGGATAGATAGGAGCTGTTTGGGATGCAAAGCGTATTTTTGTTTTATCGATTACCAAGCTGTTCCTTTATTGTGTCACGAACACTCGTGGATTCATTTTACAAGAATACCAAATAGCACTTAAAAACAGGGCACATTATAACAGGAAACATTGGCTAGCAATGCCATTCAATGGGCGTTTCAATTATCCTTGTTTTGATCATGTCATCCTGGCTAAGTTGTGTTCAGTTTCAGGATGCAAGTGATTTTTCAAGTTTGCTTAACCTCCACAGCTTTGGAACGTTCCACCCTATTTCTCCGACTCTCTCGTGGCGCATCCGCATTGCTGGTTCGTCGCCCTTGCATGGTCTGTACAAATACTCGGAATCTGATGTCACTTCCTTGGATAATGGTCGAAACCCGACGTATTTTCCTTTGTCTCCAACCTGAATACGATGTGAATCGGATTGATCGGGACCTGAAAGAATGAACATAACATAAGAGTGTTAATCTTCTTAACCCTTTATGTGATAAAACGGAAAAATTATATTAAAATGTCGCATTGTCATAATAACCAGGACAAATTCATGACCAATTCGACTCGCAACAGTATTTCAGTGTGTAAGTTTCTTCTGACAGTAGCCCACTAACAAGACTATGGTGAACCATGGCTACTGTGATGCAAATGTGAGACGCAAATATTTTACATCTCACTGCTCCGACTGCGGACCAGATTCCCGACACCAGAAAGGTTATAAATTGATTGTATCTTTAAACACTGTTGTATTCATACCTGTGAATAGCATTCTGCTTCCTGTTGGACCTTTAGGCGTCGTTTTCTGTGGTGGAACATACGAACTTGTCACACGACTACTCCCTCCTAATAGATCTGGAAAACACGTAAAGATATGAATCAATAACAATCCACTCAGTCGAGTTGGTGAATATTGACATCGAGCATGTGACGAGTTTTCTTGAAAATTGGCAATTTTTTTTTTACTTTTTACACAAACTGGGATTGAAGTATTCTGATAACAAGCAAACTTCTAAAGTAAAATACGAATATAACAATTAAACATCTGCACGACAAAAATACTCATACCTGTGAATACATTTCGGTTTCCACTCCGAAATACTGATTGTCTACTCGGAGATGCTGAAGAGTGTTTCTCAACTGACTTGAAGGAAGTACTGGGACGACTCACTCCGTAATCTAGTACCGAACGATGGCTACTTGAAGACGAGGCACTCATAGCCGTTCTTGCACGCGCACTTCCGTTCGTTGACATGATTAAATGGCAATAACCACTTTAACACAAAGTGTAATTTTATAAATTAAAATAATCCTTTCTTGCGATAAAAGAATAAATCTAATAAAAAAAAACGATCCACATGTACACGTCTTATCCAACAAGAGAGAAATGATCAAAAATATGAACACGAAAGCCAAAACGAACAAGTACGGGTATGCATTCTGTCACAGTAGGTTACGAGTATCCAACTCCTTCAGATGATCTTAAAGTGTTAGGGGCAACTCAGAAATTTAATCAAGAAAGCTAAAGCTTTCAATTTCAATACGATGATAAATTGTAAATCTGTTAAAAACTGTAACCTATATGAATCAATCAGCCTCCTGAAAACACATGGATGCTGTAACGTGGCACTTTAAACACAATATATTCTAGGCTAAATCAGTCTAAATTACATATAACAGTGAACTGGAATATTTATGAATTGCAGTTTACGCTGTTGCTTCTAGGCCAATAGTAACTCTCAAACCATTGCAAGCTAGTGCTTCATTGCCTTGTTATATCAGCTACATAACTTCTTGCCACGCTGAGTTAAAGGGCCTGACCTCGGATGATATTTCTTAATCAAGAAAACACAGCTGACTCATGTTTCCACAGTGTGTTATTTGATAATGTTAAATGCCTATTTCGTACACACGATACCAATTGTCTTGCTAATAATTGGCGAAGAAAGGCGACATATATTATTATATTGGGCGGGATGTATGCGTGTTTATTTGATTGACACAGAAAAGATGATGAAATGAAATGTCTACACATTTTACTGTTAACAATGTAGTAAAAGTAATTTTGTTAAAAAACTATTCAGTGAGACGATATATCTTAAACATTGAAATCGCGTGCCTATTTTTCTCTGACATTCGCTGATGGATTGGCGATGAAAATAATGTACTGATATTCTCGGAATAGCGCATTATATGGACTATTGAAATTCCACATTTCGTTTTCGTGGACTTTGGTATTATTTCTAACCAAGTGTGAGATACCGACGCACAAACTCTGTTTTTCACCGTCAATTTTGCCTCCATAGTGCTATTTAGATATATAACTATATTGGCGAATTACAAAAGGTTTACATGTGAATTTTTTCACTTTTTCCGACTGTACTCATAAAGTTTCCTGATTAGCAACATGAATTTGCGCGCTTTCTGCGCGATTCAACACATTTTGATTCAACTTGCGCTCTTGATTTAGTTTCTGCGAGACTACTAACTACTGTCTATCCTTCTCCTATGCTTTTGTGCAGTGGGCATATAATACAAGGATAACAAGCTATTCAAGAGTCTTGTTGAAAACTAACACAGACCTATTTTTCTCACGCTGTATCGTAACTGCTGTATTATAACTACTAACAAAAACTAACAAGTTTTTACTTTTATGGCAGTTTTCACAATGAACAACTCCATGGGTATAAATACGAAAATTTTATCCTAGGTGAAAATTCATGGTAAGATTTAAACAAGAGAGCGATGCTCAAATATCTGGACACGAAGACCATAACGAAGTAGTAAGGGTATACAATCTATCACAGTAAAATAACCCTAGCACAGTCTGCACGACTAACGCGAACGCAGAACCGCCACAAAAAGCGCCATTTCTGATGACGTCACGGAACACAAAACACGAATCCCGTAGAGGCCACAAAAATTTTTGACATAAATAGCCTTCCATTAAAGAATAAATCTTTAACCAAGAAAATTCCCAATCAATGTGTTCAGTAATTAAAGAGAAAGTCGATTTTTTCACAACATTACCAACTAGAACGACGACAAAGCGATCCGTAGGTACACTTCATGTCCAATAAGAATTTGAAGTATATATAATAATTTGAAACGAAAATTCTGAGACAACAAGGGTTTAGATCACCTCCTGTTCGACAGCTAGTCTGCATTCTGTTTTAGCTACTTTTTTTTTGTAAAACTCAGATCGTCAACTATTTCCATTTCATGTAGTCGGAGCTGACATTAGGGACAAGTCTATAATAGTTCAGAATATTTGAAATGTTGAGATTTCGTTGATTGAACTGTGTTTGACGTTGTTAAAGAATGCTGGTCACATAATGTTGTTGCTCACAATGCTTAAGTGTATTATCTCGAATTCATAACATTAATTAACAGGTTTGCTAGGTTGTCTGTTCTGGTAATGTTCAATACCTAGCCATAGGACAAAATCCTCCATCTGATCATTCGAAAGCTTCAAACGAAAATTTGAAATCAAGTCCTACCGACGCAGAAATTTATATCCTGATATCGCTATCGATAAGACCAAGGCCGAGAAGCAAGCACTGGCTTTGTCAGAGATATGTCGGACTGATCTGACGTAATGGTACGTGGCAGCGTAGCAGCGCAATATTCTTAGAATAGCCAAATTTGGGTGAAATATCAAGCTTCGCAAAAATAATGATGTCACAATTTATATTTATTTGAAAGATATAAAGACGAATGCGCAAAATTTTCCTTGTTAGATCGATAGCAACATTATTGTGCATTCATGCAGAAAAACATCTAGTTTCGTTTTTGCTTGTTAATGGCACATTAGAATGGACAAGGACCAACCAAGACGTTGAAAAACAACGACGTCAGAATTCAGGAATGGTTCAAAAATAACTATTTTAGAGTGAAACGGTAAAATTAGACACGGTTAGACCAAATCCAAGTATATAGGATCGTTCAAGTCGAGGCGATTCGATTTGAAATTTAAAAAGAAACTCAGTAGTTCTGTTAAGGTTATAAAGAGATTTCATAATGAAAATCTTGATATTTTTGCATTTGAAAAGCTGGTATATCTACTTCTTTAAATAAATGACAAACGGCGTGTTCAATAGTCTAGAAAGAATCGATATTTACGTGCTATTAGCCAATATATCCTAATCTTGATTCTGATATTAAAGGTATAGTTGTCCAACTGCTCGGAAGGAAAACATTTGGCCAACTTTTGGCTTTTGTAATTTGCAGTTAATAAAGTCAAATTTTCTTTCCAACGCGTCGTGATTTCTATTATAGAAAGTACATTCTTTGTGAGTTTCCAAATTTGGACCCTCTGGGCTGCAGGAGATACAATGAAGGAGATATGCTGGCGACATATGCTGCTGGAAAATTTCATATCATACGAAAAGGAAGTAGTATAATAATCACTGTTGTATTTCTGAATCGAATAAATTGTCAGTTCGTGCTCAATAAAGTATGATAAACTACAAACTAATCTAGGCAACTTCCTATTTAAATGCAATGACAATGACTTCCTTTATATTCAATAAATCCATTTATTGAGCTCATATTTTATAATAGGATATCCGCTTTTTAAATTTTTTTTCACGAATAAAGCATATGGAGAAGTATGCATGCCTAGAATGTTGTTTACGAGTATGCTAGACAAGGAGTTCATCAAAAATTGGTGAATTGTTATGTAGATGTACGGATACTTGGTCCACGAGAATCAGATACCGATATGGGGCAATATTGATATCATATCGACGAATTTGGCATTTTATATTGAGGATATTATAGAATGAATGAATAAAATGCATTTACGAAGTGTGTGAGTGAATAAAAACCTTTTATAGTACGGGAATTATGAATTAACGCATTATTGATGTTGTAATATGCGATGCTTCAAACTTCATCGAAAACGTAGGACTCAATGATCGACTTTATCTCTTAAATTTTACATTTGTTTTTAACTTCTAGTTTTAAGTAACTTGACCTTGCCAAAATAATAACTTTACGTAAGCACGATTTAAAAATATTGATCGTATCACAGATACGGCAACGAGAATGGTATTGTGTAACACGCTGAAGCGTATACATTACACACGTATTACGAATGTTCAACAAAAAACTTTTTTAATCGTATTTTGCAATAAATTGTAATTCAGAAAGATTCGCACAGAAGCTTTTTTTGTCGAATGTGATCAATAAAAGTAACGTTTTATATTAATATCCATCCATATTTGATTTGCCTTAAAATACATGCTGTATAGGCTTGCACGTAATTGACAAAAATCAATTCCGTAATTACGGCCAAATCGATTACGTAATGACCCCGTAATTGCGATATTTTTTCACACTTTTAAACCTATCATAACAACCAATTTAATCCACTTCTATTCCGAATGGGACATCGACAGTTGGGACAGTTTGGTTTCCATATTTCCGCCAGTACTACACGCCGGCGACAGATGCTAAAGACAAATATCAAGGAGTGAATTCAAATTAATTTTATTCTGATTTTTATCTTTTGTGTTAGCTTTGATTTTTCTTTATCAACTTTATCACCCAATTTTATGGGATCAATTTTATCATTACCAACACTGGTAAGTGGTAATATATTTATGAAACGATAGTTGACTTTTTTTAAATCGTATTAACGTATTAATACGAGTTTCGTATTAAATAAAACTTCCGGGTTTCTAATTTATGAATCAACGACGAGGGTATTCTCTCGTTTGATTATACTTGCGCTTGCCTTGCGACGAAGACTTGTTATTGTACCGTTTTTTTTTACATTATCCGACTTTACTACCTAGTTAGCATTTTATAATAATTATTGATGCCGACTTATTGACGATGTTCCGATTACCATGCTTCATTTTATATTAAATCATTTCGCGGCCTGAATGTTATAACATTATTTGCGATAAATTTAGATCAAATATTAATTATTTTCGCATAATTTAAATACCGTACTTATATGACATGCCGAAAATACAAAGTTATATCGCAAAACAATGCATTTGGTGACATTTATTTTGCACTCACGAAAATATTAATTTACTTTTCTAATTCAAGTCGACAATCCTATCGGCTAAGATTGACACAAGTTTGGTCGAGTGCCGGTGGTATTTGAGTCGACGATAAATCAAAATAAGTTGCCGCATTTGGTAAAGACATATTTGGCCGAAATAGCGCGAGGCATTGTGAAAACAAGGCCAAGTCCGGACAGATATATAACGATAAAACCGGTAACAGAACATCAAGATTTTGTAATAGAAAATGGATCTCGCGCAGAATAAACATGAGAAATCCCGTCTTTTCGTTGTTTCTCTGCCGTCTGAATCGCTTTACCGATGCCGAAAAGACTAAGTTGCGTTGGTTCATTACGCAATTTCTCTTCCGTCGTCATATTGCTGTTTGATAAGCGCGACATTAATTATCACGGCATTTACAAATAGACCATGTTTGGTAAGTTGATCTCTTACATTCTTTAGTCATTTCACCCGAAGAAGTTGAAACCAGGTGTGTTGGCATCCATCGGTCTCCACACAATTCTATCCCATATCTACGCTTAATATGTACATTTGCCATGCTAGATAAGTTGATAATAGGTTAGTAAATGGCAACGCGTTATGCCTTCTCCATCTGCGTAACAAGAGAGAGAAAAACGGCTGCGAATACCGGAACTCTAACTTCTTCTACTTATTAAACTTTAATTTTTTACAATCGACGGAATTGACTGCTCTAAAGAGAGCTCGTTTCAATCGCGAAAGCGCTCCCTCCACCAATAATTACGAATTTACGTAATTCGTAACTTCGCTACCGTAACTCGAAATAATTACGTAATTCCGTAAATCCGTAAATTACGTGCAAGCCTAATGCTGTACCAATTGGTACCATAATTTTATTTATAATATATTTTTTTGAGTTTATCACAGTGTTTTAGTGACAGGGAAAAAAATGATAAAGTTAGCCAATTCCAGGTTGAGTATTTGTCGTTTGTGGAACAAATTTGGAAAGAGAAAAGGGTTAGATAGATATTTCAAATAGTAGGTCAAACAATATTCATGTGAACAGTTCAACAAGTGCATTGTACCAATCCTACAGTATAGGGTATCGCTCATATTCCAACGAATATATTTTAATTGTTTGTTGTGATAGAAAAGGTTGACTAAATGAATTGTACATTGCTTCTCAAAGAGGTCGCAGGAAAATAACTAGAATACTTAGTAACCGGACGTGGACTGAATTAAAATCTCTCTTAAAAGCGTATTGTATAATATAAAGTTAGTTCGCCATAATGCACACCGATGCATAATATAATACAAAGGCCATGTGGTAATACTGCTTGGGGCTTTGTAGTCTGTGCACCATAAAAAAGTGCAACATTTTGAAACATATAAAAAAAAATCTTCTCAAGGAAACGAATTTGTGCACAACTTAATATTATCATTTAAAATCTAGTTTTTGATATATTTAGTTTCTAAGTGCATATTTATTGGCAGTTTAAGTTGCTTTGGGGCATATAACATAATTTCCGTAGTGTGTATAATTTTGATGTCATCACTTGAGTTCAATATATATATACATAAATATATTGCGCAAAAACGAGTGCGTGAAAACGTGAGTAGTGATTCTTACGTCCCACGTGATGTATTATATCTCTTGCACGTTACGAATTTTTTCAGAATGGTCTTGCGTGGGACTTTGTAAGAAGGCTCCTTGAGAGAGTTCAGCTGAAATAAATGGAATCTCTTTACAATGATTTGCTTTGTCAAATACTTGGTGTACATAATAAAATTAGGAATTAGAAAGTCGCAAAAAAAATGTCTGAATGATATCAAATTACAATGTTTATTTTATGGGAATGAAAACACAAATAGGCTCAATATAATGACAGAAAACATAGATTACACGTGAATGAAATTTGTCGTGTGTGTTGTGTGTGACGTTTGTCATGTGTCACAACTGACCGTCACATCGACAACGTTATCAACTCTAATTTGTTTTAAAAAATTTAAAATTGCCACGCGAACAAATCTCGATTTGTGTCTACATCCGACGCCTAATGTACTGAACAAATTTGTGACTCAAATATAAAATTGATAAAACACCAATACGAAAACTCCATAGCATTTCATAGGGTTTACATCCAACAATTTCATTACCCACCTCACAGGGGGGTGTTACAGCCTTGGCTACAACGTCTTGGGATTATTATACGCCTATAAATCCATCAGCATAATAGAGCAAGATTCAAGGGCAAGACCAATAGAGTTATTCTCGCGTTGGAGCCTAACCCAAATCAATACCTCCGGTGAAATCGAACATTAACAGTATTGAAGTTACGGCTAAATGCTATTTAAACATTCAACGAATGACGCTTTTAACAGTATTGGAGTCACTGGGAAATGCTATTTAGATGTTCAACGACTGGCGCTTTCAACAGTATTGAATTTACGGACAAATGCTATTTAAACGTTTAACGACTGACTTTTTTTTTAACTGTACAGTATTGAAGTTACGGACAAATGTCATTCAAACGTTTAATGGGGGACCCCTTCAGCAGTATTGAATTTACGATGAAATGCTATTCAAATTTTTAACGACTGACGCTTTTTAATAGCATTAAAGTTACGGACAAATGCAATTTGAACGTTTAACGACTAACGATTTTTAACAGCATCGAAGTTACGGTGGAATGCTACTTAAATGTTTAATCACCGACGCTTTTAACAGTAACGAGGTACTGTTAAGCAGGGTCAATCGTACATGTTTTAAGTAGTTTTTCTAAGGGTGCTCTATGTATAAGAAGAAATAATATTAATATACGATATTGAAATTAAATAAGCAGTTTCAGTATTCATTACTGATGGAAGACCAAATTATGATAAATTTGCATGATATTTTTTTAGTTTTCATGCCTTCAAACAGATTCAAGATTGTGCTTTAGTACTTGAGAACGAAAAATAAACAAAAAGATATTTCAACCCGGCAAATATTGAGGTCGTCAAACCAACTCGATTTATTTAATCAAACGCTGAGGCGCCATTGAAAATTTTGACTACGTTAATTTGTGTGGTCCCCCTTTCTCTTGGTGCCCTAAGCACGTGCCTATTTTGCATACCGGGTAAACCAACCCTGCCTGTATGGTGGATCTATGGGACCTCTCTGGTGAACCCCGGTACCTCATAGATGTACCTACGGGACCTCCTATAGTTTTGAGGTGGCATTTTGCACCTGGCCTTAAATTTATGATTTTAGTTGTGTGAGTGAATCCAATACAATATAGCATACAACATAAATTATGAGCTTTAACCTTTAAATCCCTATATATATTTCAAGATTTTAAATAAGTATTAATATGAAGTTCCAACTCTTCAATAAAGTTTGGATAATACTCATCGTGGTTGCTCAGTTTCCATGTGAAAGCCTAGGTGAGTATTTCATTGAGTTATGTTTCCATGCTGCTCCTTCTCATTTATACACTCTGTTACCATTTCCACTTTTTAAAACAGCTAGCACTATACTTGTCGAGGACTCTGAGTATATACTGCGTATTGAAGACGTAGAGAACAATCTAGACACAAGTCCAGCTTCTTTCATTCCAACAACAATACCAGACCTTTTGAAGGACTTTGCATGTGTGCTAATCGAAGGTAAGCGTTTTATGTTGAAAGATACTGAATAATTTCGAAAAAAGACAATATCTATTGAAATATGTTTTTTCTATATAAACGTAAAGTTTCGAAATAATTGCACACTGTGGTGGTTAAGGAAATCTTTTTGTAGTAAAAGTGGAGAAAAAAATGTATATTAGACCGAAATAGTTTGTGGAATTTAATTATTGCTTTCAGGGAGACAAGCCTGCTCAGAAAATTGTCAACAAGGCAAATTCGTTGACAGAGAAGGTTGTTGTGTTTGCGTTTGTAGAAAAAACTTTGTGAAAGTAAACGAAAGATTTTGTGAAACAGGTTGGGAATTTATCATTTTCATTGAGTAGGCAACCCACACACCCTTTTATTGCGCTTTATAAAAACATTTTTCAGTAAAAAAAGTTTTAGTTTATTGTCTTTAGCTTTGTGAAATCAACGCTACGATAAGTTTACCAATGATATTAAATGTATCGAACATGTACCTTGGTATGCAGAAATCACCAATGTTAACCAAATAAAGTGAAACTGAATGATGTCAATTCAAAGCGTATCGTTGTAGAATCAGAATTAGTCTCGTGTTGCTTAATAATGTGTAAATTCCGAATGATATTACGTTCATGTTCCCGCTAAACTCTGAAAATTCTAACAAATTCCACAGTTTCGTGGTCAGGTTGGAGTTCCTGGAGTAAATGCATAACTAGCCAATGGGGAGGCCTACAAACAAGGGAACGTATTTGCAGATCAAGTTCACAAGAAGCGCCAGGTTCATGCGTAGGCATTGGAAGTAATTCTAGGACATGTTCGCCGGTAACTGGAGGTAATAATACAGACACACAAATTTTGAGTAAAAGTATTTTAGTAAATTACACCTCTAACGTATTACATTTTTTGTATTCAATCCAAACTGTTCTTTTCTTAGATTTCCGTATTCGGAAAAATGTTCGGGATTTGACAGATGAGGAAATTCATGATTTAATTCAGGGTATGACAAGCTTTAAAGAGGATAGCTCAAGAAGAGGATTTAGAGTGAGTACTTACTTGTTGACGAGAATGATAAAGACGTTCAAAGGGGAAAAATTAGGTCTTAGTTAATCCGAATCTGTGCAATTTATTGTCAATGATGAAAAACGTACGAACCACTTTAAAACAAATATAATTAGTTATTTATAACAGATCCTAAAATAAGTTGTATAGATATCGTGAACTCAATTTACACGAGTTCTGCAACTATTATTTCAAGTATTGTATAATCATTAGGAGTTTTATAAAGCTAATCCTTCATTCATGTAGATATCTTTTGCAAGGTGTGTTCTATGTCACAAACAAAAGCATGTATTTCGAATCAGTTATGATTCATTCGGGATTTTATCTTTCAAATCTTTAAAAATTCAAGGCGACCGAGAAGAGTAATGACTATTGTGCAAAATGAAAGAAACCTTTCTCAATTCTTAGCTTTAGTTTATATTGGATTTTATTCTGATATAAAACCATTTGTTTATGTAGAGCATCGTTTCGTGGCATGGTTGGCCAGGTGAATGTCCATGGTATCGTCGTGTACACCAACACAGTGACGGTCATTGTAGTTGGCATCATCACCCGCTGTTCTTACCTTGGCATCGATTGATAACTGTTCAGCTTGAGTTAGGTGAGACTGGGACTCCTTTCTGTTTGACAGTACAGTTAAACATATTCAATTTTTTTCGCAATTAATTTTTCTTTTAATATCAAGGTCTCTCTCGTCATTTGAAAAACAAAACTTTGGGGATTCCATTCTGGGACTGGACTGAGCATGCTGAAAATATTCCCTTTCTTCTCCAGAATGAGACTATTTACGATCCAATATTAAAAAAGAAAGTTCACAATCCCTTCTACAGAACATATATTAGAAATTTTCGCGGAATAAGACTGTGAGTATCTTAGAACGCATACGGGTCGGTGGTAGGCACATTATGGTAAAAATAATGATGTGAAAATTTAACGTTTTTCAGATACAGTCAAAGAAATCCATGGTACCCCGGATTATTGATGAATAAATATATCATTAAAGGAATGGTTCGGGCACTGCTCTGTCATAATTATGAACATTTCGATCGTCAAGAAGCAACAATACCTCATGACCAAGTAAATATGTTAAAAACTGTTGTGAGGTGAAAGATTTTTCATATTTGAGTTTGTCTAACTAAGAACTGAATGTGTATCTGAAAAACATGTTTACATGTGATTTGCATAGCCAGAAACATTTTTGGATTTTATATCGAGGCTAAGTGATAGATGAACCGTCGTTGGGGCCCCTGTTATTAGACATGAAATTGATCTATGTTGTTATTATGTTGGTATTGTTGGCAGTGGTGGTGATATTCTTTTTCTCGTTGCTTTGTTGTTGTGTAAAATTCCTTTTCTCTTTAAATAATGAACCAATAGCTTTTCCACGGTTGAAGATTGCTTTTACCGCTAAAAGGCTACCTTTTGTATTTATTGAAATTCTGTGGGCTCTATCTCCATGAGATTCGCTTTTTGTGTGTGTGATGACGTCATAAAATAAAAATGTGCGTCCCTTGTGGCGGTTCCGCGTTCGGTTTCATTACGATTTGGTGGTCAGAAGTCGCGAGGACTACGCTTCTACACCGGCAATGTGAAAGTTTAGACATCGGTACCACTTCATTCGCTTTCGCACTTCACTATTGTTCCAAAAGTGTGGCAACTAAAAACGAGACGTTAACTCAACTTTCTTATCCACAATTTTCCACTTTGATTGTTTCAGATTCATGACTGCTTTTGCATCGAAGGTGGCACTATAGAAGGCGAGCAACGGTGCAGGTTTGGAATGCCCACCGTTGACTACGCTGCATGGGATCCGGCATTCATGTTACATCATAGTGCGATCGACAGAATGTTTGTAATGAGACGTAAGATTGAAGAGGAAGAAGGAATGTCTGATTGGACAAAAAGCAGAGTAATTGGACAATATTTGGAGGTTGGTGGATTGAAAGATATCTTAATAAAAGAGTCTGAAGTATGCTCTACTATGAACGAGGACTAAGATAATTTTTATATGCAGAATTGAAACATTGTTCTTGTTTTTAATACTTGGGCTTCTGAAAGAAAACGTCCACAAATGATTATAACGAACTTTATCAATGTAATAAATAATTTATCAAACTTTATCTATGAATAGGCTTAGCCTTTAAAATTGTAATATATATTCACAAGTCCTATATGTTATGCTTCAACAACTTTAATACAGTAAATAACGCAATATTAATAAGCCAGTTAAAGAGCGGAAAAGAATTTTCTAACATTCCACGTGCAAAGTCGAAAGTTGTCGTGATTACTAATCTATTTTCTATGCCCGATCTACCATTTCTCAAACTTGAAAAAGATTGCTAGAAAGCTTCATTATATACGAGTAAAATATTTTGATTTCCTCTTGCAGCGTGAAACAAGACACAATAATTTTGAAAATTCCTTCGACTTTCCATTGTCGCCATTTTGCAACGAGAGCTTGAACCCTGAGTCAGTGACCCTGAACGAAGGAGCCTGGACTCTACGTAACAGTTATTACGGAGAGCAATTATTTGGATACAAATACACTGATTACAATATGGGTTCGAACTACACTTGGAAAGATTTGAAAGAAGACTATCGGAAAAATACGAAAGACGGAAACTTTTGGAACGATGAGTTTTTTGACACAAAACTGGGGCCTTTGACTAGAAGTAACTCATTGCTATTAACGAGAACTGAAGGTTGCGTCATGGAATTTTCTAATCCAGTTTAAAACTACAGTTACAGTTAAAACCTGGTCATGTAGCATTGATGGAAATGCTGGAATTGCATCAATAAGTAAATTATGTTTGTATCGTTTGTTTGAGTTCAATCTCACAAGGAGAGTTTTCAACAAATTAACTAACACAAAACCACACAAAAACAAATTTAACAAATATATATAATTCAACACTTTCAGTCGTATTCAAACATGTGAATATATATATATATTTAATCTAACCAACTTTCGTGTTGGCTGAAAACAAAACTGACAGACCTAGGGTGCAAATTCTTTATTTTATCGGTCGGAGCGTAAACTATCAGTCTATATATCAGTCAAAAAGAAGTTATTATTTGGAAATTAAACAGCACAGTGTTAATACGGCCTTTTCATTGGCCTTGATCTAGTAAAATCAAGCAGCACAATAGGCGAATCCAGCGGATGACATTCAAGTTATTGAACACCAATTCCATGCCAATTATAGATAATTTAAACATCACGAATCGCTACAGAAATAGTACTTGGACTATGTTTAGCAACACGACTCGTTCAAGACTGTTTCTAATCATTGAATTCCATACTTCTTCTTGAGTCGTTCAAATTTTTTCCGACCGTGATTGTAAACTTCATATTCATCTAACAAGAGAGAATTCTTTAACTTGTCAATCGAAGCTTCAGTCAAAATCTCCCTCCTTTTGGTTGTTGTTCTCTTCTGCCATAATTTGCTTTTTTGTTCCCATATTTTGAATGCGCTTCTGAAATAGCTGGGAAGCATTGTTTCAAATAGCTTCAAAGTATCCTCAAATTCTTCTGTTAATCCAATTGCTAAGTATTTTTCATCAATGTGCTTTTTAGCTAATTCAACTCTACCACGTGATTCATGTAAGCAGATATCCTCGAATCCACAAAAATATAGACCAGTGTAAAACATGAACATCGTATTATTACATAGCGAAATGTTCTGCATGACACAATCGTTTATATCTGGTAAGTCATGTTCCGGATGCGAAACTTTGCCAATAGCATCACCGTATTTCATGTAATTGTACTGAGATGAGAATCGTTGTATTGGGTCGCGTATCATATTAATATAAATTGGCTGCTCAATACCATGTTTTTCAAAGTCAATAAAATGAATATGTCGGTTATAAAATGACGGCGGTTTAAGATGAGCAATTTTCTTCATTTCAGTTTCCACCTCCGTACTATTCGGATGATCATTGGCATAATCATTTGAGTGGGATTCATTGAATTTATTCAAAATCTTCAAAACTCGAACCAAGTTAATCAATGATCTACTTCCACACTTACCCACTCGATTATAGAATACGTTTTTTATTTTGTCCACCGGTAATTCTGGTGTGGCGTCGTTACCGGCTATACTCGTTCTAGTTGTTGTGGGTGTTACAGTGCTGACAGCTGTAGCGGTAATTGCTTCATTGGTAGTATTTTGAGTGGAAGAGAAATATTGGTCCAAGGTCGTTAGATTTTTACTATGTCGATAGTCAATTGAAAGGAATGAATTGTGTGCGGTCCAGTATACGAAACTAACTAAAAATAAGGAAACAGAAATGACCAAAATGGCGCTGTATCTAACAACTGGCTTCATGATTTCTAGATAATATTTAATAACAAAAACAATATTCAAATTAAGTGGCCCTTCAAAGGCTGAACTGCAGGAAATATTTTCGGGTGGTGATGAATGTTTCCTCGAGCATCGTCCTGATTTACCCTCATTAACATCGGCTGATCAGATGTTAACGGTGACATAACAAATGAAATTTCAGCAGCCGCTCAGACAGATTTTCTGGCGTGATATTCGTCAGTTTTAGGTATAAATTGGATACCTCAATATTAATTTTGTATTTCGACGGACATAGTTCAGTGATCAAAAGTTAGTCCAGAGAAAGCTAGGATAGACTAGGCCAGGGGTTCTCAAACTTTTTGTGTTGCGGAGCCCTTGAAAAAGTTGACTATTATTCACGGAGCCCCAAAATAAATGTTAAAATTGTTACTTTCCGAATAATATTCCTGAGTAAGTCAAAAGTACTGTACTTATTTTAAATGCTTAACCTCTTTTAATAGGGTTAATACAAGTCATAAATGAATCTAAATGTAAAAGATGAATTATATATACTAAAGCTGTAAACTTGATACTTGACAAACATATTAATAAATTAGGGGTCAGATCTTTTACCTTTAGATATTTTTGAAAGACTTAAAAGGCCGCTAATAACGTACTCGATTGCATTTTGTTACGATCGCCGATTGTTTTCGTCAGCATGGCGGTGTTTATTCTCCCTAAATCAAAAATTTTCCTCGACATATACATGTATGATGTATTGTTCCACAATGACGACGAGTATTGCTTTTTTGTTCTCGTGGGGAATTATGAGTTCAATGTGAAAAACATGTTACCATATTATAGTCACCGGAGACGAAATGCTAAAAATAATAAATAATAAAAGGTAAATCCGCAACTCAAATTTCTTGATTGAAAAGCGGCATACTGAAATATTAAAACTAAAACTTAAAATGGGAGATAACACTATAAGTTTTGTTTCAGCAGACTCACGTCAGATTAAAAACACGTTCATAGACATTGTGAATCAAAAATTTGGTGTTATGTTGGGTTTTCTTTGGTTATTCGTCGTAGTAACTGCGAAACCGAAACACAGTCAATTGTGCGCGCGATGTACCTATTTTTCCATTCTGAAACTACCGACGGAGCCGCATGCAATGAAATAAATTTCAATCTTTCGTATTTTGCCCCGACCTCTTGTTTTTTAAACAGCGACATCTTGCTCGTGAGTGCGAAAGAACAAAATCAAGCTTGACAAATCCCAAGATCGCAAAAATACGACTGCAAACTATGTATAGTTGGCAGTTTTTCGCGTATTTTATGTTATTTCAGAATAGTAGTCTTTCATTTCAGTAATCCTAATAGTAAAATTAGCCAATTCAGTATTTTAAAAAGTAATCGAATAGCTCGCGGAGCCCCTGGGTTTCTCTCACGGAGCCCTGGGGCTCCGTACGGAGC
This sequence comes from Styela clava, assembly GCF_013122585.1. NCBI lineage: Eukaryota > Metazoa > Chordata > Ascidiacea > Stolidobranchia > Styelidae > Styela > Styela clava. Next base: position 8,010,105 of record NW_024102837.1, on the reverse strand, counting down.
ACTTTGAGAACCTATGGACTAGGCCACTAGGCTAAAATTAACTATCAGTGATTTTGAATGGGAAGTGGTTAAATATTGAATCAAAATGATGGATATGAATAGTTTAACCCAGTGATTCTCAAACTAGGGTTTGAGAGCCGCATGCGGCTCTCAACAACCTTCCGTGCGGCTCCCGTTAATGTTTTAAAAATTAATTATTTTTAAAGAAAATTTTTCATTGAAAACTAATCATTGACTCGAAATTAAAATGCTGAAGTCTATTAGTTAGTCGAATGGATTCCCCCGTGTTTATTTGCGTAGCGTTGACTAACCTACAAGTTACAATAGTGACGCAACAGTGAGCGTTTTCGCGGACACTCGGACACTTTGCGCTTGGAAAGATTTCAGACATGGCTGTAATCATTGGCTTGCTTTCGTAGATTTTCAGTTTGTGTCGCATTTCCAGATCTTATGTATAAATCAAATAACTCAATGATTATTTTAATTTCTAGAGCATTTTAATTTTGTTCCAGAAATCGAAAATAGTCCCGAAAAATCTGGCGATCATCTCAAGCAGCTACTGCACCTTGCATCCTCCACGATCACGACCCGTTTTGACAAAGTTATTAGAAATCAAAGCTTAATTAAATCAAATAAAAAAATCGAAATATTTTTCGAATCGAATAATTTGAATATTTTTTTATACATAACAGGGATCCAGAACGTCGGGGGCCGATAGTCCATTTGAAAATTAATAGAAACATTGAAAAGTCGGCAATAAAGCGTTTTTTAATGGTTAATTTTATCATAATGGCTGATTGTCATTGTCACCGCGATCGTGTTGGCGGCGATATCCTAAAGTTGGTATTCTATATTTCCGCCCTTTCTCGTTTTTGCAAGAATAAGCGGTCGCCGAATATCGAAATTCCATATTTCTAGTATACCCTTGCGTTCTCATCAGCGACAGCTGTTGAATACATTTAAGGACTGATTTCAAAACCAAATTAATTATATTCTGAGTTTCATCCTCTGCCTTGGATTTGATCTTCCTTATCACCGCTTGTAAATTAACCGCGCCTGTTTTAAGTGAACGGTAACCGAGATGCAGATATTTATCATAATGATAATTGAGTTTCTCATGCTTTTCTATGGTGTTATTTTAGTATTAGATAGATAAACCTAGCAAATTTACGAATGCGTGAATCCTGAAAGTTGATTTAAAATAGCGATTAAATAAAATGTCAATAAAGGCATTTTTAGGCCTGAGTGTCAGACTCTAATTGTACCTGATTACTTCAAGTTTTAACGTTTTTTTTTCAACAAAACAACACCCCGATGGTTATTATAGCTAAAATACTTACTCAGTAATGCTCAATTTTCTTTACGGAATTTGCAAATTCAGCACTTCACTTGATGATTTTGATTATATCATGCCATGGCTCAATTATTACTGCCCAAATGCTTCAAAATTTAACAATTGTAATCATTTTCGATGATAATAGACGCAACAATTTGTGAACGAGTCAGTGTGCATTGTTACAACGAAATTCACGATTGATTTTACGTTCTACTCTGGGCTCAACTTGGCTCGACGGCCATGCATGGTCGAGTAAAATGTTTACATATTCAAAAAATTACTTGGCAAAGGATGGAAGGGATCACTAAAGAGCTAATACAAAGTGCTTTAAAGGGAGTAGGACATGACATTTCTTATCTGGTTACAACTTAATGAATTTTTCCCATACAAGTAACTCATACCAGCTTTTGGAAAAACTTTTGGTCATTTTTTAAATCCATGCTATTTACATAGCTAGAGTGTTTTAATGACCTAAAATCGCCTTTTTCACAATGAAACGCCGAAATGTCATTTTAACATTTAATTTTAAGCAACTTTATGATCGGTAATGCAAGAAATGGCTAATGACATGTCACCAAGCATGCCGAGTTTAAATCTGGGAAATTTATTTATATACCTAATCTGGTTTGACGTTTCTAAATTTAAGGAACGGTCGGTACGTTTTTTTTTGCAAAACGATGAATTGAAAGGATACCATAAGTGCAAAAATAAGCATATAACACCATAACGAAAAGACAACTTTTCAAATTTTTCTCATAGCGAGCGCCATCGGGAAATCTCGCACAATTCACGATTGAGTTGGAGACGCTCGAGTTCGGTGTCCAAGCAGAGCGGCGCAGGTCACGTAATACCAGATATTCAAATAGCAAAATGCCATTCGAATATTTTATTATTCGAATATTTGGCCCATCCCTAGTTGTTACGTGTTGTTGTTACGATGACTTGGTATTTTAATTACGCGCTTAAGGTTTGTTGCTATTTTAACTTGCGTTGTTTGTGTGCGGCTCTTCATACCTTTGAGGTTTGAAATGCGGCTCTGGGACTAAAAAAGTTTGAGAACCACTGGTTTAACCGGTTTGTAAGCGCAAGCATAACTCCTATGACTACTTTTATTATGACCTGCTTCCATCTGAAAAATTGAAATCGAATGGTCTATTAGTGAAATGCGTTTTTCTTCACAACCCTAACAAGAACAATTTAGCAAAACGGTCGACAAACAAATCAGTAGAACCGCGGTCAGGCCTTTTAGAAGTAGTTTTCGGGTTGCAAAAAACGAAAGTTAATTGGAAAATCCAGTGCTGGTTACCTGTCCATGTAAATCACTATCGAGACTAAGCAATGTCAAACCTCGAATTGACGTGAACACTTTTTATTATTGATTGAAAAAAACTCGTCATAACCACTACTTTTATCTATATAAACTAGTCTGAACAAATCAAAAAGATATATGAATGACATCCAACACACTGTTTTCCAAGTAACTAGTATATATATATGAGGCATAACCGCAGCCAAACCAACACTAAGCAAGACATCAACTGCCTGATGAAATCAAAACTCGAATTTGGTTAAGTTATTGAGCTGTATGCTCTTTCACTCGCAAACGATAAGAGCTTCATGCTAAACAGTGGATATCTTTCTAAACCGGTATAATTTGTTAAAGTTACAATCTGCCTAGATTTGAACATATAGTATTTGCCTGCGGCTATAAGAAGTCGCGTTTGCCATTCAGTTTGTTCCGACTATCATCGCAGACTATTTTGCATATGGTTGCGGAAAGTCCGCGAAATTTATGCTATACTCCGAATCTTGAAAATGTAATGAACAAATTCGGCGCGGGATTAATTCAAACTCCATATTTAGGAAATTTTCGACTCGACGTATGTCTGAAAAATTCTGACCTTGGTCAGACGAAACGCTACTCAAATATATATATTTGTGTTAGTGTGAAGAAAGACTTTTGAATCACTTAGGATAGTTATCTTTACCCTTGCATTATATGCATACGGATCCACCGAACAAAAGCAAAGAAGAAGTGAAAATAAATAAATAGGTGTAAATGTTATATTCTTTTGTTGACATTGCCTACATGTTCACAAACTTTAAAAAAAAGGAAAGAAAATATACACGTTTTTTCCTTGGTAATTTGGCGTCACACGAACAAAAAGTGTAAGAACCGATGAGGTACGCCATATTGACACACAAAGTAACAAGAACAACAACAACAACATAATACCAAACGATCCATAGGTTCACCCCGTTTTCAATAACCTAATTTGATTGTTTTAGGGTTCTAAATGTGCCTCAAGTTGTATAATATTCCAAAAGTTTGGGATAATTTCTTGAATTAAAAGCCCAAATGTGATCGCTAGCTGTTTTGTCAACAACTGTGAGCCCCGAATATGCTCACTCAAAAAAACACATGTGAAATTTAGCATATAAAAACAATGTACCAACATCAAATGAAATTAATCCTACACATAGATATTTATAGAGTAATCTATAATTGAAATTATTCTTCGTAAAAGATCATCGCTTGCTTAATTTCAAAAGCTGATCATTTTGAGGTTCTAAGATTTTCCGGACCTCATTTACGGATTGCCATGATGGCGTCTCAAGCGTGTGTAGCCATCAATTTATGACCGATCACCCCAATATGGGTAAGCGGGAACTGAGTCAAAACGCGGCAGTTACTACACGTGTTTCTTTTTAATGCTGGTTTCATTCCAATGCCACGGAACGGTGTTCTTTTTTCCAGTTAGGTACGCGAGGAACCATATAATTAAAAAAAAAAAATTCACGGACAAAACACGTTCCATATATGTACAACAGCATTTCAATCGACAATACAGTACTAATCTCAATCACTTACCCTGGCATATTCCATACTCTCCGTTCTCGAATGGTCGCGACACTACACATTTTTCCAAATTCATTCCCAACCTATGAACGCACAGTCGCACACTCCCACTTCATAGTAAATGCGCCTTTTAATTATTTTCTTAACTGAATTATATTGATGTGTGTGGCCACACCTGATATATTGGAAATCATACCTGAAGCGCTGTTTCATGGCGGTATCTATCGCTAACACTAGACAAAAGTCATTTCTATTGCTGCACATTAGATTACGAATTTGCTTTGGCAAAACTATGTTCAAATTGAATATCATGAAGAAAACGTCCCGCTCACAAGGTAACACTCCAACAGAACTACTCTAATTAGGAGCATTTTATTGAGCTAACTCTCTGAAGAAATTATAGGAGCATAGTATACTATGGAATGATAGCATCATTGCTGAAAATATAAACTTGAAATTACAGCTTAAAAAGACACACAAATACAGGGGGATGTCAGTTTACAAACAAACCGGCTAGGAATGCGGAAAAAGTAAGATCCAACACGCAGTTTCTGATTATGCCATTGTGAGATCAGCTCACTGCATAGATGTAAAACAGTAAATTATAAAATGTCATTGTCACAATGAACGACTATACACAGCACCTTTGGGTGCTAAGGGTTCATTCATTCAATAATATCATTTTTGATTAATGGAACTTAATAAAGGTATAAATAACATTAACTGCATCAACGTTTCATGCTAAGATGGATGGATATTTATTTGTATGTATGCTTTTCATTTATATTTTTGGTTGACAAATCAATAAATCTATCTATAAAATCTCACTTGCTTAGAGCTTTTCTTGCATACATCAATTCACAGGACATGAGTGAGATGGTCAGTTTGTCAAACAAAGTATGCCTAATTTGCAGTGGACTCGACATTTTTTTCAAAGGAACATTCACTAATAGTCTATTATAGTACAATACAATCAGAAGTACATACAGGATCAGGTGTTACATAAACAAGCTAGAAATCAAAATATTGTGAAGAGTTAGGCAAGATGCCTATTTTCGTCAATTATAAATAAACATATGTTGATACCATTTTGTATGCGATCTCGATCGTGTTTAAAGAAATTCTCATAGAATCCAGTTCCCACCTGTTGAGATCGCATACCAAAGTAGCACACACATGTTTTTATTTTGCATGATGGAAAAGATAAAAAAAAATGGTATTAGAATAAACATACTTGTTATCAAACCAAGCATGGACAAAGATGAAGCATGCCATGGAGTCGTTACTGACCCATGTTTAGAAAAAGCTTCAATTAAAAACACGATTAAATACATATACAGAAAGTTATTTTAGGTAAAAGCTAATTTCAAAATAATATTAAGAAGATTATTTATCATTATCACACTATATAATGAATATTAGGCTGCTTGGTGATTTGTAAACTGAACTGCAAGCGAAAACAAGTGAGCGACATGCTTGAAACAAATTTCATCAGGAAGTCTGGAATACCATGTATCGTCTTCTCCATTGTCTCCAATGAAATCAAAGTAGGGGAATATATCCGTCAAACTAAGAAAGTAAACGTAAGTATAAATGAAGAAAAAAATGCAAAAAAACAGGCCAGCGTAGAAGAGGCAATAATACTCAATTGTACAATTCATGAATTTTGAAATTCATGAAAAACACAAAAGCAATTTTTATGCAGGGATGTCCAAAAGGATTCGAATACATTCAAAATTCATAATATTCGATATGGTAAATTTTGAAACTTAAGAATAACTTTTTATTCAAAAATTAAAGATTTTGAGTCGTCTGACAAGCAGATCAAAACGCACGATGTCTCAACTGGTAACAAACAATACTGAGAAAACAATGATCCTCATATGTTATGTTGTTTTTAGTGATGATCAACATGAGTATATTATAATTTATGTAATTTTCCACATCCCCCAAATTTAGAATGTATTCAATATTTCATATTATTTTTTCGAAATATGAAATATTTGTTTTTGACCATCCTGTTTTTATGTGAAATAAATTGCACAATAAAAAAGTTTTTTGGACTTATATTTGTCCATACCTGTCTGCAAACTATATTTGAGCAAATCTGTATATAAAAATTCATATTCTAATAATTCTTACCTCCAATCAGCATTAAAGTCCGGTATTTTGATTAACATTTCATTCAATCGTTGTTGCAATAGAATCACGTCAGAATGCTCAAAAATTTCCTTCAATTTAGCCAAAACTTCTCTGTTGGTGATTTGACTCTGCTCAACTGCAAATTGAGAGTTTTAATGTAAAATAAACAGCGATTTCTTGGGCTCGATAAAACTCTTTATGGGGTCAGTAGACTAATTGGGTGAGAGACGGTGGTTCGATACATCAGGGCTCATCAAACTGGGGGCCATCCACCCTCGATGGGCCGCGAAAAGTGCTCAATGGGGGTCATAGTTATTTTCAAGAACAATATTAAAGTATTGAACGTTGATCAGAATTTTTTTTATTTGTATCTACATTTGAGTATGGGCTATTGTGGAGTGAGTGAGTTAGACACAGACCATCCATGGCCCATGCTCAGATACAAACTGCCTGCATGAAATAACTATACAGTCTTTCCAAACAAGAGATACAGTACAACTCACCAGTAGACAAGGCATCTTTGTATGGGTTCAAACCCCGCTTAGAGAAATGAACTGATTTATGCCACGACAGACGATTATATAAAGACAAAGTATGTTCTATCTGTACAGTTCTCGGTATAACTGAAGTACGAGAAGCAGAAAGTAGTAAATCTTTTTCCAAGAATTCGTACAGATATCTTTTTCCGTTGCTTTTCACCTATAACAAAATAGACGTTCCGGATTAAAAATTCTTGCTTCACACAAACAAGTACATGTACCTAAATAATTGTTACCAATTGTTGAGTTTTGTTTAAAATCTAGAGAAATAAAATCGCCGACAATTGTCAGTGGAAGGGTTCATGAACACTCCCCAGATAACCACACATAGTATCATGCATCTGTCATGAAGAATGAGTCTGGTTTGATGTTAAACACTCAAAAAAAAAATTGAGAATTCCAGAATATTCGAAAGCAAAGTGAAGACACTTGAAACAGCTATGAATATGAAAGGTAATCATCACCTTAGCAAGAAAGCTGATGGCCTGAGTTAACGTTCTGACACCTTCACAAACATCAGCCGATGTAACTCTTAATATAATTCTGTCAACATCCTGAGCAAGTTTTGCAGATAGTGGCAACTGAAACCAAAAATTTATGTTCATTGTATTTCTGGCGACTATAGTTTTCCCAAAGAACTAAGCAGACTGAGCATGAAAATTTTTTGGAAGGACAAGTTCCAAAAGTTCAGAAAAACACAGTTCATTATAGTATCTTTGAAATAAAAACAACGTCGTAGCATTGTCAGTCTCACTCTACCTTTCACCAGCCTTTATGCTTATCGTTTCTTTAACAAAAATCAAATTTTGAGCCTTGTTATTAGAGGAGATATCCTGGTGGAAAAAATCTAAATTAGACAAAGTTTATAATTTTATTGTCCATATGCTATTCAGTATTAGTGTAAAATTTGTATTCCCAACACTGCTAAACTGACGAGAAATGAGTTAAATATTTTGCATAAGGATATAAATACTTGTTACACAAAGTTATAACATGGACAAAACGAACCAATCAATTTAGATACCTGAGAAGTATTGCTCAGTACTTTATCCCAATCAGAACCAATTCCGATATCTTGCGGGTATTGAATGCATGGTAGAGACTGCAAAAGTATTAAAAATCATTTCAGAAATAAAATGAATTCAAATACAATAAAATGGACAACTGTAAGTGAGCTCTCTCATTTGCTGGAATACAACACAACTGCAGTAAATAACAATGACTATAAAATATATTTGTCAGCGGGTGGACGAAACTGCAAGGTTAACAAAGTTGACCAGTTCCATAAATTTTTTAACACAATTTCTTGAAAACGAAGGTTGTGAATTTATAAAAAATTGAATATTGAAATGCTAAAACAAAGATTATATTTAAAAAGTGATTCACACATTTGATAAAACAAGAAACATTTTAGATGAAATATTGACCAATATTCAACAATTTAGAATAGGATTTTCATGTTTATTCTGAGTCGATAAGGCGGATTAATCATACGGAATACAACAGCCTATCGTCCCATTACCGTATGGGATTTATATATGGCTATTTGTTCAGACGCACAGACTGGAAGACTCAAATTTACCTGTTTCGCGATAAGTTTCTTGTACATGACAAAATTTTCTCTGGTCTGGAACAAAAGAATATAGTTCACAAATATTATTAGTCCTGGTTTTGGCATTTGAAACAAAGTATTTTGCTGTGATTTTATTGCCAAGACAACTTAATTAGGCATGTACAACCTAACCTCAGATAAAATAATCTATCGTTGAATATATTAAGTCTTTACAACTTTGCCTGACCACCAAATAGCAATAAACGTGACACCATGTGCAATTCTCAATTTTGATGATCATCATCGCAAACAAAAAAAAACGAATCCCATAAAGCCCACCGAAATTTTTGGAATAAATAAAAGTAATATCATTCTAGCAGCAAATACAATATTCAACCATTGAACATTTCAAAGTAATTAGTCAAGCAGTTAATGAGAAAAGCGATTTTTTCACAACAAGAAAAAGAATTGAATGACTAACGTCTAACAACAACAACATAATAACAAAACAGTCGATGTGTACACTCCATGTGTAAGTTAAAACCCTATATAGCTTCACAATTCAATTTTTTAGAAATACCAGTCTCGAAAACAATATAAAAATATAAAATATAATTTGCATTGTAGTTAACTTAAATAGTGCTGCATACATAACTTCTACACTTTTCCACTTGTATAAGAAAATTTTTATTGAATCGAATGAAATTTGCAAAACTTTTGGATTTATGTGCAATAATGTATTTATGTACCTGCTTTTCTAATGCATTGATGTTATATGAAAATCTGTGATGTCTTCCCTGGCTATTTTTGATGATGTTATATTTAGTATGCATATGGATAAGTGGCAGTAAGTCTTCTTGTTTATCAATCTGTACGTAATGGGTATGAAGTAACTGAGATACTTCGGCTTCTTCGATGCTGTTAAAATAAATGAAAAGATTCATATTTTGTTAAAAATCTTGGGATCGAATCCTAGGATATCTAGTAGTTATCCCAAGCCAGGGACGGCTGAAACCATCGAATTTAATATTTCGAATACATTCTGAATTGGGATGAAGTTGTGAAAAATTACATGAATTGTTATATCTTCATGTTGATCCCATCTAAAACAACATAAATATAAAGGTCATTGTTTTTTCTGTGTTGTTTGTTATCAGTTGAGATATCATATTTTTGATCTCTTTGTCTGGCAGCTCAAAATTTTTAATTTTTGAATAAAAATGTTATAAATTATTCTTAAATTCACAACTTTTTTATATCGAATTAGTGAATTTTGAATATTCAATTCGTTTTGGGCATCTCTGGCCTGAGCCGGGCTCTATATTCAGTTAATAAGAAAAATCATGTCAATCGAAAATAAGCCATCCATTCCGAACATATAAAAGATCTACATGATAATGTGTGCTTGGTAAAGCATAATTAACTGGTAATCCCTTGTTCATGTCACAAGCACATGATGAACCAACTTTGCCGCAGTTAATGATGACAACAAATAATTACAGCTGGCTTGTTTCATTATGATTCTAAAGAATTTGGGCATAAATAACCCTGGTGTTATCCCGTTATTTTTTATGGCATTTAACGGTTAAAATTTCTGCAACCATTAACCATCAAAATGGTGAACCGATTAGCTATTTCCAACCTTATTCAACAAAATGAAGAAAACACAAAAATATGAAGTTATATGATTTAAATCAAAGGGGTGCAACATACGGAACCTATTTACGTGGCCCGTAAGAGAGTTGGTATCCGATTAATTTTGAATGCTTTTTCTTATCTATAACGACACCACCAGTGTTTTTGAGTTTGTGTTACACGACAACTATAAAAATAAATCTCGCTTCTGGCAACACAAAGGTACTGCTGTGAGCAGTTCATTTCAAAACTGACAGTTTAGGACAAATTTCAGGAATTCAGGCTTACAATTGAGCAGGTGCTAGCTCGATCTAGAGTTGCTTAAAACTAAAGGATTGTTCCATAAAGAAAGGATTGATTGGTCCGGCTCTCAGCGTCACCGTAATTTTTTCGTTTTGGCTCATTGTGATAAACAGTTGCACGCCTATGATTTGAAGAAAAAAATAGCTCTGTCAAGAGCGACAGAGCATTGTGTAAATACTAACTATGGATAATGTTTCCAAAATTTACCTTTCATCACCAGGCATAACTTGTTTACATTTAGTGAGAAATGCATTTTGTAGGTCGATGAGATATTCTGCCAAAATTTTTGCACACTGTCCTCTTCCTCTTGTACTGGGTAAACCCATTGATATTGGGCTCGTTCTTGTGATTCGACGGAAATATTCAGTCAGTCTTTTTTCATGAGAAAGTCGAGCTTTCAACTTGATATGAACCTAAATAGAAGTATGTAATATGTGAATAGGTATCATGCATGGCCAGTATGTACTATAATTTAGTAAAAAATTACAAGAAAGCAATACGAAAATCTATGGACAAGAAGGCCGAAACAGATCTTTTTATCCACAAATCCCCCCCAAAATCATACCCTAAAACAGGAATAGATGCTGTATCAGGGTACCAGTACCTGTGATCCGAGTCATTGTAGTATCAAATATTTGACAGTACCAGACTACTACTGTAGTGTACCGTAATCCCAAAAACTGGTACTCCCAAAGCATGTGAACCAAGATGGCAGACACTGGAGCGTAGTATGTGTACCAGGTTAGGGTTAGGCAATAATTTTATTTCAATTTTCCTTATTTTAGTTCTATTACGAGTTTGGGGACTAGCCAAGTGACTCACATAGTATTTGTACCTGAAATTATGGCCTAACCATAACCTGGTACACATACTACGTTCCAGTGTCCGCCATCTTGGTTCACATACTTCGGCAGTACCCAAAAAACTTCAGACTTTGGCTAAGCACGAGATCCGCTAATATGTGGTTGTGGAAACACTACAAGTAATTTTCAATTGTGAAGCCCAGGAAACTTTGGAATAAATAAAAGTAATCGCCTTCTGGTGACCACAATCTTTAACCACTGAAAACTTCAAAGCAATTGGTTCAGTAGTTAACACCAAAAGCGATTTTTTCACAACAACAAGAAGAAAAAAATGACAAAAGATCCATATGTCCACTCCCTGTCCAATATCTTTGCGGGTTCTTTGGAATAGGATCCAGTACTGTGTGCAGCTAGTTCATCATCTATGTCAAATTTGGCATAATTGAATAAATATAATATATTTGTCACTATGGGTAACTAAATGAGCAATAACTTCTTCTACCATGTTTGGCAGGTTTAAAAGTACCAGTACTTCCCAACAAAACAGGAACTTGCCCAAGAATGATGAAAACTAGCCAGGAAATGAAAGTAACATCTACATCACAAATTGGACTTATATCCCTACCTATACCAAGTCAACAAGTAATCTGTTATTTCTCGCAGGTAAAATTTGAAGTTCAAAACAGTGTCATATAAGACCTCTCCCCCAGGATAAATATGAAAATCTGATCTTATCTTAATATCCACAGTACCTTGTTCCAAACTTCAATGTATTTTTCAACATGCTCTTGATATGAATGTCCTCCCTCTCTCAAGAAGTCTTTCAATTTAATTTGTTCTGTGTCATTCATGTCTGTTTCATTTTGATATCTGTTTAAAGAAGTATATAAAATTATAAAGTAAAAATATGATAAAATGTATCGAAACAAGAGTTGACATGGACAGAGTAAAGTAGTATTTTCTTATTTATTCCGGGGTAGAGGAAACGCAACAAGATGGTGTGATCATGAGGCAAACCATGTCATCCTGTCCGATTATTAGTCCATGTCTGGTGTGAGAATAATTAAATCATTTATTTGTTTCGAAAGTATGGACTTTATGGTGGGAGAAGCCTTAACAGCGAAGCAGTTACATGAACCTACCTACGACGGCGAAGTCAGTCCTCTCACAGATCATTATTACTCTGGGGATTCAGTCCGGCAAACCCGAAACATACCCAGTCTCAAATCTCTCTCTGCTCTCAGCTTTGAGATCAACAAACAAAAGCTTGCCTCTCTTTTAATCTCTCGTTGGTACTACGCAGATGCGTAACATCAACAACAACAACAACAACAAGTGAGTGAATATTTTATGCAGCTGGAAACACTGCCACTGAACTCAGATCAAGTTTCATCGGATTCATGTAACAGGTTTCTTATTGTGCGTGGCAACTCAGCAAACTCAGTGAGAGATTTTATATTTTTATCAATTTTAATGTCTGGGGGACCCATTGGGATGAAAAAAATCATGAACAATTACAAGTACTTGAGATTGGATTCGAAAAAAAAATATTCTGTTGTCTTCTAAAACATCAGGTATTCCAAAATGCCTAGCCCTAGTCATGAGTACTGTGATGCATACTTACTTTTGTATAAGTGCATTTTGAAGTTCGAGCACAGGTCTCAAATATTTAACTAATTCAAGATCAGGAGAATGTAGAATTGTTGTCAGTACACCTGCGATAAATATATCAATTTTATCAACTTCAAATAAAAAGTAATAGTGCGATAAAAAGAATGGTTTTCTGGTTACTTTTAAAGTTGGTTGTTAAAAAGACATTCAATTATAGTCTGCATAAATTTTTATAAGACATATTAGATAGATTACAAGGAATACATCTCTGGAAGGAATATCAATACATTGAAGAAATGTTATTACGATTTCTCACAAAAACTCGATCTGAGGGAGAAAATCTTTTCTCAGTTTTTAGGCATGACCAATTGGAAAAGATTTATTAATTGCTAGAAAAAAAATTAGTGTTGCACAGTGATACTTATGGCTTATGCATGCATGTCTAAAAATAAAAATAAATAGTTTCCGACTAAAATGTCACCTTCTTCAACATCAGTTGCATCACCAAGATACTGGATTAACCGAGCAGAAGTCGAATGCTCAATGGTTTTCCACAACATTGGATCATTCCATTTAAAATCCGTTGCATTAAGATGTGGATTGTCGTGGACTTCATGAACAAGCCTGAATAACGATTGTCGAATAAACAAAGGAAAAAAGAGAATAAAGAAAGAATTATGCAAACTGCTCAAGTCTTGACTAGGGCTGGGCAAAATATTCGAATAACGAATATCGAATCGAATATTAAAATATTCGAATGGCATTTTACTATTCGAATACCCGGTACCACGAGACCTGCGCCGCTTTGCTTCAACACGGAATTCGGAATGGAGAATTGTGCGAGAATTCACAAACGGCGCTCGCTAACATACAAAATCCACAAATTTTCTTTGCGTTATGAAGTTATTTGTTTTCTTTTCAGGCCTAACGTATCGTTTCATTTCCTTATTTTGCAAAATAGGTCCCCACCGTTGCTTTAATTTAGGAACGTTCTGTTCTGTAAATTATAAACGTATGACGATGTATTTAAAAAATCGAAAATTCTCAACAGTCACCGCGATTACGCGCTCGTGAAAGAGACGGTTTTTTCAGCGTATAATGATTTTTCTGTTGCGTAAAATGATCAATCCATGACAACTACGGGATTCCAAAATGTCTTTATATATTAATTTAATTATGTCAAACGGAACTCGCGGTTACTTCTTCTTAAGTCAAAATTAAAACATTACCTTTCCGAAATGCCACGGCAATCTTTGGACATAAAAGTATGAGATAAACTGCGGGGTGTATTTAATTTTAATACGTATTTTTGGAATCTTGCGAACTCGTTATCACCGTTAGAAAAATCTCAATAACTGATATAAAATCCCGTAGAGTACAATTTCATTTCGTACAATGAAAATACATATAGAGTATATCGTTTAATCAAAAATACATATTCATCGCTGCGATTAGGCCGACTTGTTAAACGACTTGTTAAAAGAGCCGATTTTTGCAATGGATAATGAGTTTTCTGTTGTGCAAAGTAGTCAATTTGTGACCGATAAGGGCATATTTAAAATGTCTTGCTTTATTATTGTCTTCAATTTAACCAGCGGTTGAGTCGACAAAATAAAATCTTCACAATTTTAAAATACGACGGCAATCTGCGAACATAAAGTGTGGTAAACTGCTCGAATATATAAAGCTTTGATTTCCTTATTTTCAGGTCTTGTAACATCAAAAAATCCATAAATCTGCTGTAATATCTCAGGTTAAAATTTATTTTAGCACAATAAAAATTGATTGAATATACATTAGATTGATTATCTTATATATATCAACACAACCCGGGGAAAGTTGTCCGTTTCAAACCTTTTATAATGTTGAAAAGAAAATTTTCGACGGCAATTTAAAGTAATGGATAATATGGCCAATCCCGCCCACAATTAACAGTGCTTCCATCTTAGTGATGATATGTTTTCTAAACGCCGGCCAAACATAATGTGTGCGAGAGACACACGAAATTTTGCGATTTTCAATGTCAAAAAGGGGGTTTTAAACTGTCGCAGGCCTCAATAAAACTCATATTGTTCAAAGTTTTATTTTCAGTATTTTATATTGCCGCTTTTCAATCAAAAAATTTGCGATGCCCCCAGAAACTCGCCGCTGATGAACGTATATTAATTAAACTATCGCCGGATTCGCAATTCCATGTGTGTATAAAAATAAAATAATTACCATCGTTAACGTCGCACAACGCTGTGGAAAATTTTTGATTTAGAGAAGATAAAACCAACATAAAGTTGTTTACGGCCTAAATACCACCTCACGCTGATAATAACAATCGGCGATTATAGCAAAATGCTATTGCACGCGTTATTGGAAACTTTTACAGTTTTAAAAAAATTTCAACGGCAACGCACGGGTATACCTAATATATAAAACTTCGATGTCCGCCGACCCGCAAGAATTAATACTTTCAAAAAAATGAATCGGGCGGGAATACAGATTACGAACTTTAGGATCGCGGCGACAAAAACAATTAGCGATGTTGATGAATTTAACCAGTAAATAAAAAACGCTTTGTTGCCGATTTTTCAAAGTTTCTTCTAATTTTCGAAGGGAGTATCGACCTCTGACGGACCCCCGTTGTATTTAAAAAAAATTATTCGTTATTCGACTATTCGGTATTTGTGAAAAATATTCGAACAATTCGATTCGAAAAAAATATTCGATTTTGCCCACCCCTAGTCTTGACTCAGAACTCGAATCGTCAAGTTGAAAATTTGGTGCTCCAGAAGTATGTGTAACAATATGGAGGTAACTAATTTTGTTTGCCTACTTTACATCAAGTTGTGTGCAGGGACTGATGACTATGAGCAGGGGGTGTATTCACTCGGAATAAAATTATGGCCTAACCCTAACCTGGTACACATACTACAGGAATACCAGAAATTCATTCAAACTAAAGATATTCATATAATATTAATAGCAGGGGTGGCCAGAACCGAAAATATTCAGTATTCCGAATACATTCAAAATAATGTTTTCCAATATTGGATATTGAATATATTCTGAAATAGGTCTGTTCCACAATAGGAATTCTCCAGTACAATTGTAAATTGGTTACGCAAAATAAGTGAGAAAACATTGTTCTATTAATATTCTCTATTTCATTCTGTCAAAAGTTAACTAATTTTTTGTCAGTCATAAGATGATAAATGCTTCAAAAGACATTTTAAATGAATTCGAATATTCGACTCATTTTGGGCATTCCTGGTTAATAGTTTGGCATTCTGAAATTATATCTAACTATAAATTTATATTATTTTAATTAAATCTTAATCTATCTATATAGAAAATATCATATTTTGGAGAAGGAATAAAAAAGATTTTGATTATCCGAATCCTATAAAAAAATTTTTATCCCAACCAAGTCCCAATATGGGTCATTTTACGACTGTAACTCATATATAATCGTGCACATAATCGATTTTTGTAGAAGAGGATTTTAGGTGCACCTTATTGTCCGTACAATTTTTTATTTTTATTTTTTTAGTGGATTTTTCCTGAAACATTACGAACCTGTGTAAAGCCACACTACATTGGTCTTCTGCTTCATTAATTGTATTTTGTGCTTCTGTGATGACATCATCGAGATTTTGAAATACTGGAAGCAAATATTGTTGTCTGAACATGGTTTCCCATTCTCTACGTTTGTCCAATGTCGACCAATCTGGAGGTTGAGGGCCTTCTCTCTGCATATCAAATTAGAAATTAATGAAAATATATAACATAGCGGTCACACAAATAATTTGTATTGATTAGAAAATAATCGCTGGCCGGGAACTACAATACGTTAGTAACCTTAAAGTTAAAGACGATGAAATATATTTGGGCTCACTTTTAAAAGATAATTTCTGGAATGACCTAATCCAAGTAATTTTGCAGATTTGTATACGGATGAAAAGTAGTTGAGTAGGCTTAGTGTGGACAATATTGAACCAGAAAGCATCGATCAATTAAAGACATGTATTCTGTGATAGTGGTTGGCCGTGCAGAGCCTTGCTCAGAGCAAAGACATGAAAATTAGCCATTTTTTGCTAGATATGTCAATATGATTTTTATATATTACGAGTTAGTTTGACCATATAAAACCCAAACTAACCTGATTTAACACTCTGAGAATAATTTTGTACAAAACCAAAATAGTGTCATCCATATTTCTTGCCAGTGCATTAGACATGTTTTGGAGATTAGTCAAAAGTTGTTTGACTAAATATTTCTGAGATTCGGATTTAGAGCTAGTATTCAGCATTCTGAAATAAAAAAGTAAGACATTTATTTAAAAAAAAAAGGATTTTTCATATTACTTCCAAATAATAAATAGAAATAAAAGTGTTTTTATAGTGGTTTAGCCAGTTATTTGTTTCAGGTACATGGACTTAATTGCTCCCATAAATGTCCAATATGGACTCACCGAGTAAATAGACAGTTGATGCATCATGCTTGGAACACACTTGTCATTGCACCATTGACTACCGTGTGCGAGCAGTAATGTGCAAAAGGATCGCTGGACCCAAACTGCCGTACAGTTGTTCCCATAACAGTTGATCAGATACAGCTTCCTCCACAAACAAGTCCAAGCATATGAAACAAATAACTGGCCAACTAATCCCATATCCAACATGAACTGGGAACTGAATGGAAGGACATTGTTTGCCATATTTTTAAGCCGTCTTATCATTTTCATCTCCATTGGATAAATAAAAAAATCCCATTCTATTTAATAAAAGCACAGGTGAAAGCATTAGTACCACTAACCCAACTATGGTAGCTTCTTCGTGGTTGAGTCCAATAAGCATACAAGAGTGAAGAATAAACTGAATAACGGCTGCCCCTTGTTTCGAAACTCTATCGGCAGGATCGCCGACATTTCCTTGCATTTGATTCAACTTATAACCAGCTTGACTTTGTTCATTCAATAATGCATGGCGTTGATTACCAGCTGCTGGTCTGTGGGCTGCTCCACCAATAGTAGCACCACAATCTGCACATTTAGCTGTTTGCATTGGTTGCGTACATTCTCCGATTGTATAGATGTGACCATTAGGACAAGTGTATAAAGTATTATATCCTTGACGACGATATTCAACAGGTGTAGAAAAATATGGATTCTCTGGCATCGCAGGTAAAAACATATTTCTTATGATACTCGGCCGTGTCAGAAGATGAAGAAATCCATCCATCATATGACTTCTCGCTGTTACCATGGCGACAATTAAGGTCACTAACTGATATAAAGTGTGGACTTGCTGTTCAGTAATATGTGGTATTGCTTTCAACATAGGTATAAAATTGCTTTGTAGATGGATTAGGAAAGCAAAAAAATGAGTACCGGCATCTGGATTGTTTTTCAAACATTCCGAAACCGTGGTTTTGATATCATCAGGTTTATTGAGCGACCATGTAAACAATGACAGAATTTTTCCGAGTCGATTCAAAGGAGCGTCAGGTGGAAGTAAACTGTTGACTAACTTTTCAACATCTGTAGCAGGCGATTTATAAAGCATAGATTTTGCTTTGGTGTAGGATTTCCCCAACAATGGCCAACGATCAGTTTTATTTTTGTCTTCGCTGGCTTCAAGAAGCGAGATCGGAATGAGGTCCTGAATCAATGAAAAAATATTTGCATCCCTTCTTATAATATATAATAACATCGGTAATTATATAGAAAATCCTATGTGAGCTGCAGAACTATGTGTACCAATATGAAGGTAACTATTTTTTTTCGCCTACTTTACATCATGTAGTGTAAAGAGACCGAAATAAGGAAAATCAGAATAAAACTATGGCCCAACCAGGTACACATACTACGGGTATACCAAATCCTATCCTAAAGTCGCACAACGGTATCTGAGGCCCCAATCGTTTTTACACTTATGCCATCTCTGTTATATTGTTTATTTATTAAGCATATGCTGTTATATTTGGAGGCAGAAGCATAAATATGTATTTTTAGACGAAACATGTACAGTAATTTTGTTTCAAAATTTAATAAAAATGCTCACCTCTAAGACAGCATTGTCTCTTAATTGGTGAAACCAGTCACTTCCGTATATTCGACATGCAATTTTGATGATGAATTCTTTAAGAACACTTTCACTGGTATCATCAATGATAATTTTTACAGCAAAACTGACAAAGTTATCTGACTTTGCTGTAATTTCATAATCAATGTCGACTCTTTGAAAAATATCTTGAATACAGCTTGTCGATATGGATATAGACTGTCGTATTTCAGCGACCGCTTGCAGAATAGAAACTTTAGTCAAGGATTCATCATTCAATAAAATTTTTCTCCATGCAGCACCTAGAAGTTTTTCCCAACGATCGAGATATGAAATTCGATTCGGTTGATACGGTATTGAATCGAGAATGAGTTTATCTTCAAAACATTTCGTAATTACGAGTGTTATATCCCTCAACTGTGATCTTTTCGATTTAGCCATCCATTCATTGAGTTCATTTTTCACAATTTCAGGATCAAAATCCATTAAAATTCGTAATATGCTACTCCTTGCGTTGATGTTCAAGTCCAAAGAAGGATTCACGATTTCTTTTCTTTCATTGCCAGGTGCTTGTATAACCAGTTCTCGTATTAGTGTTTTGATCTGCATTTCCATGGGTTTCGCTTGAGATCCTTCCAAGGGTGCGAAGCAAAATTGACGCAGATATTCCATAAAGAAACTTGTACAATTCGACTGAAAATTTTCCAATTCTTTCATCTGGTCGGGGTTCAAAACAGCAGGTTTTGGGTGGCTATCTTCTTCCGAGATCTCTCCAGCACATGTAGGACACCTTCTTCCAGTTTGTGCAGCGGCCATTAGACGCAAAATACACATTTCGCATGTGAAATGACCACACTGTAAAAAGGTTGGGTTCTCAACTCGTTTTCTGCACAATCTACAATTAAAATCTTTGTGCCAATTTAGTAGAATCTTTAGTCTAATATCGTCGTGCAACCTGCGCAAAACGTTTGACACGATGCGCAACACTTGATAACTTCTGATATCAGTTTTTGCTATTCCTCTCCACAGTAGTTTAACCTGTGGAGCAATTACAGACAGGTATCTTTTAAAAACTTCTTCCACATTAGAACTAGGAAGAACATGTCCGATTAACAGATCAACAACAATCAGAGGAGTCCATTTCTCCTGTATTTCCTTTTTCGCTTCTTCATCATAAATATAATCGACGGTTTTTTTGAAAATTCTTTTGATGGTAGTCATAAGATTTTTCCATGCAAGACAAGAGTTGGCATCATTTAAAGATTCTGCTTTTTCTTGCAATAATTCCATTACACTTTTGAATGCAAAAATATGGATACGAAAGTCATTGAACGCTTGCTGTTTTTTCACCCAATCATCTGCTTTTCCGACCATTTCCGGACAAGCTCTGAAAATTTCAGCCAATAATTTTAGATATTTTTGATGTTCTTGATATGTTAAGAAAACCATAGCAAATTCATCACCGTTTGTAAATCCAGAAATCTTTCGTAGATCTTGGTATTTCTTCATAGAGAACGCGTGGATGACATTTCTCACTGCCTCAAACTCTTTCGGATTATCAGACCCCGGTACATAGACATTGTGAAGAAGATCCAAAGCATATAGTTTTATCATATTAATCACTTTTGCCACTCTTAATGCATTTCCTGCAATTTCAAATAATGGTGATTCTCGAAAAAGCGAGTAAAAAATCTCATGCATGTTTGGAGATTGCTGTTGATACAAAGTATCCCATTGATTGGTGAAAAATTCGTGTAGCTCATAACTAAAAGGCACAGTACAGGCAATAGTAGACTTATGATGTTGAGGTGCTGTGATGAGAAATTCTCGAGCGCCACCGATAGAAGACCAAGAGAGCGGCAGAGCTTGAAATATTTTGAGCCACATTTCAGCTTTCCATGCAGTTTCTCCAGTTTTTAACAACAGATTTAGATTATCATGACGATCAGATATACTGATTATATAAGCCATCATGCGAGAGACGTGTCGCTTTAAACATAGCCACAAAGTTTTACGAAACGTGCCACCCTCTTGAAGGCTTTCCCGGTTACAGGCTTCGTTTGTGATCCAATCTCCACCCATCAGCAAAATTTGTTCCTCTCTTTGGGAGTATAAATCAATCATTTTTTGCAGAAGAATTTTGCGAAAATGTATACTTATAGGCGTTGTCTCAGAGCAAAGTTCTGTCAGAATTCGAACTCGATCGAAATAGCGCTCGCTTTTACTCAAGCGACTTTTAACTTTTGCAACCGCTTCACAAACACAATCTTGAAGCAAAGATATGATATTTACCAAAGAACCCTCCTGTCTTTCACTTTCCAGTTCTTCGAGACCCATTCTTAGGACCTCACAAAGAGACTTCTTGTAAAATTGACTCGCAGGTGCAATATCGTTATTTGTTGGTCTCAGTTCATCAACGTACACTATCTGATTATCTCGAACGTGCTGTAGCAAAAGCGAGTCACCTGAAACATCATTGGCGCCTTCTCTTTCTGTCGATAACAGAAAAGCGACGACAATTTTCTTGTTATTCAAATTACTTGCATTCAAAGTGTTCAATTCTTTGATTTTATTAGTCAAGCAGTATTTTGCACATGCTATAAGTTGTCCTTGGGATTGTGACTGGGAACACTGAATTAAAAGTACACCTGCTTTTGTATCAGAAGTTGCTTTCTTTTGATATGAAAAAAAATCATCGAGTTTACTTGCATATTCTTGCTCCGTTTCAAACTGTTCAAGCGAAAGAAGCATCACGCTATTTTTCAAATTGAGTCCGGTTTCGAGTTCTTGTCGGTCGCTCTCAGAAAGTATATTTGAGTAAGATGTGATTTCAAACAATGGACAGCGTTGTTCCATCTTCAAAACTTCTTTAAGTAGAAGTAAAAGGCTGTCGTGACATTGTCGTTGTAGATATTGCTTCTGTATAGTTTCAATTTCTCCTCCGATTTGAGATTCTGGCAATCTGAATATGGCATCCATGCCTGCCGATTGCAATAATATTTCTTTGTATACATTTTCATCATTGCTTTGTGTCGTCAACACAACAGAACAGACAGTATCGTCATGGAAACCAACAAAAGCGTCTTTGCTCAGGAATTCTTTTCCTCTAATATTTGCAAAATTATCAGCCCATACTGTCAAAGAATTAGCGTCTTCAGTTTGGTTTGGTGATAAAAGACTCTTGGAATCAAGATGATGTTTTTCAAGTCTGTTGATAAGCGGAATTGGATATTTACTATAAACGACTTTATTCTGTTCAACAACGATTAACCTGAAGTTGTCTGCAATTCTACATTTCACTCGATGACCTCCAAGGCCCAAATCCACGTATCTTTGACCTCCAAATGTGACATAATGTTGATTGAGAGCGTCGTAAAGAGATTCATGAATTTCCGTCATATTTAGGAGAACAACTGTTCTGCCCGTTTCCATACACACTTTTATCCTATTAATATTTCGGCAAATGTCAGTATAATTGTGATCACCAGGGAAACTGGATCCGAAAACAACTTGAGCGCGTTGTTCAAAATCATCCATACACATATGCAACAAATTAGCCGCGGAAAATTGATTCGTCAACAATAACAAAAATCGACTTTCTTTCTCTTGAAGATTATCAGATATCATCTTCCGGATGGGTACAGATGATTGTAAACCTCCACGGAAGAGATATTCAATATTTTCTCTGAATGTTTCGAAATGCGACTTCTTTCCCCCACTGAAATTGCGATGAATCGCGTTGGCAACATCGTCAGGCGTTAGTTTAGCATCTTTTGACGAAGTACAAATCGCATGTATCATTTTAATCAAACTATAATAGTCACGTAAGCCAAAATATTCCACTTCTTGTGCTTCATAGATTGTTAAATATGAATGCGTTAACCTCTCAAGAAGATCAAGATTCTCATTAATCTTGCTTTTGTGATTTTCAAAAATTCCTTTCGCTGTTTTTTTCAGATCATCTTTATTAGGTTTGTTTCTTGTCACAAAAATTCCTCGATTCATTTTTGCTGGGTCAAGAGCCCAATTCGATATTCCGACAAATCCTACTTTTTTTGTGATGTCATATTCAGTTAAACTATTGTTTGCCGTACTTCCACATTCAAGAAGAGGATGCAAAACCTTAAATGAAATAGGTATTATCACAATAGAATTCCAAAAATGACGTTTAAAACAAACACGACGGTCCAAGCTTCAACTTTACAATTTTGACTTTCGCATCGTTAAAAATGAAAATTTTCATTGACAGCAGAAAAACGATGGAAAAACAATTTTGGTTAAAAATAAAGCAAGTGTGCAACTTTGCAACAAGATTTTCTGAATGGCGTAAATCAATGCCCAACTATCCAGAAAATAAAATTTTTGAAGATATCTAAATTACGGTTGTGAAATTAAAAAATCTTCTGAGCCATTTTAAAAGTAACATCTTAAAACTGGATAAAAAATCCCCAAATTCTTGATAACACAAGTTTGACTATGAAACCATAGTAACCATTTTTTTAGTTTAAATTGAAAACTTTCGCTTCAAGAAATCTGAACCTCCAAATACAACTCCAATTAATATTTTAACCTTAACACCAATGGAATTGAAAATACAACTCTGATAGTGAAACAAGGAACAGCCTTTGATATACCCGGTATTATCATTGACCGAAGAGACAAGAGCGAATGAGTATTTACGTATGATTGAATACTGAAATAGAGTTCCTTGTTCTTGCGTTTGCATTGTTAATTGCATTATTATAATTCAATTATGAAATATTAAAAATTGCTTTTTTCTTTACAGTTATACCTGATCAAAGTTTATACTCGTATTTGGTATTTTATGAAAAGAGATTCAGCTATACAAGGTTATGACACATTTATACTGAATCTAATACAGGGATAAGCAACATTATTTGTGGGTGGGCCATATAACCAACTTCAGACATCTAGCCGGGCCACACTAAAAATTTAGTTTTTCCACGTACACAACGAAGCCTTACAGTAATAAAGGCAACGAGCAACACGGCAAAAAACATTATCAAATTAACCATGTGGGCACCTTTTTAAACATAAACTGCTGGATTATGATTTCATGATCGATTTGGAAAATCTAAGTGTTGACAAGGGCCACAATAAATGGCTTGGCGGGCTGTGGCCCGCCTGTTGCACCCTCCTGATCTAATAGAATAATAAGTAGATGTACATGCATGCCCTGGCATTGTCGTGTTTGACTTACCTTTAACGGCATGTTTGGTGAATCTTCAGCTAAGCCTATTTCATCAAGAACAACAACAGCCGTGTAAGATTCTAAATCTTGTTGAACTTGCAGTTGAGCACATTGTTTGAAAACACTTTCAATACCTGCAGCATCAGTCAATGCACTGCATTGGTAAGACAGTATGTGGACCTGATGGAAAATAAGAGAGAATTAACCATTTGTGAAGATGTCCTCTGTCAGAAAATTTTCCATCCCGTCAAACTTGGCATAATGAAACTCAACTAGGTTCTATATCCATAGTCTTGTCATTTCATAAAATTAGGAATGTATTCTTTCTTGAAGTATGATATAAAATAGCTTTACCTGTTTTAATTTTTTGTAAAGAGGTGACCGAGATGTTCCACCTTGCATGTTATCACCAACAATAGTTTTGGCGAGAGACTTTGAGCTTCCGGGTTTACCAATCAGGAAAAGCGGAATACGCATGTCAGCACACACCGTCATCA
Organism: Styela clava; assembly: GCF_013122585.1. Classification (NCBI taxonomy): domain Eukaryota; kingdom Metazoa; phylum Chordata; class Ascidiacea; order Stolidobranchia; family Styelidae; genus Styela; species Styela clava. The sequence continues at coordinate 7,985,562 of NW_024102837.1, read as the reverse complement.
TGAAAACATTTTCTTGTAAAGCTTCATTAGCCGCGATATTGTCATCCATTTTCATATTTCGTAAGAAAACAGCTTGGGCTGCGGAAATTTCTTCACGAATGGTCAACTCCGAAACAAGCATTCCTTCAAGACCGAAAGCATATGTGATTGCTTCTCGGAACTTAATTCTGTCGTCAAGAGATGCATGATAGCAGACACCGATGGTCTGTAGCAAAGTTCTCAGATCGCTGTTGATATCGGGCGGATCTCTTGTCATCCGAGTGTAGCGTTTCTTGATTTCCGTCTCGATCAATGGATAAAGAACTTCGCGATGTTTATGAAACCATTCGTATGTGATAACACATCGTTCAACATCTCTGAGGCTCACATATCTAAATGAATAATAACGAAAAATGTCAATGTTAAAGGAAGTAAAAATAAGGAAATTGCTTCTCATTTTTAACTAAAAATTAAAATTACTATACCATCATAGCATAATACAAATAATAAATTGGAATAAAAAAAAATTTGATTTGTATTAAAAAACAATGAAATTTTTCGACTTTCGAATTATTCAAAACAGATTAATTTCATTTTTCCCATCCAATACATTTGACATTTATTTCAAAAAAAAAGTAATACTTTTTTTGACTGCAATTTGCCTGCTATTTGAGTTTGTTTCAGCCATTTCTGTTTCCATAAAAAACTGTATCATAATATTGAATCAGACATAAAATATGAACAATGATATTGTTGGCAGTCAAGGTTACAGCTAAAGAATGAAGATTCAGAATATGCTAGATCATGAATACGCTAGGGGTGTGCCAACCTCAGGCCAAATGCGACCCACAAGGGAAATTTGTGCGGCCCACAGTGAGGTGCTAATTTTGAATAATGTGCGACCCGCGAAACGAGTTTTTAATGCACTAGAGTCTGAGCAAAGATAGAAAAAAATATGTATTACACGAACCTGCACTCATCTTGTCTGCTTCTCATGTAATTTTGAGCTTCACAGAATACAGCGTTCACCAATCGTATAGTTTCACGATCAATTTCGAGTTTTTCCGCCAATTTCCTTGTCATTTGTTGAATATATATTCTTTCTGCTTCATCACTCAGTTGTCCAAAGTCCCAGACAAATGGTTGCATACTTGGTGGTAAAGCTACTACTCTATATACTAAGGTTCTCATAGGTATATCACCAAACAGATGTGTAGTTTCGCTGGTTCTGATTCTGTATCCCAGACCTGAATCTTCAAGCTTTCGAATTGCTTCTTTCGACAATTGTTTATACGGATTACAAGCTGCAACAAGTTGCAATTGTAATTTCTGAAACGAATTTCCATCTATTGTCAGGTCGCACATGACTTCTTTTATCGCGTAAATAGCTTCTGTTGTATTTGCTTCATCATAAAAAAGAATCGTACTTAATTTATGATTTGCTTTATTGTCATCTGCAATGTGGCTTGCTTTACGGACACTGCTATAAATATCAGCAACGGATATACCGCCATGAATCTTCAAAGTGATCATATTCCTGATTTGATTGTGAAATGGACCGGCTTTTAAACGACTCATAAATTCGACCATTCTTGTTTTTCCACATCCAGTTTCTCCCATGATAATGACAGGTATGCGACAACGGAATCTCATGTAGATCGCCAAAATCTTCAACACGTTATCTGTCGTTAACTCGTATGTCGGGTCTGGATCAAAAAGATCTTCAATTCCCATAACTTGGCATAAAACTCTAAGTTTCCGCTCACGAGTAAACGTATCAAAATTCAGATCCAATGATACTCTTTGTAATTTTAAGCCATTGACAAGTTGCTTAGAGATAATAGCAGGTTCTACAATTTCCCCGTTTCTGTCGAGTAAATCTCCTTCGTCGCTGATATTAACATTAATAAACGTCATGGTTGCACCATCTTCGTTGAAAAAAAGATACGGATGAGTAGATTCTTCCCATTTTCGTCGGAATTGGTAAATCTGTAAACCATCGGCTACGTCTTTATCGCTTTTATCAAAATCCGCAGAACTTTCATCGGAGATATTGAGAGAGGGTGTAGCAAAGTCCTGTGACATTCTTATCATGAAACGAACAGCGAACGCTTTTAAACCTTGAAGTTCTTGACCAACAATAGACTTGTCACAGAAAATGGAATTTTCACAATTTTGAAGTTGTACATTGAGGAAGCTTGCAAAATGTCTCAGCTGTGCCCATGATGGATTATACATGCAGCAGTGCTTGAGCAGGACACCAGTTAATTCCTTTGGTGTTCCTAAAATGAACATGAATAAATACAGCTCAAATCAGCGTTAGAATTACGCTCGACATCGCACCCCTGATTACCCTACGTGGGTTCGCAGGTTCAAATCTTATGGATGATAATTATGTGCGAAAGGATTACCGGACCACTGGTTGGTTACGGCTTCTTACACCCACAAGTCCATGCATCTGAGATAAAAAAACTGCTAACTAATCCCATACTTGACATGGATAGGTAACCGGATGAGAGGCCGTGATTGGCCAGATGATTATGCCGTCGCATCGCTTTCATCTTCGCCGGCAGAAGATATCTCTAGATAACCTATCTGCCATTATGTGCCAAAATGAAGCATGCCGGTAAATATTTCACAGGCAAATTTCTAACCAAAATTACTACAGCCTAATTATTGTACTTTTATGTTTTTCTATCCAAAGATAGCATTTTTCTGAAGCTAAAAGCAAAATTACCTGTTGAACGTTGATAAACAAAAGCATCCAAGTCTTTTCCGTCATCATAATGCATTAGATACTGGTACGGACGTTGAAAAGTATCGGAATGAAATTCCTTCTCATCCATACCAAGATATTCCTCATTTTTATTTTTCTGAGTTTCTTCAAAAACTTCTCTCGGAGAAAAACATTTGATACTCGGAAGTAAATTTAAAATATGTCTTGGGGAGTAGCGAGCCTGAATATAGAAAAGTATAGAATTTTAAATAAAGTTAATTTAAAATAGCTATCAATCAACATAGACTTCTTGATGGAACATGGGTAAATATGAAAACAAATTCAAGAAATACACCAATACATGCATTTGTAATATTGCATATCAATAATGAGATTGTATAAAAAAGATGCACATCTTTAAATGCAAAAAACGAGAATATCGGTCAGAGAGCGAAGACTTATCGATCGAAACTGCGGTTTCGATTCATGACTCTATAGTGACACCACGTGTCCCATCACTAATTAATTAATAACTCGCTAATTATACGACAGAATCCAAAATCAATAGGCTTCTGGTCTGAGGTATGATGAATGCACATGCAAAATTTGGAGCAGATTCAACCACGGCTTCGTGAGATATTGCGTGCATCTAACAGACAAACAGACAGACAAATACCTATCAACATACTTACCGAACTAAAGATCGATAAGTAATTAACAAAATTGTAGACTTGATATTATCTTACCCCACGTTGATGTCCACAATCAGTCATTTCCAACATGTATAGATGATTATAATGACGTTTCCAAACTTTACCATGACTATCTTGAATACTTCCCAGAACAAATAGGTTGAAAGCAAAGGTCTCGATTCCTTGTTGCACCTGGAATATGAAATTTTTATTTAAAATAAAATAGTTTTGACTATTTTGATTGATTGAAGTGACATGTGCCTAACTTCTACTCCTTTCTCTCTACCTATGCCTGCACAACGTACGGCCTGTGATGATGAGGTGAGCAAAAAATACTCATGCATACAAAAATATAAGCGGTCGGTGCTAAAATACAATCATTAGTTAATTTTAGATAAATTGATCAAAATGTTCAAATCACTAATTCAAATAACAAGTTGGTCACTTTCGTATAAATTATCTAAGTACTTCCACCCCTCCTTATGATTCTGGCACTACGATTCATTGTTACATCATAATAACTCTTGCGCTGTTAGGGGAAAATGTATGGTAGGGCATGCAACAGTAATGTTTTGTTCCATCATTTTTTTTAAAAACGGAAAAATAAATAAAACAAAAAATTCAAGATTTAATGTTTATAAGAAGCTCGTCGTCGTCAAAAGACCATGCGTTACAATGTTTATATGATATATTATGAAAAATATGGCATGATATAAGTAAATAATATGATGACAATAAGGCCCATGAACGATTGTTTTTGTGTATTGTGGCCCTTTCATTTATTTTACTTGTGCGGGCCTGTGTTTGTGGAGACATATGCATCGGCTGCTGGAATACTATAGCAGGAATCAAAATTGCTTTATCAAGCGGTTGAAAGATTTTGTATCGCAATTTCACAAATTTGTCAAAAGAAGGTTACAAAATAAAATTTGTGACAGGATGATGAAAGACTGCAACTACCAACGTTAAAATGAATCGAAAGCAGCAACAACCAATTAAATTACAGCAATTATTGTTGTCTGATGCGTAAACCAATATCGATACTCCAGTAGTATGTGTACCAATATGAAGTAACTAATTCAAGTTGTGTAAATAGAACTAAAATAAGGAAAATATGAATAAAACTATGGTCTAACGCTAACCTGGTACACACACTACTCCAATATCTACATTAATCTGTAAGATATATTCCACTATTGTCAGGTCTTATTTAATAAGCAAATTTTTCAAAACGATTGAACTAAAACAAAAAAATCCTTACAGCGGGAGTTAGATCAAGATGTATGAGCATTGTATCGTTGTTGCAAGATTCATTTTTATTCCGACGATTTAATCTTTCAATAACATAATCTGTGCTGAGATTTTTCTCCAACAAACGAATCGTCACATGATGAAATGTCATTAGTAGTGGCGAAAGATGTTCATCAAGTGCCTCTGATAAACGCTTCACATGAAGACTCTTACCTAAATAAAATGTTATTTATCAAATCAGATAAGGAACTAACATACAAGAATTGTTAGCATAATATTCCCGACCAAAAAGATAGAAAGCCAGATAACAATTTCGACTGCCAAGCACATCATTCAACTTTGCTAGTTGCCTCAGTTAGCTATAACACTAGTCAATTCAGTTTCATTCATTCATCATTCATTTGTGATGTAACAATATGTTAATTAAAAGATTTTTCTGGTTAATTTTCTGATGAAACAACACCAAATGCGATTTTTTGATTACTCTCCGAATGCGACGTGGGCCACAGACAATGAGTAAAACTGCCTGCTCTCTCTTAAGCCTAAACTGTTTTCTATCCATTCATTCTAACACATATCAACCCCCTCTGTCATATCGCAAAAGCATTGCGCAATGTTGTAGACTTACCAACGCCAGATCGTGTTGACGAAACAACTTTAACCATGGAATGTTTTTTATCAACACAAGCTGCGCTGTTCATCAAATTATCATCATTAACTTTCAAATGATGTTCAAGATACAAAGATATATCAGCACTTGCACTGATCCATTTCCCTTCCACCAAGTACTAGAATTAAAATATTCGTGATTCAATACGTAATAACACAATAAATAAAGCAGCAAAATTAGAAAATGCTAACTTTGTGGAATAAGATAATTAAAACGAATCTTGAGGCAAATTTTACGGCAAAAATAGAAATCTTGATATGGAAGGCACATACAAATGACATACTAGAACAGAATATTTTGATTGGTCACCAATCAACCGAGAAATCAGTATATATCAGGATCTATGACTTTTCCGCAATTTCAAGATTTCTTACCACTTTGAGTTAATAACACTGATACCTCGATAGACGATCATAATTCGTTCAGGAATAGTGTTGGTAACGAGTCGTTTGACTACCGAGGTATTAGTATTACTGTATAATATTTTAATTAACTGCCAACCAGAGTTATAACTTCAAAGTATACCTTGTCAAAGCAAGTAGTCAAGTAATGCTGCTGTTTAGTCAATAATATGACAAGTTGATAATTTTGATTTGTTCTCACGTCCTGAGAAAGTTGATTGAAGATTTTCTCTGTTGAGGCCGATACATTAAAACTCAACTTGTCAGCAAATGCGAGAATGAAAAGTAGTTGTCCTGAATTCAAATATTCACATATATATATATATACAACAATATTTGAAATAAAAAGAGAACAATGCTCAAATATATGGACACAAAGTTGTTACCAGAACAGGGGTCGGCAAGGTCTTTGGACCAGGGGCCACAAATTCCGTCCACCTAGACTTGAGGGCCATGTAAGTGTGATATAAAAAGTTAGATTGTGTGCACAATATTACCAGTGTTACAAAAGTAAAAGTGAAAAAAGAAACTAAATTTATTTACAATCTCAACTAATTCCTCAAGCTATTTTTCAGCTAAAACATCAAAATTTGGTTTCAGTTTGGTTGTGGCAGCATCAACCAGGCCAGATTGAATTACATAGCAAGCCGGATTTGGCCCGCAAGCCGTAATTTAACCATGTCATTATTCAAAGAATACAGTTATGTATTGTACGTTTAGCATTGTTCACCGAACCAATCACACCCTTCACTGGCCATGGCCAGTTGTTCAAGCAACTATAATAATTAATCAGAACACTCTAATCACTAATAGCTATGGTTACAATTAGCTAAGAATGTCTTTTTATTATAGAATTGTGCCTGTAATACATTTCGATTATGAATAAATATATTCTACATGGGAATATTCCAATGGTAAAATTAAACTGTTAAAATATCAAGCCGTAATTTCAATCATAATCATTTCTAGTTTTTCAATCATAATCATCTCTAGTTTTTTTGATAAATTTATTTTTGTAATATAACAAACTATCTGATTTTACCAATATTTTCGCAATGGCACATTGCTCTTCTCATAAAGCGTTCGACATCGTCTGCCGTTGTGTCTTCTGAACACAGAAGAACTTCAGATCTTGTTGGTAACGGCTGCTCTTTATTATACATATACAATGACAATGTTGTAGGAAGAATTTCATGTTCTGGACAGACAATAAGATTTGGTCTTCCTTTATGCAAGGGTTGCATTAATTCTCTGTGAACCAAAAATTGACTTGCTCCATCATGTAAATATCGCAGAAATCTTCCAAAATGTTCGATGCTGAGAGAGTCTTGTAGAGTAATGACCTGAAACACAGAAAATTAAAAAATTTAAATAATCAAAATAGAGAATTGTGTCAAAACATTTGAAAAATTTAATGTAAAGTACTATTGCACATGCAAAAACATAGACGTAACATCAGCAAGTATTAAAGACATTTCAGTGGTACTAAGAGATTTACAAGAATGAATTTGCCATTCCACAAATTAGGGTTTTCATATAAAATACATACGAGGTGTGGCTAAAATGAAACGGGATTGTCGTCACAGATTGCGCAACATGATTTACCACCGGTAATCAGCATTACCGATGGTTAATGGTGTTGCGCAATCTGTGACATCAGTCCCGTTTCATTTTAGCCGCACCTCGTATACTAGGTTCAGCAAAACAATTTTATTCGATATAGTAAATTTTTTAATTTAGAAATATTTATACAATTTTTAATTTTTATTTCAATAGTAGAAATTGTAAGCCGTCAGACAAGCAGATCAAAACATACAATATCTCAACTGATAACAAACAACACAGAGAAACCAATATATTCTAAATTCCACATTCGAAACTATTTTGTCAGAATGTGTTCAAAATTGTGAAATATTTCGCTTTGGTCATTCCTGACTATAGATGAAAACAACATCTACGTACTCTTGTCTCGTCATGATAACCCGTACAAATAGTGTTGATAGAGTCAATCAATGCATTTGACGATCGACCAACGTCGTCATGTATTTGTTCTTGCAATCTATCAATAACATCTTTCAGAGTATTCTCAGATCGATTATAAAGAACTGAAGTTATCACTCGAGTCTGTTTCTCCTGATGAGTGAATCCTATGAGTAGGAAAGTGAGTATATATATGAACTCGGGAAAAAAAAAGAAAATGGAAAATACATGTTTGGAACAGAAAAGGCTTAAACATGGTAAAGGTAAATATGATTATTATCAAAATTTTCAGCAAATCTTTTTTTCTTCGTGAATGTTTAAAACACAAGAATTACAAATAAAAAGTGAATAAAAAAGTTTCTCTTTCAGGTAAACTTATATTTTAAAATTTTTCAAAAAATTCTGTTCCTTTTATTGAAAAAATAATTAGAATTCAAAATGCTTCGAGACTTATGTTGGCCGACATTTCAAGTGTCTTTAAATAATCGCACATTAAACTTCTAATTATCATGTTTCAATTACAAAGATAGTTAAGTTCGGCAAGTAAATGACACATATCTGACATGTGATTTTACTGACGCTACTTACTACAAAACAAATGTCATACAAAGAGCCATTGTTATGACATACATGCGTGCACAGATAATAATAAATTTATCATCAAGTTTTTATGCATCAAAAGTGAGGTCCTTTGAGGGCCACAAAAGGCAGTTTGCCAGCTACTGTCATAGAATATTATTGATCACAGCATTTTCGCCATAAGTAATATTCCAGCTTTCAGATTATCTGTTTAATCTTTGATTATGTTAGTTATGTGGAAAACAAAAAACACCATTACCTGCACTTTGATCAAATTTATCAGAAAGTTCTTTGATCATGTCGCCTTCAAATGTGTTCAACAAAGCCCAGTTCAAGCAATTAGTAATATCTTCATAACCTTCAGCTTCCACAGCTGCCTTTGCAATAATCTCCTCCAACTGGTCTTCATCAACTAGTTTTCGAACAGCACGATTTTTTTCTTCAATTACATCTCTTTTTGGAACTGATGCCCCGGTATCAGATGCTAATAAAACATTAACAAATGATTGATTGTTAATGGCAGATGTGTTTTTCTATAAAAAATATTTATATGAAACTTCCTCTGAATGGGGATCTGTTCAAGCAGATACTACCAGATAACACGTAGTTTGAAAGGACCATAATTTTTCGGTTCGACATTAACTAACTAATTGATTACACCAAGGAAGAGATAATAGGCATGAGATGTTGACCAGCGATGACATCACTGTTAAGTCTGATTTCACTGATTTTTTTTATCTCTGGGTGATTCAAGTTTTAATCTTGTTTCGGCAGCTTTACTTAGATAGCGATATATATTTTTCATATATATCTTCGAGGAAGATAAATTGATGATAATAGGTTTACTTATATGCTGAACTTTGGCTCTTTGTCTGTAATTTACGGATTTAAGAAATTTGTTTGCTGTTAAGTTGGCAAATTATGAATTATGTAAAGTTGTAAGTATTGACCAAGATCACTCAGTTTAGAAAAAAGACAGTCAATTTCGTGCTACGCAAATATTCCTACATCTCGCGCATGAACGAGAATTCCAAAATGGAAATTTTTACCATTAAATTGATACACTTCCCCAGAATAGGTTGAATTTGGCACGATGTTTGTAACACGTTTTGTCAATAAATGGAAAATAATGTTTTAATGAAATACTTGAACATCATATTGCACATTACACATATCAAAATGAATGAATACCAAAATAATATAATGTGCTAAAATAGACGCTTGAAGAATTAATTTATTAACAGCGAAGGTGTGGAAGAAAATATTACAAATAAGTAGAACAGTTGAATTTACACAAATTGAATTTGAAATAAAAAAGTAATACCAATGGCCTTACATTTCTGCTTGTCGTATTCCTCACATAATTTTTCGATCAGTTTATCATCATATTCATGTAATAGCATCCAGTCACCACATCCTTCCAGATCTTCATATCCGACTGCTTCTACTGCTGCTTTTGCGACATTTTCTGATATAGATTCATCTCGAAGCAATAAATTCACCGCTTTATCTTTTGCTTCTGATTCAGGGTTGACGTTTTCGTTTTCTAAATTTAATATTTCTGAAGTTGACAGTGAAGCTGACTTATTATTATGAATGATGAAGAATTTTCACAGGAATTTGGTCAAAGCACAACCACATGAGCTCATACAGAAGGAAAGAAAACTCACTCGCTCAAAGGAAAACAACTGAAACACCTATAGCTTAGGTTTATGGTCATGCATTGTGCCACCAAATGTCAATTAACATTGGGAAGTGTTAATAAGAACATGGTGTCATTGGTCCACTAATTATCCTGCGCGCGTTTGCATGTTCAAATCCTGCAAGGAATATTGTGTGCAAGAGGATTGCTGGACTCCTTGTCGCCGTAGGGTGATTACGAACGAACCCGCTGGTCAAAATCAAAGTTTCGTAACTTCAAATTCAATATAACTGTCAATTGGGAAATGGCGTCCCACGAAACCAACTATCTTTCCTCGCTCTATGTCTTTGCTCATGTATACTTATAACGCAAGGATGCTGTTGCAAGAATAAAGGTGACTATTCTATTTTATTTACAAGTCTTGCTGTACACAAACACAAATGCATTTCTGTAACGTTTCATTTGACTGTCTGAAGAATTCGAAACTCAGTCAGTTGAAACGTTACAGAAATACATTTGTTTTCAACTAAATTTGTATTTAATATTACACAATTCATTTTTACCTTCCGTTTCCATATTTTCTTCTTGATTTTCTTGTTGACTAGTTACTTCATCATCTCGAATTTTTGTTGCTTCGTCAAGCAATTCGCAAACCTTTTTTATCGACAAACCAGTCGCAACACTGGATAATAGTGTAGATACCTGAATATGTTCCAAAAAAATGTGGGAAAATGTTAAAATATCCAGGTGAAAAAATAGACATTAAAGATTATCAAACTATACAACTAGGGTGGTTTTATGCAAACACTACACTGTGATACTGATATGGAACACTTGGAGAGAGAAAAAAGCATGAATCAAATTACCAAATTATTATTGGACTAGATAATTCTGTAAACGAGAATATCGGTCAGAGACCAAAGACCTATCGATCGAAAGTTAGGGGATCCCCCAAAACAGTGCTCTTACTCCATAGTGACACCTTGTGTCCCATCACTAATTAATTAATAACTCGCTAATTATACGACATAATTCATCCAAAATCAATAGGCTTCTGGTACGACATATGATGAATGCACATGCAAAATCTGGAGCAGATTCAATCTCGCTTTCGTGAGATATCGCGTGCATCTAACAGACAAACAGACAGACAAATAAACAGACAGACAAATACCTATCAACATACTTACCGATTAAAATCGATAAGAATGACTATAGTTTGATTTTGTTTCCACTTTTGTAAGTAACAATATTAGAAATAACAATATCGCATTTTTCTGAATAAATGAAAAAATATCCTGGCATAGCAGGTTCGGAACATCATGGCTTGATTCAGCCATTAGGCAAGCCCACCCAACCCCTATATAAAGCCGATGTATTTAATTAGTAAACAAATGGGACATGTGTGGGATGAAAAATTTTCGAGACACCCATATCAAGAAATGCAGAATAAATTTAGTAGGACATATGCTGAAATTGAAAGGTATTTGTCCTTCTAAGTCCGAGAGACTTTATATTAAAAAGGCAACTAATACATAGCCTAGCCCTAGTTGATAGCAAAATTGGAAATGACTTTGATTTTTAAATTATTAATCCCTTTTTACCTGATCGGGAAGAGTGCGATTAATTCTGCAGAGAGCAAGTTCATGGCAAAGGTAGATAATTTGTTGAATATTGAATTCGTTTAGAAAATAATGTTCCATTCTCTTTGCATTGATGTGATGGTTCCACCTGCAATGATTGACGAAAAATTCACTGTAAATACATGAGCATTTTTGTCCACCTAAACCAGTGGTCAGAAAAATGCGGCCTGTGTGCCAAATGCAGCCTGACAACAAGTTTTTTATGACCCTCGAGCGACTTCACTCGTAATACATAAAAACAAAAAGTGCTCAAAATATAATATTATCTGTCTACAGATGTATGTCGTAACAATGACTGTTGTATGGCATGTTTTGTAGTGATTAGCGTAAAAGAAAGCACATCTTAGCTCAGTTCAGTCTTTTACTTGCCGAATGTTACTACCGTTACTTTGGTATGTGCCATAAATTGAAGTTTAATGTGGCGATTGTTGGAAATTAAATTGGCCTGTGCTACTGGAAATGTGTTCATTCTGCCCAGTAGACCAACCACTGACATGAACATTAATAACGTGGATGAATGTTTGACATAGCCCGTCACTCTCGATGATAATTTAAAGAAATTTGATCGCATTATGTGAGGGCGGATAAATGTATGATAACAGAAATTGATAGTTCGTATATCGTATTTGAGAGACCATAAGGCGCACACACACTTTTTGTTCTCAAAAAACGACTGAGTGCCATATAAGCTGGTGCGCTTATGCATGGATCAGATAGTGCTTTATGCTTTATTTCCTACACTTAAAACCAGTATCAGTACCGGTCGCGTCTTATAGCCCTTATGTATAGAAAAAACCCTAAACTAAGCAAATTATTGACAAGGCGCCGTATACCCCAGTGCTCATTATGACCGGTAAATTACGGTACTCAAAATTAATTTGCCACACAATTAGGAACAACGGCCAAAATATAACTTCTTTGAAATTCAGAAATAATTTCAATCTTACAATTCCCTTTAATCCGCAATGATATAAAAATAAAAACTTGAAACTCGATATAAAGCAATACCTTTCAAGTGATTCATTCAAAATATTTGACAGCTTGCTCAAATCTATGAGTGATCCTGTACCACTGAGTGGTTGAGCATCATCAGCGAATTTTACTTGAATTAGAAGGTTGTTTGTATTGCTTGTCACATCATTACATCTAAAAGAAAAAATATAAAAATGCATACATAAGATATGATGTACATATCTATATCGAAGGAAAGGAAAGTTGATAAGGTGGTTATTAAGTAGATATTGATATAATGGTATGACAAAAAACCTAAGAATATAATAGAAATAAAAATTTAAAAATAAAAGGTGTGCTAGCTATGATATTATATACCCAAAACAGGGACGTCTAAACAAAATTAAAATTGAAAAAAATTCAGTCAAGGTTAGAGTGGAATCACAAATCGCCACCAATGTAGCCCTAAATTAGTATATATTTCTTTTTTTCACATTTATATTTAGTAGAGAGACATAAAAGTTAAATAGTGTGAAAATGTGTGTAAATAAATTGGTTATATTTAACACAGTCAAAAAACAGTGGAGAATACACAGCTGAAGTTACTGAATAATAATTTCTAAGAGAAGTTTCAGTTCTCCACTCAACACAAGTTTCTACATAGACATTCCCTCCTATTCAAAGCACTAAGAAGTAGTTAAAGAGAGAGAGGCAATTTTTCATAACAAGAAGAATAGCAACAACAACAAAACGAGAATATCGGTTGGAAACCGAAGACTTATCGATCGATAGTTAGGGGATCCCCCAAAACAGAAACTGCAGTTTCGATTCATCCGCTCTTGTAACTTGCGCACTGCGCATCGCACACACACACTCGACAGGTCTCAAAATTCTCTCGCTTTACAAAAATCTAGATCACTATATCAATAATTGATTGATAACTCGCTAATTATACGACATAATTCGCCCAAATTCAATAGGCTTCTGGTCCGAGATAAGATGAATGCTCACGCAAAATCTGGAGCAGATTCAATCTCGCTTTCGTGAGATATCGCGTGCATCTAACAGACAAACAGACATACATACAGACATACCAAATACCTTACCGATTAAAATCGATAAGTAATGATCCATAGGTCCACTTTGTGTCAAATAAAAAGTAAGCAAGAAATAACTCACCAACCAAAAATATTAATCAGAGTAGCCGCTAATTTTACTTACGTTATAACTGCCGACCAATTGTTAAACAGCATACAGCCAGATGAAACCAACTTGACGTAAGTACCAGCAAGTGTCTGTACTGCAGTTAATACTTCAACAAATTGTGTGACGTCTGTTTGTCCCATCTCAGCTTCTCCAGCAATCAACATCAATTTGGATTGTAAATCACAAAGAGCTTCAAGCTGGAAAACGTCTTTTTTGTCTAAAAAATAGCAATAAAAGTCTTTTTATTCATGATGACAATAACCACAATACACGACAGGCAGTGGTTCCCAACCATTTTTTTTGAACGAAGCAAATTTTGTAAAAATTAAATTTCGTCAAACCTCGCAACCCAAGGATATGCTCAAACACTAAAGGACATGGGTTGCTTCTATACCCACATAATTAAATTATTGATACAAAATATTATTTCCTTATTATTCATTTCATTGTTTCAAAATTATTATTTGTTCAGTATTGCTTCAGTATTTTTACGCTGTGATAATTTCCACATATACAATTACTATTGAGTAACACTTCAATACCAAATACAAAAAAAAAAAATTTACCAGAAAATAAAATCAACTTTCCGGTTTTAGTTGAAAAAACGAATGACCCCAAAAGAATTTTCAGCCAACACAACTTTGGATTCGTGACCCAAAGTCCAGTGGTAGCATCTATCTCCTTTACTTGTATTTTTAACAAAGTTACCTACCTCTGTCAGTTTTATCAGGTAAGATGAGATTGATACAATTTTTCACTGATGGTGATTCTTTTGCATTCAATCTACGTATTGTATATATTCCACGTTTGTTAATATCTTGAGCAAACGTCAAAGATTGTTTCTCAACTGATCCGTGGAAGTTTTCAATTCCTTGAAACCAAGCCAACTGACTACCAGTATCTTTCTAAAGTGGAAAATAATTCATTTTGAGGGTTCAGGGTCATCAACTAAGAACAGTGGTTTTTAAAACTCCAGACCCATGGCCCCTTTCAAAGAATCTTAACGAACCATGGCCCTCTGATTTTCCATAGAATAAACTTGTTTTACTTTCAATAACATGTTTCCATCATTTATTTTATTCATCACATTTATTAATAAAAAGCCAACAACTGGAAGTAAAAAAAATAAACGCATCACCGTCAAAAAATCAAACGATACGAATGGTGTCTGGTGAAGGTATTTGCTTGTGGCTTTAAAAAATGCTCTACGACCTTCTTGGGAGGCCGAGGGCCCAGTTTAGAGAAAACACCAACTCAGTTTGAAAATCTAAATAGTTCAACCTGGGGATGTGCAACCTGTGGCCCGCGGGCTAAATGCGGCCCACAGAGAAAAATTGTACAACCTGTGATGAAGTGACAAATTTTAGTAGTGTGCGGGGCGCAAAACACATTTTAAATTTAGTTTAATCTGGTACATGCGAGTAATTTCAATTCCAGAGCATATACCTGAATCCAATTATTATCTATGCCTATGGCGTTACAATGCCCCAACAGTTACCTTGTTCGAAGCTAGCCCAATTTTTTGTATTTGGCCCTTCTGTATTAGAGGTTGCACACCTCGAATTGTTGGTTTTGTCACTGAGTTTGAGAGGCAAAAAATCATGAATCTATTGATTCAAGTGACAGTGATAGCAAAAAACAAATGCAGACGCAATTCGTTCCAATTGGGTTAAAATATTAACATGTATCATATCAGAAATATTCAAGTCATCGATTTACAAATTAAAAAAACAGAGAAGAAGGCTATCTTACCCATTTGTCCATCAGTTTAGCATCCCCATTTCTATTCTTCCAAACAGCTCTACATTTATCCAATAAAACGTTCAATCCAGCTTCTTCATCAAGTTCAAATATCAATGGAGCAAAGCCCATAACAGCACTCAATAAACAGGAAACAATGTCGACTTCATATGGAGTTTCACCAGCCGATATCATTGCAAGATCACACATTACTTTTACTTCGCTTATATCTGAAAATAACATAAGGTGTTATTCCAAACTCATGACAAAAAAAGAAGGGAAAAATATAACAGTAAAAATCTTTAACCAATCAGGACTTGCTTCATAGTTTCAGTAACTCTTAAATGGTCGCATTTTTACCAAGAGATGAGTCTCCAACTTTCACGAGTTATACATACATTATAGAGGAATTCGAATGTATTCTCGGAAATTTGTTCGTTGATGGTATGTATGTAAAAGGCAAAAATAGGAAATCTTTTCAACATGAGCGGGCAGCCTTCTGATACAAACAAACATTTCCAACGAAAAACGTAAGATTTTTTTTTTTTTGAATGTGATGCTTTAACTGCTGAAGTATGTAAAGAGTTAATCAATCAGGAAGTGGAATCATGAATCGTTTTGTTATTATGTTGTTGTTGTTGTTGTTCTTTTCCATCTTAATTTCCTTTTTAGTATTTTTCCTTCATGAAAAAATCGTTTTTATTTTTAATAATTGGATTAATTGCTTTGAAGTTTTTAGTGGTTGAAGATTATTGTTGTCACTAGAAGGCTATTACTCTTATTCGTTTCTAAATTTCCTATTAATCATATAAGATTTGATATTTGACCCAAAATTTCGCTGTTCAATTTGTGTACTGGAAGGTCGAAAATATTTCCATACCGCACAGTAGACTAGGTACGATTAGTTACTTCCTGTCCATATATTTGAGCATTGCTCTCTAGTTTTTAATAGCAAGGAACGAAAAGTTTAATAATATTCAAATATTATTTACAACTCTGGGTGAGGTAGTCAGCACATGGGTTTAAAACCGACGCTAACATACTTAGGTATGATCCACAGCCCCATTCTAAAGACTTTTAACACTCTATGGCCCCCAATTCTTCAAAAAGAAAAAAACTGATTTTGTTACAACAGTTTTCAATTACCGTAGTTATTTCGTTCATCATATTAACAAAAAAAGCCAACAAACGAGATTAAAAGAACGAATACATTACAGTCAAAGAATTAAATAAATCACCGTTATTTTACTTATGGTCACAATTAATTTTACGTTGTCAATGTCAATGTAGATTATACCTAGCGATGGCATTTGCTTGTGGCTCCACTGAAGGGTTCAAGGGAGAAAGTTGGAGAAACTCTGCACTAGTATATAATGTTAACACTCACCATTCATCTTTTCTTTCAGCCAGGTAATGAGTTCCTTTTCTTTGATGAAATTTCTGAGTACATCAACATCTGATTTCGGAATTTGGCAAACAAATGGTATTTCTTGTTCATCAGCCAGTTCTTCTAATGTTGCTGTTTTGTTTTCAAGACTTGTCTAAGAGAGGAAAATTTTGACAGAAACGAACATGAAATACACTATAAGTAATCAATGTTAATATACCTCCTTTTTGCTGCAAAATGAATTTTTCTCATACCTTTTGCTTTTCAATAGCAGAGAAGTCACCGTTGAGCTTCAATTCCGTTTTCAAATGAAGTAAAACGTCAATAGTTTCTTTTGCTTTTTCAAGTTGAAAATAATTACACATCTGACGAGTTCGAAGTTCCATATATCCAACATCAGAATATTGGACTTCTTCTTCTGATTCTGAAGCAGCATCACTGTCATCCTATGTAAAACATTTCAATCATTGCATATAAATTTTTAATAAATTTGATTAAATTCTTTCGAGTGAATTAGCACAGAACAGCGTTTCTAAAACTGTGTTCCGCGGAGCACAAGCTTCTTCGGAGTGTTCCGCGAGATAAAGATTGAAACTGGACTAAATTGGTCACCATGGCGATCTCGGTCATACTTCGGCGCCTCTGGGTTGTGAATTTGTCCCCCAACTGGCACAAAGAGGCGGACAGGCCAGAACGTTGGCATAGAACAACTAGGGATTGGAAAGCTATATAAGCAAAAATATTGGTAATCTATTTCAATTGGGGCTTTCAAGCATAATTGCAAACATAGATTTGTTTTCATATTTTTAGTGTTATTTGTCAATGTTTGGTTGTTTCCAAAATTTAATTATAACTCAGACATGATTTTATCAGCGGAATTGGTATATGGTCGAAAGTATGTTCCCAGTGCTGTCATTTTTAAAAATAATTATTAGTATCAAAACTAACCTGTTCACTTTCCACATCTGATAAATCAATTTCACTTTCTACCTCTGAACTTTTTTCGCTTTCACTTTTCCATGAATCGTTATCAGAATCGGAATCACTTTCAGATTTGTTTTCGTCTCCATCGTCCGACATCTTTTCTTCCTCGCTTGTTTTGGGTTCTTCTTCAACTTGCATAGGTGATTCTTTTGGTTCTTGCGTTTTTGGTGGCTCTATTACAAAAAATAACATCAATAAAATTGTTTGAAAATTTGTTGAAAAAACTCCAAATAACACCAAATTAAGAGACCGAAAAAATAACATTGAACATTTGTTAATCGTTGTTTTCGGCGGCGTTAAAAGTGACGAATGCGTTTAAGAGGCACTCCAAATAATATCAAATTACTAGACGGAAATAAATGAAAATGAATTTTTTGTGATTGCCTTTTCACTTATCTGCTGTCATTTGTTTCAAGTTCGGCACTACACACTCTTTTACGCAGAAAATGCAGTGAATCTTATTATTGAAGGTAATAGTATAAATATATATTACTCAATGAGATGTTCATAAAATTTGGTTAACATATTCCAGAAAACAATATTTGATAAATTTATCGATTGCACATGCAAGACAATTAGGTTGTATATTTTGTTACAAAACATGTTAGCTTTGTGCATATCAAAGACTGCTTGTCCAGTGTCCTATTCAGGGATGGAAACTGTGTGGTAAAATTATCCAGATATAGAAAAATTGGATTTTTTTTGTAAAAATTTTCATTTAGCTGTGATTATCATTTAACACATATGATGTAGCCGCATCCACATGTGCATCACATGCAGGAAGCAAATACAGATACCATCAGGTGCTGTATAGTAAATATGTAAACAAAGAGTTTAGCTTTAGCATGTGAATTATAAACATGACGAAAGAATCAATATAATTAGAGTGTGACTCCGATCCGGAGCTTAACTGACAAACAGAGAAACAAAGTTACACAATTTTTATGCTCAACTTATTGGGCGATATGGAAATAAAAAATTTAGTGCTAAAAATTGTCCTAGTCTTATTCAACAGGTCGACTTATAAAACGGGAAAATACAGTATTTATTTAAGAAATTGCAGCAAAAATATTTCATTCATTCACCAAAATAGAAATAATTTGCATGGCAGAAATTCAAAACCCCAATCACTCCAATATACGCATCCTTACCTTCAGGTTTTTCTTCTTTCTTCGAAACCAACTCATAATAATCATATAAAGTCTTGATTTCATTCTTAATCTCATCAGGTTCTCCATCACAACGACGAAACCATTCACTCGCTGTTTCCATTGGCAAATGACCTGATATAATATATTAACTGTGTCAAATTTTATTGGTTTCATTCAGTGTCTTGAAAATATTGTGTACCATTTGTCCTTCTTTTTCACAGTTGTACCACTTTTTGTTTCTAGGAATTGGTTTCAAATATACTTGAAAATATACTTCGAAAATTTAAATTAATACTAGTTTTTGAATTTTTTTTTAAATTGAAGTATGAGAGGGATATATTTCATCAAGTTAATCAATTATTTGTATGAAATTCCTGGCAGCCCCAACTTCAGCGCTATCTAATATGATAAGATTGGCTCTGTTGATCCACTTTCATTGGCAATCAAAATTATACGATTAGATCTTTTGTAACCAGGGCTAACAACACTCTACATTCGTTTTAGGAATTGTGGTCAAACATAACAGGAGAAATATACTTTTAAAAAGGTTTAACAGCTAACTACAGCACTCTTTGTCAAGAAACCAAATATTGCTTGGGAAACCTTTTTGTGTTTCCATTATGACATCACCTACTTGAAAGATTCAACTTGAGTCCATAACCTATCACCGATCCCTAATAAAAACTTTCCTATTCAGCGTTAGAAATATACTCAACATTATACTCCTCATTGTATGTGTGACATAATTTCAAATCCTGGGGATTATCATACATAATACTGTTATTAATGTTGAACTCCTTGAAGTCACATAGAAGTGAAAAGATATTGCAAATGCGCTAATTGTTATTCAAACTACACCTCACAAAACACAATAAAATACCTTTAGCATACCTGAATCCATATCCTGCACCAATGTTGATAAGTCATTTCTGGTCGGCTTCCATATTTCATCTAATACTTGCGTCCATTTTACAATCCACAATCCAGAGTCACCCAGATCAAAATTTGAGTCTGTGCTATAACTCTTAGCCTCGACAGCACTCTGATGCCAGATTTCATGGAAAACTTTACTATCCTAAAGAGTGAATTGCATTGTGAAAATATGCCTTTTTTAAAAAAAAAATGAAAAATCCAATTTCGACCTTCTTTGGACAAAATAAACTTCGTCTCAACCGATTGGAATGATTTACTATTATGTCAGCCCTAGTATTGTCTTAACTAAAATGAACATCAACTCAAAATAAAATTGAGGGAATCTTTTTACCAGTATAATATAGCACCAGTACCTTGATAAAGTCGATGATCTGAAACTGTTTCAAAACAGAAGTTGTTAGATTGAAGAAAGAAGTTGCTTGTTTGTTTCCAGTTTGATTAAGTGAATCAGATGATATACTTGATAATGTTTCTTCATCAAAATTTTTGCTCAGTTTTTGTCGTAGTTCAGTCACATTTGCCCTTAGTTCCCCACCTTTTGATGACAATAAAAAACAGTTAAATAGCAGAGTAATAATATAAATAGTAGCATTGTTTGAGTGAATCTGCAATCGTAAAATTTCACTCAGCTAATAAATGTCAAGGTACAATACTAATCAATTGAAGCAATTGAATTCCAAAGCCACATCTGGAGTATAAGGTACCATATACTATAGTGAAATTCAGACAAACAATAAATTGAGACATCCAGTAGCCAAATGAAAATTGAGTTAAAAATGTGATTCGCAATATGACATGACAAGACAAAGTAACAAATGTCTTTAGACGGTTTTTGGACAGTAAATTGACAAACTCGAATTCGAGTAAATATTTTCTTTCTATGCAAGACTCAAACTAGAGTTAGTAATTGATTACTTGGATAAATATAGGCCTTAGAAGATGAGATTTGATCTATTTGATCATCTTTTATAGCGGCCCGGTGGTGGGCACATCATGCTAAGCATTGGGAAAACGCTTGCATCTCTGATTATCCTGTATCAGTTGACAGGTTCGAATCCAATGGGGAATAATTATTTAGAAGAGGGTTGCCGGATTTCTCATCACCGTAGTGTGGCTCATGTAAACGCTGGACGTTCACGACTTCCTCCACCATTAAATCCATGCATCTGCAGCAAATAACTAACTAATCCCATACATGATATGCTATATGATCAAGCCGTCTTATAATTTTTTTACCCCCCGGAATAAATATCAAAAATCCTATCCTATGCATGATACAGCTTGAGATGGGGTGAATAAAATAACTAGGATTTAAATCCATGACCGTACCTTCATCTAGCTTTGAACAAGCAGAAATGAATCCTCTGACGTGATCTTGTGCAGTTTCGAATGCTTTCAACTGAGTTTCTTGTTGATCAATCAGATGAGTCAAATAATTATCCATTTTGTCAACAGAACTCTCTTCATGCTGAAAAGAAAAGGAGGTTTTTAGGAAAAAGCAGGAAAACCGAAAATATACTGATGTACAGTGTGCCTACAAAGTCATTTTACTATTGTGCACCAATGATGTTAGAATGCTTCTTATTCATTCTAATATACAGGGTATCCACAATAACGGCCCGTTGATATTACCATATATCCTCGCATATAAGCCGGGTTTAAAACTTAAAAAAAGGGTTCCAAACTATGAGGCTGGCTTATACGCACATAACTCTGACCGACCGCACTAAAGGGTCGTCTTATATAAGCATAACTCGCACCCAAACAAAATGACATTATGTTAACTTAATTCCAAGTTCTCATGATAAGAGCGTGCACGCACACATGTGAATCACCGCTTGGTGCGCTATGACAGCAATAAAAGTCTGTGATTGGTTGTTATACACACGATCGCTTGCGTGTTTACGCTATGACAGCAATAACAGTCTGTGATTGGTTGGTCATACTAGTTATTGTCTGCATGTTTCGCTATGAGAGCACTGACAATCTGTGATTGGTCTGTGATTTAAAATCAGTTGGTGTACAAGACACCATTTTGGTGCCAAAATTACATCGTCTTTGAGGCACACTGACAGTGATTATCAACATCGAGGTTGCGATTACGAATATATAATTTTCTTCTGGAAAAAAAGAATACTGTAATTGAAAATTACATATAAAATAAAACATAACTTACAAATTGAATTGCATTATTCAATTCCAAAAGTTTCTCTCTGTTCTGAAGAATCAATTTCAGTTGTTTAACGAGAATGTCTCCAGACTTCAATGAATCAATAATGGACTTGAATGATTCAGTAACATGCATGATCTTTTCTTTCGTTTCGTGAGAAAATTTAGACAAAGTTTCTTTACCATCTGGAAGTTATTAATATTAGAATAGTTTATCTATGTATCTATCAGCATAATATCATCAAAAAAAGGTGATTAAAAAAGGTGATTATTAGAAAAGATATCATTTTTAATGCTGTAAAAACAATACATGAAATTTTACATTATATGAAATTGCACTTTTTAGTTCCTTTTTTTAAAACCTATTTCTGACTCCAAATTTTGGTGAGCTGCGTGCGTATCATTGAATTTATTCAAATAATTATCCAATGCATTACACTGCAATTTATATTTCAAAAATCAGAATGGCTATTGGTAAACAATGTACCATATTCAATTTTAAAATACAGGATGTCCATGAAGTGTCAGGGTGTCAAGTGTTACAAATTCAATTTTGTTTTGAAGTCAGTTCTCAATATATCCTAACGAGGTTGGTTGTGTTTTAATCAACAATTGTTTTAGGTATTTTTACTTGACTTAATATATCTGTGAGGGCCAAAACAATAAAAAAGCAAGACACAAAAATATACTCACGAAAAAGACGAAAAAATTGAGATGCAAATGCCCATGTAAACATGAATTGAAGAACTTGCATATCAAAAGATATCGTTGGGGAATGAGCTTTATGTAATTCTCTATTAAAAAGTTTGTCAAAGATTTGAATAAATCTTGGCGTCCGGAATTGAGAATATATATTTCGCAAGGTTGAAGTTGCCATTGAAGTAAAGCCTCTATCCTTTCCCTATGTAAAAAAAACTTATTTTTAATTTGTTGGAAAATTGGTCTAATGACAAATGAGCTATGGATTTTGGATACATGAATTTAAATAGGATCAAGTTGAAGCGAAATTTATGACTAAATGCACATGGCATGATGACTTATCGGTGAAAGTTGGGTAGGCAATGCCAAACCAAAAAAACTGCGCTCGATCCAAATGAATAGTAAGTAGTAGCTTACATATCGTTAAATATTAGTGGCTACCTGTACAGTGCCTCTTTCAGAGTGAAAAGTTTCTTAGAAAAAAATTGACTCAAACACGTAACACACATTCCAAGCAAAGTTCATTTGGCAACTACTCCTTATATTTTTTATTCAAATATTGAAATTTGTGAACAATAATACATAATTTCCCTAAGAAAATGTTAGTATACCTTTTTATTGGTAGGTGCATATTTTGATAACAATAACTCAGTGCATTGGAAAGCTTTTTCACTGAAACAAACTTCTACAGCTTCCTCGAGATTGAAATTTTCAAGCGTTATTGCATAAAAATTCAAGAAATCATCATCCTTGTCTTTCCAAGACTAAAATGAAATTATTATGAAAATATTAAAAGCTAGTTGTCAACATTATGTGTTGTTTACATCAGTGTTTCCCAACCTATGAGTCGCAACAGTGTTTCCCAACCTATGAGTGGCAACTAAAAACTGAGTTGCCTGAAAATCATCTTGAGTCATTTCTGCAGCCAAAAAAGAACTACATGCTGTTTAGTATGTGAGCATATCCTTGGTTCGCAAGATTTTACAAAAATTTTTTTTTGTTCAATTTTGGTCGCCTGAGAAAAAGGTTGAGAATCACTGGTTTAAATAACTTTCATCCACAATTTTTCATCGAGCATATTCTGTTGTTTATTGAGCTTCTAATACTGAATTAACTAAAACCCAGCAAAGTTAATTTATCCCAATCCCAAACAATTCAACACACTGATTCAAGATTCCCTGACTATATTTCTATATAGTATAAAAATCCTGGCATCAATATTGCTTCATGACACTGACATAAAATTTTAACAATGAAAACATTTCTTGGCAATATGTGCGTTAAAGATATATACTCCAAATGCAAGATTTTTTGCTTGGAAGTCTAGTTACAGCTGAAGAAAAATTAAGACTAGATTAATACAACAAACCTGTTTTCGATTTCTCTACCCTGGAATTGGATTTGAAAAACAAAAGATTCATATACTTCTAAATTAATAGCATTATTGCTTGCCATAAAGAGTGGTTGTTCAGAGCCTTTTTCAGAGCCAAGTTTTTAATCATCGCTCAACAAAACTAAATCAAAAGTGAATATGAACGTGCCCTATGTCAGAAAAACCACACTGGATAATAATACACGGCAAGTAGCATTACAACAACAAAAACACCAACATTTATTCAACTGATGTACCTTTCTTATTTTCTGTTGCATCTCACGTTTCATGGTTTTCATCCATTTGTCTTGATATTCTGAAGTGTGCCATTTTATTATGACTAGTCCATTCCAGTACTAAAAAGCATATGATTAAAAAAGAGCGATAATTTTGTGCAGAAAAATATTTTGACATCCAAAATAAATATTATTCATAAAATTTTATATAATTTAGTGGCATTTCAAACAATGCTACAATAATATTTACTGAGCATACAAGCATTCATCAGATAATTTAAACAGAATAATTTTTCCAGTGAAATTATAATAAAAAATATTGTTAATAAAAGTTCACATATAAAAAGAACAATGACATAGAATTACCAAAAAACTTATTATTGGACAATGGACATGAAATCTTTGTTATTATTATGTTGTTGTTCTTGTTGGTACTTTTCTTCTTATTGTTATGGGGAAAAAATCGCCTTTCTCATTAACTACTGGACCAATTGCTTTGAAATTTTCAGTGGCTGAAGATTGTATTGTTCGCTAGAGGGCTATCGCTTTTATTTATTTCAAAAATTTCTGTGGGCTCTTTAGGATTGTTTTTAACTGTAATAATGTCATCAAAAATTCCGCTTTTACCTTAGTTGTGACCAGTAATCTACTATGACAGATTACATACCTATACTACTTGAGCATCGCCCCTCTTGTTAAGTATTTAGATTATTTCAAATTGAAATAAATTTTAATGCAAATTATAGATAAATATCCTCAGTTAATAATGTGAATCAAAAATAGTTTGTGAATACTACAAGATAATTACTAAGTTGTGTGATAAATGGCCTATTCAACAACAATTCAACTTAAGCTTGAAAAAAAATGATTCATGTACATTATTTACTGTTTATTTCTACTTTATGCTTTCTCAAGGAAATAGAAATCAAACTTACACTTATTTGTTCTTCATTGATTCTGCCTTTATGTATTCTTGTCGTTATTGATGTTAGGATATCATCCAAGTATACACAACCTGTTGTATACCTGTCCAACTCATCCTGTTCGTTAAAAAAAGAATAGAATTAAATATTAACAATTACGGCTGGGCATTTCGAATCAAACAATAGTAATTCGTATAGATTCAGGCGAAAATTTTGGAACGCCTCCATCTTGTTGTTTTTTTCGCTTGCCAAAGGTCAAGTTCATTATTTTTGGTTGAAAATGCAAGCTGACATATGTGACTCTTTTCTTGCTAGTGATTAATGAAGAAACAGTTTCTTATTGTGTCTGAACACTCATAATTTTATAAATAAGAACTCTGCCTTATTTAGCTCACAGTATGGTAATATTAAAAGAAGTTTAGGAATTTCTGAGATCAATTTCATTTCAAAACATATTTTAAATAAACTTGATATCTGTTTTTGTGTACACCTAAACTTTTTCCATTGCATGACACAGTATTATGAAAAAGGAACTATCTGGATAATGACACTCACAGAAATGATAGTACCATAAAGATTAACTTCCTAAATTACTAGTACTATTTAATTGGAATTATGGACTATACAATGTACAGAAATTCTCTGATGGCTATCATGAAATTTATTATGATTATGATACAAACCTTATCTGAAGTCTTTTCTTTTAGTGTTTGCATCAACTCAGCTGCATAACGAGTCATGCTTAAACACCACAAAATATCATTGTTCCAAGTTTTTGTTTGTTTATGGTCGTAGGTATTGGAAGCTTCATCATTGAGAAAGACATAAAAACTTGCCAAAACATTCACAGGAAGACCCATCTTCAGTCTTCTCTTACCACTATCTTGTGCACTATAAAAAAGGTATCAAGATTAGAACATTGAGGGCAATACACCTCAAAAGCATCTCAAAGACAATGTAGTGACCGAAGCTGACATTTGTTTTTTCAGGCTTTCAGGTTATCCGTTCATCATGAACTAGTAGAAAATACATAAAATCAGTAAAAAAACATGGTTATGAACTGTCATACGAGCTAGACTGGCGCATTACTCGAACAGCATTCACAGGTTATAGTATTTTCGCAGAGTGTTTTGATCTAGGAAGAGAAACCCAATTGGAAACATCACATCTATTAATATTTTTAAGTACATTTATCAAAAAACTTGACCATGTTTATCGTGTTAATAATATTAAAGTATTAAAAAATGTCCAACTATTAAAATGAACAATAACTGAAAAATGTTCAAAAATTCATCTTACGAATCAGATATTTCGTCAACTGGTGCTTTTGCTTGATCAATTAAGCTTTGAAATGTGCAGATAAAGAAATCACTTAAATTTACAACATCTGAAAGTCGCTATAAAAGAAAAAAAGCTTTGTATAATTATCTGTTTATTTTGATATCAAAATGCCCAATAATCATTTCAATTCAAGTTTTTTTCAAAGAAAATACAAAAGTGTATAAGTATGAAAATTATTACCAAGGTTATAGAGAGGGAGGTGGAATAAAATTGTGCATACCAAAAGATGCAGACAAAACTTGACAGATGATAATCCTTAGGACAATTTTGATCAATTGAAGGTGACACCCATTTTGATTGTTTGCTAGGCGCTCCAGAAGTATGTGTACCAAAATGAAGGTAGCAAATTTTGTTCGCCTACTTTACATCAACTTGTGACTAAAACCTATGGGCAGGGGGTATATTCACTTGGCTAGCACAAACTATCCCCGAACTCACAATAGAACTAAAATAAGGAAAATCGGAATAAAATTATGGCCTAACCCTAACCTGGTACACATACTCTATGGGAGTAGGCCTACCGCTTGGTAAACTATGATGTGTGCATACTAGTGACAATTCCTGGTGAACTTTATGGACTCGCAGATAATTAAAAAAGAAATTAAAGCAAAAAAGATTGGTTGAGATGAAGGAATGTTTTCGAAACAACTGGAAGCAAAGCCACCCAAACACCACCCACAAAACTAATTATGCAAAACGATCCGTTGGTTCACTTTATGTTAAAATAAAAAAAAATCTCACCAATTCCCCTGTATATCGTGAAGGTTTGCAAGCATTAAGTAGATGATGAAACACAGAATCCAATGCAAATTTATCGCCAATCCTATGCGTATCTCGAGTAGAAATCAATTCAACAATTGTCCTCTCTCTCAGCATGTAATGATAGGCACCAACAATCCATGGATGAACTTGATATATTTCATATATATCTTTAGAAAGCTCTACAAAGCGTCTGAAAAAGGATAAAGATGCTTATTTTATTTGTATACGAAAAAAATATGCAAGTAATTCAAACGATGTAAAAAAATGAAATTCTGAAATAATGACAAGACCGATTGAACATTCCAATTATTTAGAAATTAATAATAGTCGATATTTTAAATTCTCGATTTTTAAAATAAAATTTAGAATAGTTTAATTTGAAAGATTATTATTCAAATTAATGTCTCACAGTCTAAATCTACACAAATAAAGTTCATTCAACATATAGGGGTGACCCATAAAAAAAGGGACCCAGTCCATTTGGAACATATTGTATGGGTTCCGTTTTTTTTTTTTTTTTGAAGCACCCTGTACAAAAATTTGTGAAAACACACAAGTAAATATCAACTTCCCTGCATGATTTAATATGCCATATTGGAAAATATCATTTGAAAATCTATCATAGGTTATTCAGTGTTGACCATCACTCAAGAAGTAGTATAAGGAATTCCTTGCCGTCAAAAAAGTGTAAAATCATGGTGAAAACGAAGTAAACTCAGAAAAATATCAAGCAAAAAACACAAAAATTCAAATTAGAATTACGGAAATATTTCATTCACCTCTGTATTGTTTCCCGAGAACATTTTATTCGTACAGTGGACCAAGCAAGATTGTTTGCGGATGGTAAACCACTCTTTTTGTGTAAAATTTGGCCCTGAACATTATTCAATTTCATAGCACTTTTATCTATTTCACCGTAATCCGCAACCAGCCAATACAGTGGAAGAGATAAAATAAACTCGGGTCCTTGTAAGTCACACAACCTTCGATATAGTGAAATGATAGAATCTTGAACACCCGGAAGAGATCTTCAAATAAAAATTACAATTGTTTATCAAAAAATAACTTGAATGCGCTTTTATTGCAATTGCAATAACACTTAGCTCCTATTCCTTTTGGAAAATAACAAAATATTTTTATATGAAATTTTGAAAATAATGAAGGAGTTACAGCTTTTCGGCATAAAGATGTTGTTAAATAACTTCGGTGACCATATTTCCCTTTCACGGCTATTGAGTCGCTTTTCTGGACACAATTTTTTGGCATGATTTAGGGGGAATCTTATTGGGCGACTATGCTTCTTTTATTATTTTAGAAGTGTGTTTATTTTTCGCATGAATCTTCTCAAACATGATTGTGAATTGTTTAATGCGCAATGCTACATTATGTTTACCACATTGTCTGAGCAAATCTTGGCATTTGGTGGTCGGCCGTAACATTGTTTAATGATCAATATCCTCAACTTTTAAGAAACGCCCAGTGTGCGAAAAAATATAAAAGGAATAGACAAAAAAGCAATATTGCACACAAAAGTACAAACTCAATTAAAATTGAGTTCATTTGGGAACAGTTTGGTATTGATAAAAGAGTATTGAAAACATACTTTTCATCATAGGATTGGCATTCTGCAACAATCTCCTTGTAAAGTAATTTTTGGTCATCTTCAGACAGTGTGTGAATACTTAACAGTTTGAAAATTTCAGAGAGTAGATTTTCATTATATAGCATTATTTTTTCATTGTGCAACGCCATCGTGAGTGCCAAAGTTGACAAAATAACTCTCATTGTATCATGTTTGTTTTTGCTCTTAAGCAGTAAAGAATTTTTCCAGAGCCAGTTGAGTATACCTTGTTCAATTGCCTGTTTTAAGAAAGTTTTGGATTAATATGCATAAATAACAGAAATGAAAATAACAAGATGTTCTTATTCTGGTTGGCTAAAATACTTTTCAGTCGATTAGTAAGAGTCAGGTACTTCCTAAAACAGTCTCTGATTATAGAAAAGTGTAGATTGCATAGTAGAGCGCCGAAGGCTTCTAGAAAGCAAAAGAGACTATGGGAAGTACTTTATTGGTATTGACGTTATAGACGTAACACTATTCTGTTGGTGTTATTGAATTCACATAAGTTTTATCAAATGTGATACAAATTTTTTCTATTTTGCGGGAATTGTATCTCATGGCAGTTAGTGAATGCTCCAAAACATGAATGTCTCCATGTTTTACAGTTCAATCTTCACTCCTACAAAAATATTTCACTTAATATTTGTATTAATGCATCAAATACCAAAATGATTTCAAAAGTAAATTTTCAAAAGTACTAACTTCTTTTACAAAGAGTTTAATGGACAAATAATAAAAATCCTCGCAAACAGGCAAAAAAATGTCATGATTCACGGCATGATTAAGACGTTTGATCGGTTTTGTTTTTGTCTTCAAATATAAATGAAATATGAAATATCTTATCATATCATAACTAACATAATGTCAAATATACATTCTTAAATATATCTCACTAACCTCCATTGATGGTCGTCTATAATACCCATAACTCTGAGTTACATTCCAAGCTTTTCTTACAGTATGCATCCAGGAAAAAACTTCTTTTCCAAAAGAACAGGGCTTGTCTTCATCCGATTCACATCTCAATGTCAAAAATTCAGCTCCAGGTAAATGCTGTATCACAGCCTCCTGGTTCAACTGAGACCATGATTTGGAACCATAATCTCTAATGAATGAAACAACATCATGGCAAATTGATCGAGAAGTGATATCTGAAAAATTTAAAACATGAAAAATATAACAGAGAAATATTAACCCTTTAATGCTTTAGGAATGGTGATATCAGAATAGTTTATAGTTTATTTGGTATATACAGAACTTATGAACCAGGGGTCCCGACCGCGAAAGAGCTCAATGAAGGTCGCAGTAAAGTCTTTTTCGACAGTAACCTATATTGAAACAAAATATGGATTAAATTTGAAAGGTTTCGAACCAGTACTGAGACCCACCATCACCGAAATAGAGCTAAGATACTATCTTTAGTGAGAAAATACACATCGTTCTCATTAATAGTATTGTGGTTTGCGAGTCTTATTATTTTTTATCATTACATTCTGTATTTTTAAATTTTACTCTATTCTTACATTAGTGTGTGATGAAAAAAGTGGTACATTGGTAAATTGGTAAGTGGTTATATGATATTTTATGCTTTAACTAATATAGCAACATATTAATACAGAAGTATAAGTAATTTTAAAGAGAAATGCCCCAAATGAGTGCCCGAATTGAAAACAAAACACTATTCTGGTCATGACCATTCTTGAAAACAAATCAAAAACTCACCATGGACACTATTTTGGTCATGACCATTCTTAAAAACAAAATCAAAAACTCACCATGAATAATCCGATTAGAAGTCATTGTGCCAACATGGTTAAATTCTTCCCAACGAACTGAATTCTTTTCAAAAGAACGCATAGCATATTTATATTCAACAATCGTTCTGTTCTTCAAGAATGGCAAATTCCGAAAGAAAAATTTTCTCCTGAAGTTATATATACACATGAATGAAATACTAGTAATAGACTAAATAAATGAATTAAAAACTCAACTACAAATTGTCATTTCTTACTTTGAATGCCATTCCATTTTAATTCCTGTCCATTCACCATATAAATTAGTATGAATCCATAATTCATAAGTAGCAGGTATTACATTATTTTCAGCCAACACAACTCGGAACTCAATTTCTGAAACAGGAATGTAGCTGCGTTAAACTTTAAATAATTACCATTCACACTGGCAAAAAATTGGCAAAACCTTATTTAGCATGGATTTTTATTATTTTAAAGCAGTGGTTCTCAACTTTTTACTGGTTGCTTACCAATTTAATGTTTTTCACTCTGGCCGCGTACCACCGATAAAGCCTCGTTTTTGGGGTGGGAAACAATGGCATCAGAAACGATTTACCGGTATAGAGTATTTTATAATGCGGCATAACATCCTTTGTGGTGTAACACACAAAACGGACGATCTCTAAAAAAGGACTCTTAAAAAAGGAAATCATTGCCGGCATATTTTGGCCAACTCAAAAGTTGATTGTTGGAATACTTCAAAGTTGCTCACGTACCACTTGAAAAGATCCCACGTACCACAGGTTGAAAATCACTAAAGACTATCGAAACAATCGCCTATACTTTTATAATTCTAATAGTGACTCTTGAAAGACTAAATTAATATTGACGAAATTTGAAATCAAGAGCTAGCTTTACAAAATGCTCCAAGTCAGAAAAACGATTAAAAACTAAATAAAGCGAACCTTCTGCATCAGCATTGGACGAGAGACTTTTGAGTTCTTCTTCATCTTTCTGTTTCAAAACTTCTTTCGCTCCTCCAACAACTTCTTTCACTTTTCCAACTTCTCCTTTCGATGAATTACTGGATGTACCAGAAGCTTCTGAACAATGTAAATCCAGTGTGATTCAATGTTTAATATTGACTGAATATTAAATGTTTCAAAAAAATCATAAAACAGACCTTGATAGGAAGAAAAGTAACAGCACATTTTTTTAAATTTGTAAGATTTGAATCAACGGTTTTGTTTTATTTCACAACCTAAATATATTCTCCAGTGACATGGAAAGGAGTAATTGGTTGGCTACAATATCTTCAGATAACATGTACCTTCAAGTTTTATTAAAAAAACTTGTGTCTACATTTTCTGTATCGTATATGAATATCCAAACAAGGAAGATACTGCGATAAGTTTGTTGACGAGATAAATTTAAGAAACAATGTCTGCTTGCAACACATATGTGGAATCTGGAAATTATGGCATTATCATTACGCAACAATTATGAAACAGTGTAACAATTAGACATATTCGCTGTGTCTCGTTGGTGATTTCAGTATGCCCCTACATGTTGGAAACTGTAAACGGCTACTAGGCAGATTAGTGATTTGTTGAATTTGTGAACATAGTAGGCGTAGCAAAGATGTTGTTTACATCAAATGTGGTTTCATTAGGACATGAAATAACTTTTGAGCGAAAAGCTCAATGTGTTGAGTGTTAATGCTTTGTTGCGTGTGAGCTTCCTTTATCAAGCCTCTAACTTGATCTGATAATATCCAATATGCCAGTTTCTCATTAACCTAATCCTAACGGTTTGACGCATGCGCGACGTTTCAGACGTTTTGCAATGCTGTGTGTATACCATGAGGTCTGGAATGTTTGTTATGGTCTTGCTTGAAAGGAAATCTTATTCCCCACACAACGATATGAGAATGAACCTTACATGACATTTAGAAGTGATAAAATTTCGCTTACATATCACGCGTGTACTTCCCGCTGCGATATAAAAACGTCGCACAACAAGAAAATGATTCCATAAATCATAGCGTTGCGCGCTAACCAATAACAAAAGCTAGTATGATAAGGTCTTATTTTGAAGGTCATTTTATATGCTACATAACATAGGAGAGTGGACATCTCACAACGTCAGGAAGTTATAAAAATATCGAGTCGTTTGATCGCAGCTGCCTCACCGAAAAAAAGTTAGGCGTTTTATCTCGCAAATTCTCCTTGTCTGACGATTATAAGCTTTTATGATTCATAATAAATGTTTTATTATGACTCACAAAAGCTTTCAACGCGATAAAGCACAAACAAACAACCGATCGATCTATCAAGCTTAGCCTGGCCTGATTCGATGTGGTGACTTCTCAAACGGAAAATTTCCAAAACGATTGAACGACACGCGCTAACGAATAGCGTTTAGTATCATATGAAAGAGAAAACCGATGTGCAGTCAACTGTATAGTTACATTTCAGCTTTACAATAGCTGTAGACGTCCAACAGCTGATAGAATGAGAGAGTGTAAATATTTTTGTTATTTTTTGACGTTACGAGAGACCTCTTGAAAGAGGTGTTTTAGTTTACGGTCCTCCAGTGACATCTAGCGTATAGTACTCTAAAATACCTTTCCAATGGTATATAATTATTGTATATTGGGTAAATTTTGGGGGTCGTATGACATTAATAAAAATGTATTCAAAATTGGGCTCGATTGGGCGTCTGAATCAGGTTAATAGTGAATTGCATCAAGATAGAGTGTTTATTTTTCTCATATAGCAACATTTCATTGTGGGTCGCACAAAAAAATGGCAATAAAAGTGGCTCGCAAACTGAATAAGGTTGGGAAGTACTGGAATAATACTCATCATTATTAGTTAAATTTCAAGAATTGAAATATTATAGGTGAACCAATACAGTCCAGGGGTTCCGCAAATTTGCATTCAAATCTGAAAGTCTCTTTAATTATATGTATTTTGTTAAAATATGATCAAATACCTAGAACAATAGATTTGCCCCTACTATTAAATTCGCAACACTTTAAAGATCATTTTGTTTTGTCAGTATTAGGTACGCTTTTATGTATATTTATAGTTTACACAGTTCTTGTTACAGCCTTACAAATATTGCATAAAGGTTACACGAGCCCTTGGAATGTTTTATCGTGGTTCCACAACACCCATTAGATTGAAAACCACCAAGGTCATTCTATACAAATGCATCCAACTTTGTGTGATTTGGGATTATCAGATTAAAAATATTCAAACTTTTGCTTTACATGAAATAGAAAATAAAACTACGACTTCACAATGAAGTATATTTTGAAAATGTATTTTTTTCAATTTAACCTTTTTTATCATCTTTGCTTTCTTGTTTGGGTTTACCAACATTTTGATTTTCATCAACTTCCATCTTGTCAGTTCCATTTCTTACATCGACAACTTTCCTGGGCTGTGCTTTTTTTGAGGAATCTTCAGTTAAAAAATAAAATGATCACACATATAATTTAACTTGACAAATACACAACAGTTTTAACAACTTTATGATATTCATTGTTTACCGATATTCCTATACGAAAAGGCACAATAGATATGAACTATCACTGTATATTTAATGACAGAAATATGAGTTATGAAAATAAACAACTTGGCTGATATTTACACTTTCAAATATTTATTAAGCTTAAGTGATTCAAGAGTCTTGCTGCACACTAACACAAATATTATATTGCTTTCGATGTGTAGTAGATAATGGTTTGGCTAAAGTGTGAATGCACTGCAGATAGGTATGATACAATGGTACATAAAGCTCTCAGTAGATTATGTACAATGCAAACAATTAGGATGCGACAAAAGTCAAACAGAGTATGCTTCTATTTGTATTCTGCAAGAGACACATCTGTTAAACAATAACCAGGATTGCCATTTAAAAATGTGGTAAAGTATGTGAAATGAACCCTGAGTATTTCTCAGGTCAAAATTTGATTTTCATAATAATATGAAAAAGAATAACAACACTTCATGATCATATACAATAGCAATACAAACCAAAGCCCTTGGTCCCTGAATTACTGCAAATCCGACCGACCTTGCTTTGCGCTGACGGAAGTCAACAGAGTTTTTAAAGATCTTACTCTTGTTTTGAACATAGGCAATTTTGCATTGAGAAAATTCTTACCAAAAGTAATAGCCTATATATTGTAACTTATGAATTGGCATGAATTCAATCTTGTATGATAATGATTCAACAATCAACTGAAGAAGCAATGGCTGCTGTTACCTGATAGACCCATGTCTTTGAGTTTCTCTGCTGTCTCGGTAACTGGTTTTTCCTTGGTACCAGCATGAGAGTCACCTACAAATAATTTGGAATTGATGAAAATGTTATAGGTAAATAGGTAAATTATAATAATGTGGAGAGTAAGTAACCCTTCTAACCTTTAGAGGTATCATTTTCTTTGCTGTATAAAGAAGTTTTATCGTCTTCATCTGTTAAAATAATTGAAATTATTCATAAGAGATTCATAATATATCAATGGTTGTATAATCTAGCTAGCAAATAGAAATGCTCTCACCAGCTTGGTAGTCATATTGTACAAAGGAGACTAAACAAACATAATATTGAAATATGTTCTGTAATACTAATATCCAATATGGTAATTTCCCAATTTTAAGATGGATTTTGAGTATTTTAATTCTAACAAATTAATTCTATGCAAATAACATTTGATCTCAATTAGGGCCAAAATCTGATTTTGGCTTCAAGAAACTGCAGTAAATATAAAAAAAAAAGGAAAACAAAGTTTATCTCCATTATTCCATACTATGAAAATGAATCTCTATGAATAGGCAATGATTTGTGTATGCTTTCTATCAAAAAATCATAAATTCGGCATCTATTTTCAATTTAAATACACATCAATATTATTACTAAATACCCGCAGTTTTCCATATAAAATGACATCAATTCTTTCCAATTTTTTACAAAATTCAATTTTTAAATTATAATATTTCTTTGGGGAAGATAGACATAACTTCGTGCATTATGTAAATACCTTCAAAAAGTTTTCAAAAATAGTATACTGTAGAAAATACAAAGTTTTAGCTTCAGCTGAACCAGTCACTGAGTCAGGATATGTTTGCAGTGTCACAGCAAATAAGGACAAGACAAACGAAAGGCTTGAAAATAGCAGTGGAGCTGCATCATACTCCAACAAATAAACTCACCATATTTCTGTCTTTTAGGAGGCATTCCATCATTTTGACTTGATTCTGAATGTAAATATAGATGAAAATATTAAGAATTTTGCAAGAATGGCAATTAATTGTACTACTGCTCAAATTTTCTGACAATATCATCATAAAAATTCCCCCAAAATAGAACTTTGAATAGGATAGGATTAATAAATTTATCCTGAAGGAAAGCGAAGAAAGTCGATAAGACGACTTAATCATATGGCGAACCACTGCCTCTTGTTTGGTCACAATGCCATGTCTGGTATGGGATAAGTTAGCCAGTTATTTTTTTCGGATGCATTTTAACGATAGGAAAACTGAATAAATATATATAATACATTTTAATTTTAAAAAAATTTAATGCTCAGTGGTACTAGGAACATTTTTAGACTGTATGATAAGCTTACCATCACCTCTGTCTGTATGTTTGGAGGTTGGTTTGCTTGAGCTAGCTTTCCTGCTTTTGTCCTGCAAGAATATAAACGAGTTACAAATTTAAAATCAAAAAGGAAAATATTACAGATAATATGATGCAAGCATACTTGGAAATTATTTTTAGTGACAGTCTATATAAAATGTACACATATCAAAATCTACACATCTAATGATGTTGCTTTGAGTGAATAAAATACTGTAAAAAGAGAATATCAAAAATACATAAAACCATTTTATAACAGAGTGCAAAATGACCTTAATAATGAAAAACTATTTACAAAATTGGTGAACTAAGCCAAAATATACCCAAAATTGGACATATGCAATTATATCTATCAACAGTCATATTCCGAACAAAAAGATTCATTAAAAAAAATTAGCACTGATACTTCTTCTGAAACTCCTTTTTCGTGCATCAGTGATTTAAAATTAGTAACGAATTCTGCAACTTTTTCTTTATCAAAATCTTCTCTGCATTTTGAGATGAATTTTAATGGCCAGTCATCACAAAAGACTGACGTCCTAAAATACATAAATTGTAAATTTCAACAAAACTTTCCATTAGGAATCAGTCCATTTGAACAATGCAGTAGCATCGAGGTTATCGATGAAGGAAAAACTTACCTAACCTTAACAAGACTGTCACTTATTCACCCCCCATATTGAAAAGCTAAATTTGACACAGAATTTTCATATTGGATTCTAATTCACCTCATAGGTTATTATTAATATCATATAAGGATTATCTGTCAAGATAAATAAAACTTCCAATGAAAATCATTTAAACAGAAAATTGTATATAGGCCTACTGGTAATATGATGTCAAAAATAAAAACAATTTGGAATAAAACCAGCAAGATGAGTCTTTTTATTGTACATAAACATTTGTATTAAATATCTGAATTATTGAATAAACTTGATATAAGTATATACATTAAGACTCTGACTGTATTGTTCAAATACCCTTTACGTCATGTCTTCAAATTAAGAATAACAATTCGAGTTTTGAGTTCCAAACTCGGCTCATATTTGAGGATAAACGATAAGTCTCAGATCTAGTTTTAAGATAACTCACTCTTCTGAAGGCCATGTCAGTTTCATCAATTGCATGCATTCTGTTTTTAAATTTATTAAATGGTCCCAGGAGATAATGAGAAAATGTAACTTGTCCAAAATGTCATCATCACTCAACAAATGTAGCAACAAACTATGGCCAGGAATATCAGGACACTCTGAAAAAAATTGACAACAAAAACTGAATACAAATCATTGATATTAGAACATGTTAACCCCTTCACTGTTGTTCCCGAGTATATTCGTCTAGCACGGGCCATATGTACAGAGTTAAACTCATGCACTTACACATCGAGAATTTACATATTTTTCCCAGAGGAGTTGAAAGCCGATAACACAGCTTAATCATATGGCAAACCATGGCATCTTGTCTGAATACCAGTCCATATCGGTTATGAGATTAGTTAGCCAGTTATTTGTTTTCGGAAGCATGGAGTCAATGGCAGAAAAAGTCGTAACTGACCAGCAGTTACGTGAACCACTGTACAGCGGCGAGGAGTCCAGCAATCCTGTCGCACATAACTATCCCTGCATGAGATTCGAATCTGCGAACCCATGCAAAGTAATCAGAAGTGCAGTGGCGAGCGAATCTCTAACGCTTAGCACGATGATGCATCACACTGCCTAGTTTGGTTGCCAGTAACTGCTCTTTTGAAAAAAATTCCACAAGGGGATAAACAATATTTTAACATAAGTAGATAGAAATTATTTACTCTCATCACAAAGAGCAGCAGTCAGATTGATATTCCATATATCAGAGTGGCGAAGCATACAATCCGACAATTTTCCGGCTGCATCTTTCAAAAATCCATCTTGAACATCATCAAATATCTTTTTCTTTTGTGCTAAAAATTTAGAAATCCATAGATCTGATTTAATTCAAAAATAAGAAAATATTTACAACCAAACATCGCTTATTAGGCAATGAGGGGTTGGTTGTCTTGTTTTAGTTTTTTTTTACGGATGCCAGGAAGTTGGCTAGACTCCTCGTCAGCGAAAATGCATCATATAGACAGATCTTATTATCGGCTACATAGGGTATTAAGCCGACTTACAGTCTCATCAGTTTCTCCTTCTATAATATTTTTAGTATTTCATAATTATAGCCAGCAATGCAATAAAGAAAAATAACTTACATTTTGATATTACAGCATTAGTTGCCAAACAACTTGCAAAATTTTTTATCAAATCTCCATCGTTGTCAACAGCATGAGAAATGATGATTTTGACACAATGGAATAGTTTTTCATTCTTTTTCTCCATGAGAAAAATTTCTTCTGTGCTCAACACAGTGACAACTGCATAATGACAACTAGGACTGTGAAAATCTTATTCAGGTAAACACTTACACTAGGAAAATGAATAATCTCTTCCTGATAATTGTATTACTTTAGTATGATATAACTGTATAAAATAGCCTACAGCTGAAAAGGATACAGCACCCAATTAAATTTTAATGTAAGAATTGGCTCATGGAAGTGCTTATCCTCGCTTTGGTAAAACTATCCCAAAAAAAGCTTATTCACAAGTGTGTAGGCAAAGATAGAGAATGCATTTAGCAAACCAGAAAACAATATCCGAATATCAATATTTGTAGTGGCCGAATGGCAATGACACATAGACTTTGGATCAGGGTCAGCGAACAAACAAATGTTCCACCTTGTTTTTCAGTGAGCGATCAAGTCATGAATTATTGAAAAAAACTGACCAACATTTACCTAGGTCATAAAAATTGGTAATAACATCAGCTCGTATTTAATCTAACATGATACAGAGATGTGAACTACTAGACTATATTTAGTGATATACAGCTATTAGCAACAATACTGTTACAACACGTAACTTGTCTCATGATGTATGCTCCCTTTCAAAGTGCATGAGCCAAAGCGACAGCAGAATGCAGTACATAGGGCACAGTTATCCGATTTTAAGAATAGTCCCCATATTAAAAGACATCAATTCTAACAGTGAGTGGAACCCCCTAATTTACAAGACAATCTTTAGAAGCCTTTATATTGGCACGAATCATCAAAAAAATGTTAACCATAGCATTCAAAAGTTTTTAGCAAAGAAAAAGGCAATTTTGGTCACATAATGGCTGACGCACATTAGTATTGAATCAAGCATAGCACTATCTAACGCATCCGCCGTCATGCCAGACAAATAAAATATCTGTTTCATTGAACCAAATGTCGGGACATCTTGGAATCGGAGAACTGTACTAGAATGCGGGTCTCATGTAGTTTCGTACCTAACGTACTTCTAGTAAGCGAAACATAACAATTTTTTTACGTGTCAATCCTAACCCCCACCCGACCACACCATTCAAAAATTACGTCACTACGACGTCACAGTGACATAATAGAGCCCTTCAAATTATGCGAACTGTCATCCAAGACGCGCAGATGAGAACCCGAAATCAAACAGCCATTTCTTTTCGTTTTCTCGTCACAACGATCCCGATACAGCGATAGGAGAGAGATCGCTGTCGTTAGTCAGTTCTTTATCGTCGGAGCCGATGCCATTTCGGGCGATCGTACGAGTATTTAGCAAGCTCTATGACGTGATTGTGATGTCGTAGTGACATAATTTTTGGATGGCGTAGTCAGGTGAGGGTTAGGATTGGCGTGTCAAATTTTTTTTATGCTACGCCTACTAGAAGTACGTTAGGTACAAAACTACACGAGACCCTAGAATGCTTGGGGGAAATAAAATAATGGGATCTACTTTGCAGTTTATTCTTTTCAGCTTTTACTGCATACAACCAGACAACTGTACAATGCTGTTTATAAAATAAAACTTATATTAAATAGACTATGGTACCACAGAAATCTGAAATAACAATGGAGCTGGATAGTCTGATGACTGGATGATGGTTACTTTAATACAGTAATACGGTTGAAATGAAAGTCGATCACAAAATATTATTCTGTTATTTGCTGTAGTAATAGTATCCGTACCGGTAACCTTCGTTTGGTGATTCATATTGACGCATCCACTATAACACACATTGTGTCTTTATGTAATGACCTTTCAATACTAATATTGAATTTGATGCTAATGCAACCGTAATTCACGAGTTCTGAATGTCTTCAGCCTGACAGGTAAAGGTCCCATTTTCAGTTCCTCAAATTGCAGAGACTTGCAGAAATAGCTGTTTCGGTAAAGGGGAATCCCCATACCAACGCGAAGATAACAGCAAATTTATTATTTGCGCGTGACAGAGATAAAAAAAAAAAAGGGCGCGCTGATGTCGCAAATAATACCCTTTTTTTGAAATTGGTTAAAAATTTATATGTTTTGCAACCAGTTTTGCTTCTAAACTGTATTTAAAGGATAAGATGCCGTGATTTGAGAGATGGACAAAGCTTTATTGGACACGTCAGTGGACATAACGATCGTTTTGCATTTTATGCCGGCACTCTTCTTCTTGTTGTTGTTCCTTGACACAGAATTTTAACGATATTAAAAAACCGCTTTTCTCATTGATAACTGGAACAATTGCTTTGAAATTATTAATGGTTGAAGATTGATTTTTTCCCCCAGGAGGCTATTACATTCATTTATTTCAAATATCCCTGTGAACTGAGATTCGTTTTTTATGTGTCAGGTATTAACTCAGGTACTAACTCAGGTATTAATAAATCTTTATGGATGTAGGTGGCCACTATACAGTATTCAGTGATTGTCACTGTTCTTTTTTCCATTTCGTAAATTGATTTAACAATCTATCCATATTGTTAAAATCCATTGTGTAAGAAGTGATATACTGAACATTTAATTGTGGGCATACATTAATATTACATTTCTAATTTAAATATTCATATATCTTCATGAATGTTGGTAGCCACTATACAGCATTCAGTGCTTGTCACTGTTCTTTTTTCCATTTCATAAGTTAAGTTAATAACCTTTTTTATATTGTTAAAATTCATTGTGCAACAAATGAAATGCATATTTAATTGTGGCCATACAATAATATTCCATCCCCTTTTCAAATATGTATTCATCCTTGTAAATGTTGGGAGCCACTATACAGTATTCAGTGATTGTCACTGTCTTTTTTTCATAAACCCATTTCATGAATTAATTTAACAACCTATCTATATTGTTAAAATCCATCGTGTAAGAAATGATGAAATGACTATTTAATTGTTTTCAAGTGATTATTGTTAAACTCATTGTGTAACAAGTGAGCTGTATATTTAATTGTGGCTCATACATAAATATACGAATCTTTATTCAAGTATGTATAAATACTTATGAATGCTGGTAGCAATTAAACAATATTCATCGATTGTTACTATTTTTCCCCTGCCTCTTCAGGTAAACTAATTAAGGTGCCAAAATGAGTCAAATGATATTTTTACGTCATGCACTCCATTACTGAATCTGTGATGATATTATTTTCTTGTCCCTATCTTTCAATCTTTGATCTCGGTCTGTGTCCAATAAAAAAAAAAAGATTTTTTAAATCTTTGACTGTTTTAATTCTTCCTTTGGACATAATCGGTTACATCCGTACATGATCTCTCAAAATCCTAAATTGCCCCTTGATAACTTTAATAATAATAACTTTAAATTGCCGACTCATTCACTCATTTCTTTATCTTATATATATTTTATTTAATCCCATTTGCATTTACCCATGGTACTATATTATGCCATGATAACCTTATATACAGCATTTAAACAAGGGTCGGGAACCTAGATGACCTTAATCGGTCCTGCACACCGACCCGCACAAAACAATATTCAATCGCTGTTTATTACTGATGAAATATTTTCTTTATTGTATTATTATCTATTATTGTTTATATTAGTGTTGATTTTGTTTTGTGGCAATAAATCTCTCTCTATATATATGTCAGAATAAAAAAATAGCGGCACCTAGTGACGTGTCCATATATTTGAGCGTAGTTCTCTTGTATAATTTGATAATTTCAGGTTAGTGAACACGTACCGCTTCTTCTTGGCAAAACCTTCCACCATATATACATTCTGTACGTTTTAAACCTTATCCAGGTTTTGTTTGCTCTCCTGATTTCATAATCAGTCTTTATTTATTTATTTTTACCAATCATTTTATTGTTGTGCTGATTATGGAGTCGAAATAAATTTATTATTATTATTATTTTTTATTTATTTATTTAACGATTATAGTTTGCTATTTATTTAAACCCCAATATCCATTAACGGATACCGTACCTAGCTTACTATACTATAATTTATAGAGTTTTATTGCATTTGTAGAACTTTCTGGTACAGAAAAGGGAATCGACTCCTGTACCTGTCCTACCACTGTGAAGCTAGTACCTTATTGCAGCAGCGGCCAAGCTGGTATTCGCTTTGTCACAGACGAGGACGTCTCGTTCGACGCGTCGCTGTTTCCACGTCAGGTGAAATTGGAAATGTCGCTTATTTGGTATAATAACAACAATCTGTAGACTAGTCTGATACCGTTACCGGTAGCGATGCATTCTGTTGACTTAAATATAAACGTAGAACTAGAAGGTGACAAAAAATAGAAAACCTACCGTACTTGTTGTTTCTGTATGGACAGACTTACAAATTTTCGCTTCAATTTGCCTGATCCAGTGTTACATTCCCCGGTATTGGGCAGCCAGCACGGTATCGGGATATCTGTATATTGTCCTGTAAGGCTTTGTATATATGATATAGAAAACATGGGTACAGGAAATGAAAATCTTGACAAGGCATGCTCTCAGTGGTTGGAATGGGACAGGGTAAGTACTGAAGTAGCATGGACATCCAGCTATTTGTCTATAGGAATATGTGGTTTTATGATTAGTGGCAGAATTGGTCTTGATTCTTGCATTGTAAACATAGAAACAATACTTTGCCCTTTCTTGCATAATTTTTTCATTTTAGAACGAACTCACAAGAAAGATTATATCAGAATTAATGCAAAAGAATGATGTTAATGAATTACAAAAATGTTTGGGAAAAAGAATGGAGTTTGGAACTGCAGGTGAACATCTTAAACAGTTTCAAGGCATTAAAATCATCTTAACATCCAGACATTATATGAAAGGGTCATTTTGATTTACATCCAACAAAATGTTATTACAAAATTTGATGTTTCAGATAATAAGTTTGGTGAAAGATTTCTCATATATTCATGTATTTTGACTAAAAAGGCGAAATAATTTTGAATCCTGGGGAAATCAAGTTTTTGAATTATTCTATAGAATACATTGATTGAATAGTGTTTTATTCGTTTAAAATATATATTTAATAATAGCCAGGGTATTATAACACTCATAGGTTTCTAATTTGATTTTTCGACTGCATGTGTTGTGATTTGATGATAAATTATCAAATTGCTCTTATTATTAGTCGAAAAGTAGTAGAATATTTAGACACCAGAGTATATATATATATATAATTATTCAATGTATGTATAAACTTGAATAGGGTCAGATCTTCAATCAACCTATTTATTAAGGTTTCTGTAATTAAAATCCTAAATTTGGTATGCTAAATTTTTTAAGGGTTGCGGGCTGCGATGGGAGCTGGATTCTCAAAAATGAATGATCTCACAATTATACAAACAACTCAGGTACCTCATTTTCTGAACTTTTGAATACTTTTCACAAGTTTTCCCGAAGGACAATTTCATTTATTTGATTTTTATTATGTATGTAAATCAAAATTGAGATTAAATTGTTCTAACTTATTTTGCACAGGGATTTGCCAAATATCTACAGCAAAAGTTTTCATCCGACCTTAATCAAAGAGGAGTAGTTATTGGTTATGATGCAAGGCACAACAGTGAAAGGTCTGCATATTTTAATCATATTATTTATATTTATACATGTATGTGTATGTGAAATTTGTGAC
Source organism: Styela clava (assembly GCF_013122585.1). Lineage (NCBI taxonomy): Eukaryota > Metazoa > Chordata > Ascidiacea > Stolidobranchia > Styelidae > Styela > Styela clava. The sequence continues at coordinate 7,941,194 of NW_024102837.1, read as the reverse complement.
AATTTTTGTGATTTCTTGCATTTGCAGTTTTTATGTGGTTGATGGAATTTTTATTTTTGGTGGTTACTTACACAAAAGCATAAAAGAGGTTTATTCATAATATTGTATTTCAAATTCAAAGGTTTGCAAGACTCGCTGCTGCAGTATTTATCCACAGTGGAATCAAATGCTATCTTTATCGTGGCATCGTGCCTACACCATTTGTGGTGAGATTTTGATTTAGGACTTGAAAATTATTTTTTTATCAAATATTTTATAAACCTAGCACCCCTATGGTCGTTTAATCGAGCCATTTTGTTCCAGGAAAAATTTATTAAAGAATACCTATTTTGATAAAGCATAAATATTTCTAACCTTATCAGACTGGAATACTGTGCCATGGGAACGAATTTGAAAATATTTTCAGACATGGAATGTGTTCCCACGATATCTAATTCAGCATTTCTACATGTGTTGCATCTATTTTATTTGAATATCTTGATAAGAGGGGCTTAGTCATATGTCGATAAAAGACCTACGGGATTTGGTTTTGAAATAGCTAAAATTTAACTAAATCTAGATGCAGACTTGGAATTATAGAGTCGTGGCAATTATGAAGCCTTAAAAATGGATTATGGGACATTGATAACTTTATTAAATTCTGTTGTGTAGTTATAACACATTGGTGAAAATTTTACTATTGAGTGTAACTGTACAGCACACTTTACGTTCTCAAATTTCACATTAAATTTTTCATGTTTAGCCATATGGTGTTCGAAAATACAAAACATGTGCTGGCATCATGGTGACTGCTTCACATAATCCCAAACAAGATAATGGTTACAAAGTTTACTGGGATAACGGTGCTCAAATAATAAGTCCACATGATTCAGGTATTTATTAGAGACATATGACTTGTTACAGTTTCATTGATATACTCAAGATTTTATAAGTTAGCTCTCGTTGTCGTTGTCTGCCTTGTTTAGGTCTAGTTGAGCGAATTAATAAAAATAATTAATGTGATGTTCAAGGGGTGCAACCAGGATTTTTATAAATGATACATTTTTTATGACAACCCACTTGGCACGGCAAAATTGTACCTTCAGGAATTAAAATAAAATTGAAGAAAAATTTAATGAAACAGCGAAAATTTAGAAAATTGACGATTGACGCCTGCCGAGCCCTTCTGCGACATCCCCATGGGGGTGGGGACCCACAGTATGAAGAGTTCTGATGAAGTCATTAGAATTGCATTTTGCTGATATGCAACATTGTTAAATAACACCCATCGTTTCGCTTGCTTGCCGCCAATATAGCCCTGAATAACCCCCTCAACCATGTTTATGACCCAAGTGACTCTTCAAAAAGGTAACATTTCATGCTATTCTACTATTGCTGTTGTTAGTTTTCCATACTGAAGCGTGTGATTGTTGAATTTATATTTATTTAAGGAATCGCAGAGTCAATTATGGCTAATCTTGTGCCTTGGTGTGATGATGTCTGGAATGATCAATTATATAAAAACCATCAACTACATATCGATCCATTGGATGAAGTTATGAAATCCTATTTCAAGGATTTGAAATCATATTCTATCTACTCGTAAGTTATTTCCCTTTCAGAACAAAGCTTTGCAACTAGTATTTCTTCACAAAATGCATTTGTAGGCTTGACATAAATCATAACTCATGAACACTATAATATATAGCTCTATATTTTATTACACCGGTACACCATAATGCAATAAATCTTTCTAATATCAGTGAAATGAATAAAACATCAGCACTTCGATTCACGTACACACCAGTACACGGCGTTGGCTTGAAATTCGCTGAAGAATCATTCAAAACTTTCCAACATAAACCATTTTTTGCCGTGGAGAAACAAAAGGATCCAGATCCTGAATTTCCAACTGTCAAATACCCTAACCCAGAGGAAGGGAAAGGAGTTCTGGTAAAATGCTTTGTGTTATTGTCTTATAAGGACAATGGAATTGAATAGTTAATTTGAAATAATCAAAAGTCATTGTAAATGATCACTGTATTTTGTGTGAAATTGGTAAATTATATCTTATAAAAAAAATTCGTTTTTCAGAGTTTTCCAACTGGGGGCTCATGGACCCCAAGGGGGCCACAATGCTCGAGCAAAATTAAATATAAGGCAATTTCGTTTGCATACTCTTACTTTATGAGAAAAATTTGCTATTAACTTTTAGACGTTTTTAGGTGTTGTTATCCGTATTATTGATGATTTCAGACTCTGGCGATGGAAACTGCTGACTCGAATAATTGTGATGTTATTCTTGCAAATGATCCTGATGCAGATAGACTTGCTATTGCTGAAAAGCAAGAAGATAAATCATGGAAAATATTTACGGGGAATGAACTCGGTAAAGAAAAATTTTTTTTTACTTAAAATTTGTCAAAAAGTTTTTTTAGTTTCATTTTAGTGTCATATGAATAGAATATGTTATCAAACCACAGCCCACGGGCCATTTACGGCACATGTAACGATTTAATATGGCCAGACGAACTTAGTGAAATAGTTCAATACTTTATGTTTTTACCTCTTTCGACCTAAATACCACCAATTGTTATATCATTATCACAGTTTAAGCATGTGCATATTCGTCGAAATATCTTTTCGATGTATATTCGAAAATATTATAAATGTTTCTGTTGTTCTATATTGCTTGGAAATATGATTAAAATGTCGTCTTGATTTATGTTCATTGTTTTGAAATATTTTGTATGATTGTTATTTCAGTTTATTAAAAAAGACTTTGTATTATGTAGGCTGTCTAATCATAGTTGATATTATACTTTGTTTTTAATTTACCAATTTAGTGAACAAAATTTATTTAATTTTAGGTGCTTTGTTTGGGTGGTGGGCATGGCATCGCTATCTTATAAAGAAAAACAATGATCGTTCCGATGTCAAAAATGTTTATATGATAAGCAGCACGGTGTCATCAAATATATTGAAGAGTATGGCTAAAGTTGAAGGATTTAATTTCGAGGTATATTGCAATTTTCAGTTGTTCTCTATCGATAAAAAATGATAATTCTTATATATTAATGGTTTTATGATTTTGCACCGTTTCAAATAGGACTTGGTTATTTATTTGAGATTTAATTACCGTAAATGTGACAGACTAACTTATGCAATTTATCTCAAATATGAGAGATCTTGTCAGGTTAATAATGTGATGTGCCATAGCAGGGGTGGGCAAGGCTTTTTGACCAGGGGCCAAAAATTTTGCCTACCCAGACTGGCGGGCCAATGTAGGTGCGACGTAAAAAGTTACATTCTATGAACAGTAATTACAGTGTTACAAAAAGCAAAATTGGAAAACAATAAGCCTCGTGCCAAAACAAATTTTTATCACAATCTAACATATTCCTTAAGCTATTTTTTAGCTAAAACATTTTCTTAATATGCATGGATCAATGATCATATGAGCGTGATAACTAACTTCAATCAATAGCCCCTTGTAATTGTGCTTTTTACAATTATTTAAGTGTATGATACTCTATTATATCTAATCCAATCTACTCTATCCAATACCTGTGAATCTTATGCATAACAGTGAATATGGGGGGAGCTGACTTGGATGACCGTATGGTCGTATCGCTCCCTCCAGTCTTCACCATAAACAGTGTTTATTTATTTGTATTTATGCTCTCATATTTATATTTGTTTTGGTTGACGAATCAATAAATCTCTCTCTCTCTCTCTCATCAGAATTTGGTTTTAGTTTGGTTGTGGCAGCATCTGCTGGGCCAGATTGAATTACCCAACGGGTCGGCGTCGGGTTTACCCATGTCAGTACTATAGTCTCAAGCCTGTTATGGAGCCCCTGTTGTAGATGGTGGAAGACATATCCAACCAGTGGTACTGCATTACCCCATGCATAAATTGATCATCACTGTAATGCTTGTATTTTCCACTATGAATTTAATTAAAAGTATTTCTTGGCACTTGGAAATGTTGAGTGAGGCTATGCAGTTTATTGCACTATGAACAATTCTAACTTATTTCAAGGACACTTTGACTGGATTCAAGTGGATGGGTAACCGTACTGATGAATTAATGAAACAAGGAAAAACTGTTCTATTTGCATTTGAAGAAGCAATTGGTGTGTGTTATGCTACTTGACTTGTCTATTTTCATACTTCAGTAACTTGATCTTCTTCTGAATTTACATCCATTACTTTTCTATCAATGGCTGCTATTATATAACTGGGGAAGTTGTTGATTTGGCAAGCTATTTTCAAACCCACAAAGGTTGTGACGTAATATTCTATTATCGGTACTCCCGAAGCATGTGAACCGAGATGGTGGACATTGAAACGTAGTGGGTTTACCAGGTTAGGGTTAGGCCATAATTTCAGGTGCAAATACTACAGGAGTCACTTCGCTAGTCCCCGAACTCGTAATAGATATAAAAATAAGAAAAATTGTAATAAAATTATGGCCTACTACATTCGGATGTCCGCCATCTTGGTTCATATACGTCCGGGTTACCCTATTATCGGTCTTTGACATTCCGGCTTTTACGAAACCCAATACTACTTGTATGTATACTTGTTTTTGAAAGCATTTCATCAACTTTCAATATCTTTGATTAATTTAATTGTTCCTGTTCAAAAGTGATTCACTGGCTTTCACTGCATATATTATATTATAGGTTATATGTTTGGAACAAATGTTTTGGATAAAGATGGAATAAGTGCATTGTCAGTTATCGCTGAAGCAGGTGTTTATTTACGATCAAAAAATATGACATTTACCAAACAGTTGGATGAGATATATTCAAAGTAAGTTTAAAGATATTAATTATACAGTATTATTTGTAGTTTATTGAATTAGCGCTTTGCTGTGATGGAATGGAGAGGTAAATATGATATAGGCGGATTGATCAATTATAATCATGCTTGAATGCTCAATAGTTCTGTAGTACATGTTGGCTGATGGCATTGGTAAATTGGTTCAGAAATTACTTCATATCAGCAAGGTATGTTTGCGATGTGCTGTCTCAAAATAGCTCGTTAAAATAATTACCAACATCTTTATTACTTGTTTATCTTTCTAATTGTTTTACTCACAATTATATAAGTATTAGCAATGTTAAAAATAATTCAGAAATCTTCATCTATCTTTTCTATCAAATCTCCAAAAATTTGTGGTGACTTTGTGTTTATGAAATGATTAAGAAATTTTCGTTTGGTCATATAACAAAAAATATTTCCTTTTTTTGTATTGCTCAGCAACTTATTACTTGATTATCTTTTGACGCTTGATAACGAAGTTAGTTTTATTATGGAATTCATTGTTTAGGTATGGTTTTCACACGAGCAACAACTCTTATTATATCAGCTATGATCAGCAGAAGATCGCTGGAATGTTTCATAGATTAAGAAATTATACAGATAGTGATAATGTAATTATTGATGAAAAAAGAGGAGGGAGATATCCTAAAATGTTGGATAGGTTCGAAATTACAGACATCCGCGACTTAACTACTGGATTCGATAGTCGACAAGAGGATAAAACAGCGGTTAGTGTCAGAGATTCAGTTGAAATTGTGTTTTCAATAAATTTCATGTTTACATGTTGTAAACATGTTTCTTGGCAATTATTCAAATATTGATTATTTGCTATGTACTGACCATCAAACAGTCCATACTTATCGGTACTCAAATCTCAAGAGTTTAATAACCCAGCTATATGAATAATGAGTGCTGCCACTCTGCAATGATTGCTGTCACTGCATAGTTTCTTGCCACATCTAATATTTTTGTGGTGAACACCCGAAACTGACCAGTATATCCATGCACCACTAGTAATTAACTTGCAGCACATGCATATAAAATGTTTGCAAAGAAATACTCGTGCTAATTCATCCTCAAAAATTAAGTTAATTTGAGTTGTTTAACCTATGTTAGAGTTCAAGCCACATTATGTCTTTCGTTTGTTTCGTCACCTAGCCAATTGTAATTGATGCATTCACTCTATTGTCCAATTGTCATTACAGACTCTTCCAACAAGCAAATCAAGTGAAATGTTGACGTTTTATTTCCGAAATGGTGTTGTACTCACTTTACGTACAAGTGGAACTGAACCCAAAATTAAATATTATTCTGAAATTGCTGCTGCCATTGGAGAGCACATCAGGTACCACACATTGTTTTGTATTCTTGACATAACTTCTCAAAAGTTCACAATCAAAGAATCCATTATTTTGCTAAATAATGTACCGGTAATGCTTTCTGCAGGTACAATTATGCATGCAAACAGGTGGGCTCGTTTCCCTATTCCAGAAGCTTTTAGCTCTCATGGCCCCCTTGTTTATCATTCTGATGGTATTTATAGTGTTATTTTGATTGATAGATTCCAAATCTCATTATGTTCAAACAATTCATGCTCAACAATGTGAAAACACCCTGTGAAATAACCTTATCAAGCAATGAAACTAGGAAGAAAGGAGTTTTCTTGTAAAGGGAAAAGTAAAATCAGTTGTGCGCCCAACATTGTGGCCCCCGATTGGGAACCGCTGTATTACACCCTTAGCATATTGCCTTAATCAAATACTTACATTTTCATTCTTTTTTAGCAACAGAGAGGCGAATGTTAAAGAACTTGGTGACCTGATAACAGCAATGTGTAAAGAATTTTATCAACCAGAGAAAAATAATTTTCAGTCAAAAAGTTCATGAATAATCGTGCATAATATTATTTATTATACCTAACATACACATTTATTATTATACAATTGCCACACAACATTTTACTCTCTCTATTTGATTATAAAATTGATTGTATTTACGGTAATTCTAATTACACGGAACTGCAAAATATATGGTAGCTTACATTCTTGGATATTAAATGAGGTGATTGTTTTGTTCATATGTGCCATTCCCCCTTTCTAAGGGAACCTTATGTGTTTATTTAATCAATTTTATATGTCATGGACATAGATTATTTTCCTTTACAATATTAATGTTGATATTCTTGGTGTTTAAGCCACAATTACTAGTTGGAATGTTATAATTCCAAACGGACCTCTTGAAGTATGCGCACCAAGATGGCGCACAACCTGAAGTCAGGTTGTGTACCAGGTTAGGGTTCAGGTTGTGCGACATCTTGGTGCGCATAATTCAGGAGTACCTTCCAAACTGTATGTTTCTTTTTTCTTGTGCCCAAGTTTCTAATAAAGTTCCATGACACCGTTCAATTTTTGTGGTAGTGTTTCTTTTTACGCGTAACTGCGTTATTGTCGTAGAGCAGCTCTTAAACTGCTGCTTTGGAAAGCCCTTGACAAGAACCCTTGGTTCCCCATGTGATATGGCCCTTCTCTTCTGGGTTGGTGTAGAAATCTAGCCATAACGAATTGCCTGTCACCCATAAAGTACATCTTGAAGAATTGCTAACTGTTTCATACCGTACTAGGTGAAGAGTAATAATTTATCATCTATTCTTTGCATAGTTTGTTTCAAAGGTACTGTTTCTACAGATTTCAGCTTCACAATCTTGTGGTATTTTCAGAAAAAAACTTCGATTACTTCAGCTAAACCGTTTCTTTGATAGTTTCGATTTGTTTCTGATTGAGTAAAATTATTGATGTGTTTCTCAATAATATTAAATACGGCACTGGTATCCGGCGATCGCCTTTGCTGGAGAAAATGATGATATGGGTAGGGGGGAAATGGTCGCTGAGGAAACTCGCCAGATGGCGCATTGCGTTCGCCCAATGTCTTGTTTATCGGGCTAGTCAACTGTAGGTACGTAGGTTGGGCCTATAGTGGTGGTAGCATTCGTGTGAAATTTTTATGGTACCGCTAGAGATTCATTCCACAAATGAGTTAAAAATAGTATTATTTGAGATCAGGTTGTAGGTATTGGTCATTATCAACGTAATTGTTGAAAGAGAGTACAACAGCCCGAAAGTTTATTACCATCGTGTATTTTGTTTTTTAAGTTTGGCCCAAGCCTCATTTAATTGGGCTTGTGTTTTTGTGTGCGTGCTGGTGGGCAGGCACATGAGATACTTCATGTTTTAAACTTTTTTGTAGGTTTTGCTTGCCCTCCAGAATTCTCCATTTTAAATTTAGGTTTGTTATGGAGTTTTCGAAATAAACTATCTATCTATCTATCTATCTTGTGGAACCATAAAAATAGTACCGTTACGTCTGCTGAGAAAAATTTTACCCACTGTCTTCTGTTCTTGGCGAAGCTACTGTGTTTCTAACATATTCAATTGTGTTTTGTTTGTTTGTTTTTTTCTCTTCTGTGTTAATTTATTTTTAGTGTGTGTTACTTTAGCTCAATTTCGTTGACAAAATGGTGATTTTATATTTTTTTAAAGGCTGACTCGATGACCTAACGGTCGCTTCGTTACAGCCTCGTCACAATACCTTGAAATTAATTTTGAAATGTTGCATGTAAACTATTTGACATGTTGACGAAATAAAATACTACTACTACTTGGAGGACATGATGTCGGTACCGTACCGTACTCAGTATTTTTAGTGGAAGAAATTCTTGTCGCTTCTAGATTCTTCAGTTTTTACGCACCCCACTTCTCCTTTTAAATTTTCAAACTTAAGTGAATTCTGCCACATTCCTGCAGAATATACAGATATATATCATTGAATTTTTCAGTTTAGTTTTCAAATTTTGTCGTTCTTCAATTTTTAGTGACTTCTACCACCCCAACTTGCATTGCAAGAAACTTTCAGCCGATCGTTTCTGTTTTCAGCCTCAGAGTGCAGGAGTGGAGTGTTGTCAGCTTATCATCATTACAGGATTAGGAACATTACAACCACTTTTTTTCCTCCCTCCATTGTTGTATCAGATTGAATAACTTATTATTAGCTGAAGTGTTTTAAAAGTACAACAGACCAAAAGTTCAACACATTCACCTATTTTTTTTTTTATTTCTGTCTCAAATCTTGTTTGACAAATTTTATTTTTGCCCAATTTTTTGTGTAGGTACGAGTGAGCTGGCACATGATACTTCTTATGTTTTAAACTTTTCCTAAGGTTTTGCTTGCTCTTCCAAATTCTCCATTTTGAATGTATGTAGGCGCAGCAGGGTGGCTCATCGTGCTGAGTGTCAGGAATATGCTCGCCACTGCACCTCTAATTACTCTGCGTGGGTTTGTGCGAGAGGATTGCTCGACTCCTCGCCGCCTTAGGGTGATTCACATAACCGCTGGTCGGTTACGGCTTCCTCCACCATCAAGTCCATGCTCCCGAAAACAAATAACTAATCCCATACTCGACATGGAATGGTAACCGGTCGAGAGGCCGAGCTTCGCCATATGGTTAAGCCGTCTTATCGACTTTCCTCTTCCCCGGGATAAATATGTAAATCATTCTCTTTTATTATGGAGTTTTCAAAATAAACTGTCTGTCTATCTTCAGCCAGTATTGGTACATTCAAATTTAATGTGCCTAGTATGACAATTAATATGCACCTTTAATATCTATATTTACACCATTCCAAAACTAACAGTCGTGCCTGTTTTCCGTACTTTCTCACTTTTGCTTCATCATTGTAAGGATTGGTTAGACCTAGGATTGGGTTTATTTTGTCTTTTCGTTTTTTTTTTATGGTAATTACCAAGGCCCTTTAACATCCCTTCATCAAAAACTTGGCTTATATCTAAAAGTATATTACATATTTTATCATTGTTTTATAGATGATATTGACAGCACATAAACATAAGTAATGGCTTCCGACACAGACAAAGAAAGAGATGGTTGCATTGAATGTATGAGATATGGATTCATCATTCTCAATAGTGCCTTCCTCTTGGCTGGGATTTTATTAGCTCTTCTTGGTACATGGTTTTACGCAGTACCTGCGAATGAAAACTTAACTGCAATTGTCATGGATGAAAAAAATCAGCAGGAATTCAGAAATGCCTTAGTGCTTGTCATAGGCGTTGGTGTCGGTTCTTGTCTATGCGCATTTATAAGTTGTTGTGGTGCTTTTGCACAAAGCAGATGTATTCTAATCACAGTGTTTTCAATGGACTGTCTTCTCTTTGTTACTGAGCTTGTGATAGTTGGATTCGGTATTGTGTATTTGGGGGTAATAAATATTGGAATTGTTGATCGGATGACCGAAACACTTGCCTTGAGTTATGTGGGAGATTATGGTTCTAATCAAGAGTCATCTGCCTGGAGAGAGACGCAAATGTCATTTTCTTGCTGCGGAATAAACACACTGGAAGGTTTTAGGAACCACACAAACATTGAATATGGAAATCTAACTGGTTCTCTATGGTACAGGAACAATGAAAATAAAACGATTCAACCATGGCCTGACAGCTGCTGCGAAGTGGCAAAAAAAGATGGAACACATGGTAATCAAGTATGCTCCGTAGAAAGAAAAACGTATCTTAATGAAGTGGGCTGTGCCAGCGGTGTTGAAGGCTTTTTACAAAGTCACATTATACAGATGATTGGTATTACTTCTCTTCTAGTGCTGTTAGAATTCTTTGCCGGAATATTGGCCATCAGACTATACAAAGATTTGATTGCCAACCAAGCCCAACTCCTTAATAATGTGGTGCCAGTCGCTTGTAATGGAGGATATGACAAATTTGGTAACGTCATTGACTAACTGTGAGTCAACGAACTACTTAACCGTTTACTCTATGTTTAGAACACTCAAAAAAATTTTCATGCTTTAAAACAGGAGTGTGCAACAGGCAACCTCTGGCCTTGACTCGACCTGCCAAGCTATTTAGTGGGGCCCTTATCAACCAACACTCAAGATTTTTCCCCATCAAGCATAAAATCCTAATCCGACAGCTTATGTAAACGGCGCTCAGATGGTTAAAAAAAAATTTTCAACGCTAGTCAGTGCAATAAATCTTTCTTTCAGTTTTGCCAGGCGCCTTTATTACTGTAATTCGTTGCAAACTTGGAAATTTTGTGGCCTACCAACGAAAAATGTTGCACACCCCTGCTTTAAAAAGAACTGAATCAATGCCGACAACAGCTCCCAACGTTTGTTTATTTTTTCAATATTAGCAATATGCATCTTCGAAATAGTCAAATCATGTTACTAGAATTCTAAGATATTTGCAATGCTAGTTAATGTCCACAGTTTTGCATTGTCTCCAACAAGAAACAATCTAGATCACAACAGCTCCCAATGTTTGTTTATTTTTTCAATATTAGCAATATGCATCTTCGAAATAGTCAATCATGTTACTAGAATTCTAAAATATTTGCAATGCTCGTTAATGAACCCGGTAACCTGAAGCTTATTGTCCACAGTTTTGTTTTTAATTTCATTGTCTCCAACAAGAAACAAGCTGGACAATAACAGTAAATCTACACCGAATGCTAAGTAATGTTTGTGTATTTCCGAGCCGCCGAGTAAGACCATCGGATGATTCAGCATAGAAACTAAATCTTGTTTATATTATGGCAGTAAAAATTGACCTATGCATATATAACCTTGCCATGCAGTGATGCATAATTTGTATATATTCTTGCTTATATTCTCTGTGCAATCTCTATCTTATCCAATCAAACAATCTTGATCATTGTGAAAATATGCAATAAACTTTGATTGACCAATTTGTCTCATTTTCTGTGCATTTTTTTTCTCTGGTGATAGAAGAAAAACAACTCAATGCTAGTTTGTGTGTATTGTTTGTTATCAGTCTTGAATAGAAGTGTTAAAGATATCACAATAGAAGATACGTGGAATGAAAGTTAGAAAAACAAGAACAGCCTGGAAATTACCTAGCAAAAAAATATATTGCAGGTTGTGAAAAGGAATTCTGCCATACCATTTCTTACATTGGAGAAAATAATTTTATCAGACGCCAGATATACCTTTGAGGGTATTGTAATGCCTTCTTCCATCCAAATATAGCATGGATTCACCGTATGTTCTTGGCATAACTGTGGGAAGGTTTTCATTATCACATGTAAAAGAAAAGTTAAAAGTGTTGCAAGTAGTACTGACACCTGTATGTGGGTCCATAACTTCAGCATGTGCTCGGATGTGAAAATCCTTACCCTGAGAAAAGCATACTTGGGATGATATAAGCAAAAGTGATCCAATTTGCACCGGGCAACGAAATAAAATATCATCCACAGCTGTGACATGAGGTCTTGTTTTAGAAAATATACAAGCATTCGCCCATGCAAGTTCGAAACCTGTGCGCATAAGGAAACCACCAAAAATTTTATTGTGAATGTTGCGCTTTTCAGGAAAACAAATAATTGAATTTTTCAGTTTTGTATCTTCCATCCACACACAATCTTCTGGCAGCTGTCTTCCTCGAAAAGACATAGTCTTTGTGTCTAATGTTTGTAAAAATAAGTCATGTACAACTTGCCTTTCTTCTTCTTTTGGAGGATATTTCAAAAGTGAATACTTCGCCTCTTCCAAGCGTTCAATTTTATGTTTTTCTCCTTCCTGAAATAAAGCTTTGTCTTTGGGATCTTCCATTAACAGAGGGTAAACTATCGCAGAACGATTTAACGGATCTCGTGCTACCATAACGAATGTTGCATCAATGATAGGTTTTGCCAATTGAGTCAACCACATCTTGATTTCCATGGAGCTTTTCCCTGTCCATGTCACATGACCTTTGAGTAATATATCTGCCTGAGATTCCAAGCAATGATTGTGAATTTTTATTTCATCAACCATTGCTGTAACGATTGACAAAGGACTTTCCCCTGTCTTTGATGAGTAAGGATTATTATGTAGATAACTGATGTGTACTGCAAACGTATCCAAATTTTCCAACAACTGTCCAAGTCTTACATTATCATATAATCCTTTATATTTTTCCCGTATGACAGGATCTGACAAGGGTACAATAGCTTCATAATAGCTATCTTGCATCCGACGGGGCGTCAAATCACTCTGAGTCTGTGGCAGAGAAGCTGCAAGTTTTTCCCTATATTCTTCACTTTTAATCCATGCTGAGCTTGCGCCGAGCGTTTGCTGCAACTGTGTCCTAATCTCTTGAATTGTTGGTATTGCTGCACATTTTTTACTGGATGACGAGACTTTCCTATAGCTTGTCCTAAGTACTGACTTGGTAATTATAGGAATCAGTCGTCGGACTTCCATCTATTACGTTACTATGCTAGTGGCTAGAGCAATATCTAACTTGTGGCAAAATTTCAAAATTCGTAATCAGACACCCCTATAATATTCTATGAGTGTCCAAAGGCGAAAGAGGGTAACAAAGGGGCAGAATGGGGCCAATGCGTGTCCAATTAGGGTCAGCGAAAAAAGGTAACTACCATGTTCCCCCGAAAACATGAGCTACCCCAACATAGGACATTGCATGAATTATTAAAATGATTTCAATATAAGCCCTCACCTTTTAGATAAGACCTAGTCCAGGGGTGGGCAAATTACGGCCCGCGGGCCGGATCCGGCCCACTTTAGTGTTTTATCCGGCCCACTTGTTCGTGCTGAAATTAGGCTATAGTTTTCATGCATAAAAATTATCGTTGAAGAGATCGGAAAAACAACAAATCGTCCGCAATTGTAAATATTGTAATTCCACACGTACTATCAGTCCTGAATATAAACATAAAACCATCTGAATATCAGCATTTTGGTCTGCATTTTGCTACGCGCGTGTTCGTGGATATCTCAATACATTTTGTTTACTTTTGTCTAGTACAGGGGGGGGGGGGGGATTGAGTTGAAATCGCTGATAGTTACTTCAGCATGTCATGGGTATTTAAGACGTGAACATCAGTAATATATCGGTAAACTATATTACAGGGAATTACCCCTGTATTATGAGGACGTCGAGAAAAGGATTTCTCTGGAACGGTGCAAAACTCCTTATTGTGTGGTCATCTGAAACGAGAGACTAAATACAAACTAAAAATTTGATCCGCAAATCCAATTAGCGACTCAAAATGAGGAAGTGAATATTGTAAGAAAGGAACGGAGTCATAAGATATAAATATATATCACAAAATATAATGCGGAACGTCATAAATTTCGTTTTCAAAACCCTATTTTTGACCTGGTAAATCCCAAAAATTTCGGTATTTTTCATCGGATCGGAAACTATAGCAAATCCCAGCGGTTCCCAAATATGTGTTTATGCTGCGCCATATCGCCGCATTATTTCAAAGTTGCAATGCTTTTACTTTATCGTAATGAATTGTACTCGTGGGATTTTATGACCGACCTTGGAATTTTGCAAATGGTGATTTCTTAAAAAATACAATCTCAAGTGGCTCAAATTAATCAAATGACCAAGATCGCTCCTTTTCTTAATATATAATTAAATTAATTATATTATATATTAAATTGATATGGCAAGACATTTTTAATTCTCGTAATAGTCTTGAACTGAATATTTTGCGCAACAGAAAAGCCATCAACGGTGAAAAAGTCGGCAATTTCAACAAATGGGTAATCACGACGACAAAATAAAATCAATCAAATAACACTTGCCTTCTAAATCCCAAGTTACAGTAATTTTGTTCGTAAACAACAGGAATGCGCATCATTTATTCTCTTTGATTTGAATAATTTATTTATCAAATACGGTCATCATGATCGCAATTATTACATTGTGTTATCTTTATTATTAACGTTATCCTAGCCCGTTAGCCCAGCTGTTAAGCTTTTTTTTTCTATCAACTTTCTTTGCGCTGCTGCCGTAATTTGCCAGCCCCTGTAAAAACGGCCCATTGATCATTGTGTCTAGGACTCTAGGTATTTGCAAATAACCGTTTCTGACCCTACTGAATTTTGATCATCCGACCCAGTAACCAAGTCTGTTATCCGCATCCGGCCCACTCAGGAAAGTAATTGCCCACCCCTGAGTCCTAGTCGATAGCGCAAAATATTTTTTGATCTAGTCCTAGCAAGAAATCATCCCTACTCGTTTTAAAGGATTAATAATATCTGTTTTTAAGCATTTATTTCAAATCCGTCTTCATATATTGTATATTTGAAAATCTTGTAATTACTTACGTTGTAATTTTGTGACATCCCCCAAAATAATCCCTAGTGTTATTCTTGAAAATAAATTTAAAATAAGACACTTTCTTATTTTCGGGGAAACCCGGTGTGGTATCTGTCTAGAATTTATCGAATATTTCCGAAGTAAACATCTCTCTGATCTTATCTAGAATACGGGTATCTGTGACTGGAATTCTTTTTTGCCATGGAAGGATAGGATAGGATTTACATATTTATGCCGGGGGAGAGGAAAGTCAATAAGACGGCTTATCCATATGGCGAACCACGGCCTCTCGTCCGGTTACCATTCCAAGTCGGGTATGGGATTAGTTATACTGTATTGTTTTGTTTTCGGAAGCATGGAAGGATTAAAGGCTCTCCACAGTTTGTATAGTGTGCCCTTAAAATAAATGAATATAATAAATACAGTATATGTATTTTTCCATGTATAGTAATCGGCTTACTATGAGTTTTCTAGTTGTGCACCAATTACTAGCGCCTAATCAAAACCTAACGTCTGCTATAATTTGCGTATCAACCAAATACGTAAGATAAGATAAGTTTATTTCGATTCCATAATCAGCATAAAAGGAGATTTAATGATTGATAAAAACAAATAAAATAAAAACTGATTATGAAAGCAGAAGAGAAAACGAAACCTTGGATGAGGTTTAAAACGTACAGAATATAAGATGGAAGGTTTTTGTCAAAAAGAAGTGGTACGTGTTCATTCACCTAAAATTATTGAGTAAATTCACACACACTCACAACCACAGGGATTTAATAAAGTTAGAAAAAATAGAGAAGCTTTAGATAAATTATATTGTACACAAAAAATAAAAAGAATTGCAATAAAAAATAAGAATTGCAATAAAAAATAAGCTTGACCATTTTGATAATTTTATGAAAGTTTCCAAATTGAATACAGATTTTGTAAATGAGGGTGAACAGTATCTAATATAAGACATAAAAAATATTTTGTTAAGGGTATTATAGTTGGAGTCAAATGCCAAATTGCCCAACCAAAGTTGGGTGCATGAAGAGGTAGGCTAAACCGCTTCATTCCCCAATGAAGAGCCAAAATATTACCAAATTGTAGTCTAGTACAGTGGTTCCCAAACTTTTTGTACCATCGCCCCCTACATTAGTTTATACAACTTCATCGCCCCCCGGCACTGCAAAAAAATTGAAAGTCTGAAACGAATATATTACAGACCAAATAAGGAGACAAATCATAGTTTATAGTGGTTTTGATTGAGATGAATGAGCTTGGTGTTCTGCATCGAGTTTTTTATTATATCTAAAATTATCCCGTTTACTAATGGAAAGGCGATTCAGTCGTTTTGATAGCAATAGTGTCACGGCTGAAAACCCCTTTTGCACCATATCAGAGGTCGGAAATGAAAGAATCCAGGGTTCTACCTTCTCAAAAACCGCCGTGTACTCTTGCCTTATAGCATTTAACTCCCTAAATTCACCCCGTTTCACATTAAAATAATGAAAACAAAATTAATTTTTCAGAATCTATAATAATGATTTAGGTACATCTCATTCATCCCTACAGCCTTCACCGAAATACATGATATATAACGGTCTTCGGTAAAATCCATTCCCCATTCCTAATCCTACCTACCACGTCCTCCAGTCCGATCACCAGTCCATAGAATTAATCAGCCATTTGTTTTGGATTCGTGGACTTGGATGGCTCAGGGGTCGGCAAATTTTAGGTCGCTCGCGGGACAAAATTTAGGGTTGCTATTCTTTTGCGGATCGCATATATTTTTTGAATGTTAAAAACGGAGCATCGTGCAAAAACTGCGACAATTCGTGAACTCCACTCAGTCGTCTTATTAAAAAATTATTACAATGACATTTAATGTGACGCCAAGATTGGAAGATTTTCTGAATGGGCATCACTAATCTTGGTTCTTTGCTTGTTCTTTGTAATGTTCATTTTCAAAAATAAATGTTCGCACAAATATGTACTTCCAAACATCGAAGTGAATATTTTTGCATGGTTTGTGAAATTTTGATAAAGACTTTCTTTAATTAAGAAGATACATTCTTAAAAAAAATTAAGCAGTGATGAATCTCTCGAATAGAATATGAATTCCTTATTGCATTGCAATAACATCAACTTTTCTGGGTGTTTCCAATTGTCTAATTAATTATAATTAAATTGTAGGCTCGTTGAGCGAGTAGCTGTTCAATATGTTCAATATACGTGTCTCACGATAAATTCTGTTACGTAAAAAAAATGTAATTTACTCCTCAAGCGTAGATAATAAATAGGATTAATTCATCGTTAAAACCGCCGCTTGGATGTTTACCAGCAAGATGCAAAAATAAACGTAACAATGCTCCCTTTCGCATCCGCTCAGACACCTTCCTCACTCAGACAGACTTTCAGGCGTGGTCGTGAACAGTACCTAATTTTCGCGATTTTGAATTATATTCGTTAGTTTTTAGTTGTTTTTCGCAAATTTAAATAAAATAAGTCATTGTGACACCTTGTCCTCCTAGGAGTTTCAGTTTAATTACAGTGATCAAAAATTAGTGTAGTAATAGCTGTGATAGACTAGGCTAAAATTCTTCATCGGTACTTTTAAAAAGGAGATTGTTGAGTGGTATGAATCAGAATGTTAGCTTGAAACAAATACTTCATTTTTGAGGCAACAACTCGCAAAACCACTCTTAAAATAAACACCGAACATTTTAGAATGGTTAAGTATAGGAAAAATTGCCGGGGTCAAAGGTCGGGAAAAGAAACATTCAGTGAAGCGTCCTGGGCCAGATTACTACAGATTTTCCGACCACTGGGATACGCAAACCACCGTACCTTACTGCGAAGACGAGTCCAGCAATCGTTCCGCGTGTGACATCGCCCAGCGGATTTGAATCTACGAAAGCACACAGAGTACAGTAATCAAGTGCATGATGAGCCGACCAAAAACAGGTTTCGCGAAATCGCCCCCCTATCGCCCCCTTCGATCTTTTCGCCCCCCTTTGTATCGTTTTCGCCCACCGGGGGACGATATCGCCCACTTTGGGAATCACTGGTCTAGTAGATAACATCAATTATTAAATGCTACTGATTACAGTTTAAGTAAAATATAATGAAATTAGGGTATTGATACTGAGGTAGGTATTGAAATATATTGGTTATGAGGGATGTGAGCCAGGATAGGTGATAAATATACTAACGTAGTGAGTTTATAGTGACACATCATTTATGAATTTTAATCACAAATGCAGATTTAAAGTTGTGCGTTCTCGTGTTTGGGATATCTGATCGAAATAATGTTCTCTGTAAATACTCTTTGGTAGCGTGTAATCAAAAAACATCGTATATACATTGATATTGATTACATATTATTAGAATATCGAGAATTTCAAATATCGGTATCGGTGCTTTTTCATTTTTCATCGACAAAAATGATCTGCGCATGTCCCATTAGGCCGAGAGTCTCGTGCGCGTCTCATTACGGTCAGCAAATATATTCAGTGCATTATACTTTTATATAGTTTTTTTTTTATTTTTGACAGGTATTCAAAATTGAGTATCCCTGTAAACTTTTGACTACGTAGGCGACATGTTGTTTGTGGAATCGATACAAAAAGAGAACCGTTTTTTTAATTTTATTCCACCACAGGATATGACTCGCAAGCATGGAGATCAAACAAATTTTAAGAAAAATAATGTTAATTGATGGTAAATATCAGAAAGAACTGTTGCGTAATAATTGAAATTTGAAGCAACCGATCGGACACCTTTTACCCAGGTTTTTTAAGCTACCTTATAAACATTTACTCGTTTTGTTATTTTAAATGTTTGTTTTTGGTTATATTTTCAAAGTTTAGGTATATTACAGGAGTCATTTCTTTCTCGGAAGTTTTCTAGTTTAGTTCCAATTATTAAAAACGGCCCCGAAAACGAGATATATATATCCCGTTTCCCCGAAAATAAGACTGGTTCTTATTTCAATTTTCTTCCGAAAAACAACACTATAACTGCAAAACATAGATTATCAATCATTTAAAACGTGTAGGAGAGATATCTTGTTATCGACTAATTGGCTAGGTCTTATTTTCCCGATAGGTCTTATTTTCTGGGAAACACGGTACTAAGCTTGGAAAATAAACTTTCAGCACGCGCCTCGCAAATATACCCATGAAATAAGCAATAAAAACTTTGCAATGGTGTAGCGTGGAAAAATTTTGTTTGGAGTAAAGACTCGGGAAAGTATCAGTTGTGGTCCTACATTTCTGTGGACTTCTGAATACATACTATTATCGAATGTATGCACCACTCGAGGCGCTATGTAGCCGTAGTTGTAATTTGGTTGTCGTGCTCGCAAATAATTATATAAATTTTAAAATGGTCATCACCATATCTGACAAATCAACAAATCTGAATTTACAAAACGACTGAAAATTTAGTTTATAGAATTCTTCAGGTAGCAATTGCTCGATTGGTTAGCATTGAATTGTTTGGCCAGTATGCATGCCCGACAATGGTTGTCATTGTTTGTTTTGCCTACACAGTACAATGATGAATGAATGATTATAACATTTGAAAAAAAAAATTGGTTAAAACTAAAATTTATTGCTTGGAAGGTAAAAAAGCAAGCTTAGCCTTTGCAAGGTAATGTGATGTTGCTATCCGCAATGATTCGAATTAAATAAGCTAAACTTATGTTGTCATTTTTTGCACCATGACGAAGTTCAAAAATGAAATATGTTATGTGTAGGGCTGGGGATAGTTAACCCGTTAATCGGTTAACCGATTTTAGATGGTTAACGGTTACGATTTATTTTAACCGTTAACTGACATCTTAGGTATAAATCATCTTTATAATGTACAATTTTTTCAAAAATGATTACGTAATCGCAAATTCATGATTAAATGTGAACAATAATTGAAGTACCAAGATGCTGATTATGAAAATTTGACAATGATAAATTCAGTTTTCGGTAAAAATATTTTGTTCACAATTTTATTGCAAAATCGTATATTCAATGTCATCCAACAAGTGCGCAGTTGATACTGTTTTTCTTTATGATATATATCCCAGCGTAGAATTTGCAAGTCGAACACTGAAAGTTTGTCACATAAATGACATACAATAACGGATTCAGGTTTTATTACAATACTTTCAGGTGTACGAATCACGCTGCCTATTTCTTCTAGCAGAGCGAATAGTGTTGAGCGATAGCGGGATAAGATCACCCTAAATTGCTTTGTAATCATTGTGATGTAACAAGCTAAAATTATAAATTATTACGTCAAACGTCACGCTGCCGTTAACCGGGTAATTTTACCCGGTTAACGGTTAAAGTGTTTCCCTGAAATTTCCAGCCCTAGTTATGTGACATCAATTTTACTAATACGCTTTTCCTAACTCGACTTCTCTGATCCTAAAGCGTGAACGATAATACTCACGCACGCACTGTCCCGGAGGCGTAATCACGATATATTTCACGCTGTCCGTTGTATAAAAACTTTGGCTGGAGGAGGTCCACCAAATATTTCGCATTCGATTTAATACTGAATATACCCAACAGAATTTTCACATCACAAATTATTATTCTTGTTCGAAATAATTGAGAATTAGTCGGATCTCTCTGTGTAAGATTAGCGCTTGTCTTGCGTGAACCCCTATTCAAAAGGTGATGAACTGACTTACTTCATACGTTTGGTGGACCGTGACAAAGCAAACGCGCTGACCACACACTAGCGTATATCGCCTGTGTCCTAGAAGTGTTTACACAGACAAAGTTACGTGAAGTAAACAATTTAATCCTGCTATTTATGAAA
Organism: Styela clava; assembly: GCF_013122585.1. Taxonomy (NCBI): domain Eukaryota; kingdom Metazoa; phylum Chordata; class Ascidiacea; order Stolidobranchia; family Styelidae; genus Styela; species Styela clava. The sequence continues at coordinate 7,920,408 of NW_024102837.1, read as the reverse complement.
ACTGATTTATTTAAAATAGGAACGGGTTGCCTACTTTATTTCAGCCAAAGCATTCATATCTAAAGGAAAATCTCTCCTATACTAGCAGGAACGTTATTTGTTGTTCTTTTTTTAAATCTTCAATACGTTTAAACAAAATCTTTTAAAAGACGTATCAGAATAAATCACACGACTGAAGGATATGTTTTAACAAAAGATTATTATATACTCTTATCTATATAATAATGTGAACGTGGAATTAATTCTTTGAAAAAAAACATCAAGAAAAAAATTCACTCCGGGAATAGCAATTAGTAATTTCTTTAGCAATTACAAAATTTGAAATTGAAAAAAATATTGAAAGTCTAAAAATACACAGTGATGAAAAAGAATGTAATATTTGGGCTTTCGTAATTGGATTAAAACAGTAGTAGAATTCACTATGAACTTGCAAACAAACGTGCAAACAAAATGTATTTTCCTAATAATAAAGTTCGTCAACAACTCTTTATATGTAAATGCCTTATCCGTTAATAAAAGTAGTGATTTGGTTGCCTTCATTAGTATTTCTAAAAAAAATTAAAAATAAATCAGCATAGACTACTTATGTATCTTCTACTTGAAAATTGTTTGCGATAACTTTTGATCTTGATGTTATTTTAGACAGTGCAATTTCGATCCACTAGAAAGTGGATGTAACCTCATTATTGCCTAACCTATACCCAGCTGCGAACTTTACAATTACAGTTTCGCAGCCAAGATATGTTGTGTTTGGGTTCAGTTCAAAGCGATGCTTAGATGGCGTGGAATACCTATTCAATTTTGTGATGTTCAACCCATTGATGACCCAAGTAGCGCCATTCAATTGAGCTGAAAACAATGAACCGTTGTTTTACGAGATAACTTTCATTAAAATATACCGCAATGTCTGTGGAGTTAGACATGCCTGAAATATTTACGGGCAAATTATGTTAGGGTCCATTTTTCGACTTGGCATGTTGGGATAGCTACTGAAATGCACAAAAAAACACAATAGTGAGTTCAAATACGATGACTATATGTGAGTGTGACGTAATTATAATACAAGTGTTCTTGCGCGTTTTCTTCATACTTGTTTGTCCGTCATTAAATAACTCGAATACCTCGGAATGTAACTTTTCAAACAGGTCCGCAAATCTTATATATATATATATATAAGGTAGAGAGCAACCACTTCGGAACATCCGATATCTTAAATTCAATAAGAGAAATGAACACCTGATTTTACTCAACGATTTTATCAATAATTACCCGGAAAACACATTCGAGTCAAATGAAATTGTGTTTCGATGAAAGCTTCACTTAGGTTAAAAACGTTGACAGGAATAAAGCAAACATACAAATTACATGATATTACTTCTCTCTTTAAATTATTACTACATTCTTGTTCATGGAAGGTTTGTGAGTCAAAAAAAAAGTACGTCTATATGAAAGCATAAAATAAATACTAACTTATAAAAATTGCGTGAAACTTGTATCATGCCACGTGACGCGCGCACACGGCGTCTGGAGAACTTTTCCATAAATGAATAAAAATAGAAAAGCTTTGGTTAAATATCAGTCCTGAAGGGCTCGACACAAATATATATATATATATTAGCGACCTCTTCCCTCTTCCAACTAAAACATCAAAATTCTTCCCAGGGGAGAAAATCCTCCCTGGTTTTGAAACGCTGGCATGAACCAATAAAAAGAAAGAAAGCGTCGAGAATAAGTTCGTAAACTTGGGCCAGTCACATTTGAACTCGGCCAAACATGTAGTCAAATGTACGATATAGTATATTCTAGGAGACGGACTCCAAAAACATCTACGAATGCTGACAATATAATAACACATGGACAAGTGACTCAAACATTTAATATTCTTCTGTTCTGTGTGACTTCGTAACTCACAAACCACGCAAAGGCAACATAGAATATATAAAAAAAACTTATTTTAAAACGGATGGGATTAATCAACAGGTTTATCAAAAAATCACAAGCGACAATAAATTGTATAAAAATTCTTCACTTTGATAGCCTTTTCACCAATGTGATAGAGAAAAAATAAAATGAGTCAGGTGCCATGTACTGTATTCAAATAGGAAACATCAGACTTGTTTTCGTGACGGTTCATATATTGGCTGGCGTGATATAATATAAAGCATCAGTGGCATAAACACGAAGGTGATTGCGTGTGAAAGTAACATTCGCGTGTAACAAGATCGATTTTCATAACTTATAAAAATATAATCAGCGAATAACAATCCGTCACTCGGATGTGCGTGCAAAACACTTCTCCAAGACTGGGGCGCATGTTTCCGAGTGATTTGATTGAATCGGCATTCGCGCATTTGTCCCATTCATTTAATTATGATGACGATGAATGGAGGTGGGGCCCTTCATTTTTACAATACCGTTAAACAATCTTCACGCATCACCCAATGGCTGTTACATCACCTAGCTCCATCACTAACAATTGTTATACATGTCACGCCATAAACTTGGAGTCACCTCGGCAAGGGACATAAGTTTATAACAACCAATGCTGTATTATTATTTTCATTGTTGTAAGGGTACATATTAATTTTTTTCAAGAGAGCTTCATTATTTAACATGTTTGAGGGCATCGGATATTGTGAGATAAAAAAAAAAAGCTTCGTAGATTGATCTATACTATTTCGAGAAAAAAGGAAAAAAATTACTCGAGAACAATATATATAAGTGATGTATAATTAGTGCTTTCAGCTAACAAAGTAAGGGGTTGCGTGACTATAGACATATCAAATTGTTAATTGAAACGAAAGAAACATGGCGTGAGACGGGGCTCTGCCGTAAACGAGAGACCCTACATTGCATGGCGGAACGAAGGCATCAAATGTTTTACATTAGTCGCCAGATTCTCTCGATTGGGTTAATTACAGTATAATAATCACGTTAACAATGTTCAAAGCTGGAAGGGGTCTTGTCGAAGTCACGACTGAGCAGAGGAATTTCAAAGTTTTTACATGTTCAACTATACCTACTTAACCCAAGTAAACGGTTCGATTTTCCTTGCCTGGGTTTGCTAACAAAACGTAGAGTATGTAAAAGCAATTTGTTTAATTTGAAGAAATGAGAACATGTGAGCAGGGATCCTATCTCAAAACCAAGAATAGAGACGGCGCTAAATCTCAATCACCACTTACGATATGCCGCAACGATTTCTCGTCGTTCGAAACAACATTAACATCTAATTGTGGCTTAGGTGCAGAACCAGTTCCACTTGCAAAGGTGTTTTTGAAAGTTACGCCTACATATCTAATCGGGGCAATCAGTTTGCCAGAATGCAATGAACGGCCATCGTCTCTTGTGCAAATAAATAAAACATAGAAGCCCTGCGTATTAGCGATTTGACTCCCAAGCGGTTCTGATTAAAATAGCAAATTTCACGTCCAAATCCGGCCACTTCGCGAAGACATGTTTTTTCATAACTTTTCTTTCATTCACGTAACGCAATTGATACTGAATTAAAACTCATACTGTGAGTCGTTTCTCCCGACTTTGCATATAATGTTAGTGAGATTAGTGCTATCGACTGTTTTTATTCAAAAATTTCAAAACTTCGTTTACATTAATATGAAGGTGACGTTATTGTGCTAATAAATTTGCATGTTAGCATGATGTGATGTAATGATGTGGGTAAGTCTGCTAAGCTTATTTTATAATAAAGAATGAAATTGGCATCATTCGAAGATCAAAACAATTCGTCCAAAACGTCAGTCAAGGATACACCAAATCGGTGCACAGTATTCGATCTTTGAAGAAAACAACCATTGGATTGGTTATAGTAATTTTGCGGCAAATAGTTTGACAAATAAGCCATCTTCTTACAATTTTTACGATCCGTGATCAATTCGAGCCGCTATTGTACACATAACGGATCACGTCAATTTCGGACCACGGTCAACTTCCGTCGAAACGTTTTCGCTCTTGGACGTAAACATAAAATTATAGTTGTTCAAACCAACACTTCAGCGTTTGTAAATAATTTAAGCAAAAATAGATTCTAAGCTATCAATAGCTTGCAACTTGTACGTAAATGTCACTCTCCTAAGTTTATAGTTTCAACAGATTGTAACTATGTGAACCGTGAGGAACCCGAAAACAAATCAATTTTCTGTTAAAATTGGCATTCGACATAGAGTCTTGAGAAATACTTCTCGGTTTACTTTACTATTGTATAAGAGTACCCTGTTCCGATTAACGTAGTAACAATATATTTAAAAGGTCACATCCACAAAAATATATCAGGGTGCAATTTTATTATTTAATAGTAAGTTTTCCACTCAAATCTTTCATAACTTTTGCAACGTTAATATATAAAAAAAATTGCGGTGTTTGTTCATAAACAGGTACGATATTTTTTAATCAATTTTTGTGTATCGTTGAAAATACAGTAGGAAAATATTTTGACACAGTCAGTGCGAGAAATATTTAATATATTAGAATCTGACTACGATTTTGCTTACATCACAGTATATTAAATATTTCTGTCGTACACGTAGATTCGAGTCATGCTGCTACCGATTGAAAATAAGTACAAGTCAAAAGTGAATTCAGAAATTTGATATAATCTAACTGGTTTAAATATCTATTGATTTTTTCTCCGAAAAATAATTATAACTGTTTGGAATCTGTTTCAAGGAGCATATTATACGGTATACCATAATAATGCTACAAACGTTTGCACGAGAGCCTGCAATTAAGGTGGAAATATTACATATAAAAAAGTCGCAAATCACCACTTACATGCAAAACGCCATTTATATATCTATTGCTAAAAGGCAGGTGTCAGTACCGACTGATGCTGGATTGAAAACAAATCAAGTTCATGTTCTCTGTACAGGAGTTAATATTTCTGAGTTTATTAATTCTAATTTGCTGTAGTCACGATAAATAGGCATTTTTCACAGAGTCGAACCGTTTGGCATGTTTACGAAACATTTTCAGATTGCTATTTTGGATTCTGATTATGTGCAAAACACGCCCTCCCTTTGTGTCAAATGGCGGTTTATCTAAAAAAACGTCGCCGTCAATTGTGCGCCACAATGAAAACGGACAAAAATACGTCACGTCATTTATATTTGTACTTCAGGGGTGAAAGGCGTGAAATGGATCTATTTTGTGGTTAACGTAACAAAAATAAAATGTCATCAATACAATATTTTTATGTTTGTATCGTCATAATGTTGCAAATTTTGTACATCTATATCTATTTTTTATTGTTAACTCGTGACATTTATTTTAATTGGGCGTCATCTTATTGAATAAAGTTTATGTAAACAATCGTTTTTTTCAGAATCAACAATTTATGTTTGCATTGCTAAAAATTATTGAAAAATTTATGTTGGACCAAATTTATCTGCCACATGTGACATACGGTAATTGAACTTTTTTGTAAATGTATGGAATACATGCCCAATAACCAACCAGTAAAAATCAATCGTAAACAAATTATGAGAAAAAAGAGGGGAAGGGAAGTCGTAAATCCAAAGCTGGCAGCGACACCCAAAATTTAGGATTCATATTTGACATATTTTGAAAAAGCGAAAAACTGGCGTATACCTGGACACGAATCACACCTTACGGGCTTACTGTACTACAATCTGTCATGAGACCAATTTTCAAGAAGATTGTTTACGTCGTACGTTGTTTATGTTGTTGTCGGAAGAGGGTCTATATGACGTCGATCAGCTAGATTCAAATAATCAAAAGTCAATATATATAGTCATGTTTTGCAATATTGCACAGCTGGTTAATTACCTTTGTTATCCAAATAATTTCATCAATTAAGTAGCAACATCGAGGGTGGCTTCCATTTCGTGCCTTGTTACCAATAAATTTCGTAAAAAATATAGAATATTAAACAGACCGAGGATAGATTATTTGATTTGTGAAGCAAGCGTTCTAATCTCGCCTCAATTTTTGGCAAAGTGCACCTGGTGGCATGGTTGTGATGTTTTTTTGCTGATGATTTAGTCTCAAGAATTTGATTTATTCTATACTAAAAGCGTCACATTTTTTGTGAACAAATGGAACAATTACCTATTTCCCGGCGAATAGGTCTACCCGATAAATAAGACGAGGCCCGTTTTCAAGCTTGAAAAAATGCGTTTTTGCTTATAACCTCCCAATAAGACAGGCAGTAAAATCGCATCAAAATCGGAATCTCAAATTACCATGCATGGGCTTCTGAGCGGTCGCAGCCGTTTGCGCATTCGGTAAAATAGTCCATAACGACTTTTGTTGTAGCGTAATATTCAGTCCATGACAACTACGGGAATTCAAACTGTCTTTCAATTTTAATCTAATTGTGTTCAACATAACTCGCGATTGTGTCCACCAAATAAGAACATTACTGATCTAACATAACACAGCAATCTGCAGACATAACAATGTGAGATAAACTGCCTGATTATATTTAGTTTTGATACATATTTTTGCGTTCTTGCTAATTCGTTATCGCCGATGTAAAAATCCCAAGATCTGCTATAAAATCCCGGAAAGTACAATTTAATTAACGACAATGAATATACATGAAAGGGCAACTTCATATATGATAATCGCAGCGTTGAAAATCCAGATTTACAGCGCGAGAATGCCGATTCATTTAGACTGACTTGATGAAGACGTTATGGGTATTTTATGGTCCGAATTGAATAATGAGCCGATCCCGAAATGATAAAAATTATCATACTCGCCTAATAAGACGACCCCCCAAAATCAGGCAAAAAATTGGGTCTAGAAAAAGCGACTTATTCGCCGGGAAATACGGTAATTCGAACTTTTTTAAAATCTAAACAGAGAAGAGTAGTAGATTGAATTAGAGGTTCAAATTTTTTTTTCTCGCAAGAGATAAGAATATATTTAAAGTTAAAATTGTTAACTGAATACGTAAGTGTTTCAATATTATACCTAGTGTTTCAATATTATGTAATATTTCTCATTTAGCCTTACCCTCATTAGATCTCGCTTATGACTAATAAAGCAGGATTTGTAAATTTTAAACTAACTGTATGTAAAATTGAGGTACGGTTTGAGACATTTGACAAACGTGATTGACTTGAAAGAACACAAAATATTATTTTTCTAGAAAAAGTACTCAAATACTGCTGGGTATATTGCGTCATTCGCACTTGTTACATTCCTGACCCTCTTAATCTGAAGGTAAACAACTTCATGTTTTATAAGAACAGTTTTCTCGGTGTTACTCAAGTGGATTGCCCGTGTATGTGTGTTTCGTGTTGCATATCCTCTATGTTCCATTAACGTAATGACCCATACTAGGTATGAACATGAGAACTATTCCCACACCCTATTCCGTCAACTTATCTTAAACAACTTCTGTGGGAAAGAAAGCAGAATAAATACAATAAATTATACAATTTCATTCCGATTTATGGCTCCCGTCAAGGATCATCATTTGTATATAATAAGCACTGTTTTTGCTTCGAGAATCCGCTTACATGGAATTTGCTTTAAGTACAGTCCTGGGTTCTATTATTGGGAAAGGATAAGCCTTCGCAAACACAGGTTTCACCGCTTAAAAGCTAACAATCGTAAGATCAATCGCGGGGAGATTTGTGGAGGCCTGCAATTCTGTGCGTATTGCAAAAAGTAGGTCCGTTTTTAATCTTGAGTTGTTTTGTTTTGGTGCTTGACCTCATCTATGAAGATCACTATACAACAACGATTTTTGGTTTTGTGATTGCGGCCCGGCTACTGATATATACGTGAAAGGGCCGCAAATAAGTCGGTGCGCTCATTTAGCATTTTAAGCAACCGTGACAAAAATTGGATTTAGTAAACGGTGTTTTTGATGGGGCGTGACTCCCCCAATTAACGCAAAATTGGACGGTAGCATTTTGACCTTATTGGCAAGAATTGCAAAAGCCGCATATAAATGTGCTAGCACAGGATATTATTTTGTAAAGTATGAACTTAAGAAGTAAGGAAAATGCAAGTTTTTGACAAAATTTGAGGCGAGTTCAATAAGCGTGTTGTTTTATTAGCTGCCGCGGTTTATGTTAGTTTGCATCTGTGAGTTTACTTCAGATTTCGGATCCTTTTTGAATGCTTATCATTTTGTGAAATAAAAACTCTTACCAGTTTACCGCATTAAATATTTTAAGAAATTATGATTGAACAATCAGTCCTTCAAAAAATGTTTAAAAATCGTTTAAGTATACCTTTTCCGTTGCGAAGAATACCAAATTTCAGCCTTTATATGACGGAACACCACCTCTCTCGTAAAGAGATTCACTGAGTAGTTTTGGACAATTATAATATAAGGGCTGTCGGACTACCTATACAATAGCTTTATATGGGTATATATCACATAAAAAGATAGAAAACGCAAGAATACCAAAAATGAATTGAGCTAAAATATTTCGAAGCCATGTGTAGCAAAGAGCAAAAATATCAAAAAGTGTCTTGTAAAGCTGTCATGGTGAAAATAATTAGCATTCTTTAAATTCAACAATTTATAGTTTACCACAAACTAGTAACTGATTCTCGTGCGAAAGTAAATGATGACATATTTCCAGGATTGTTATGAGTGAGACTCACGTACTTTATAAATTTGGTTAAAAATCAAGAACAAACTTTTCGACTTTGCAGTCAAGATGTACGTTTGATTACATATATATGACAATGATATCATTTATGTATATGTACGGTATACGTATTTGTCAAAAAAAATAAGAAAAAATTATTTATCGACTTTTCCCCTAATATTTTTTGTCCTCTGCGTTCTCAAATACTTTTCGTCATTGAAATATTAATTTTACCTTACCCTAAACGTAATTTACTTTTTCATTCGTCACAATTGCGTAAAAGAATTTACGAACATGACTTGGCGTGGAAGTGCCTTCGACCACTTGGCCCCGCATCTGGTTCCGAAGAGGAGAAGTTACTTTCCCGCCAAACATTATCATTAGTCACGTTTGTTTATGTTTTCAAGTCAGCCTTGCCAATGCCAACCAATAAATCAAGATGTCTAATCAGGCTAGCACACTGCTTACATCTTCATAACCTTTGTAGGTGAACATATATTTTCTGAAAATGTACCGGTACTCTTAATATTGTTGTTATAGTTATTCGTCCAAAGTAACTTTGATTGGTGACAGGTGTACGTGACTTACTTTACACTACCAGGAAGTAAGTACCAAACAATGTTTAAAAAGTTTATTGGACATGGAGTGAACCTTCGGGTCGTTTTGTTTTCATGTTGCTTTTCTCTTCAATCGCTGGACTAATTTCTTCGAAATGTTCAGTGGTTGAAGCTTGTTGTTATCGCTTGAAGGATATCACTTTTATTTATTTCAAAACTATAGCATATGTGAGCTCAGTGGGATTCGATTTTCCCTTCAAAGTTATGTGTATTGACGTTATCAAAATTAAAAATTGCGTGTCATGGATTTGTGGCAACATCTCAGTGATTTAGTACTACTTTGTTTGGGCGTTTGGCTCCAAAAATATTTGAGCAATGCTCTCTTGTCATAAAAATCATACAAAAACAAAAAGGGTAAAAGACCAGCAGTTTGGGCAAAGTTATTGTGCCAGCTAGTACAGGAATTTAGTATTTCAGGATTTTGGTTTGATAAAGTTCCCAAAATTGCCGTGATTTACGTCAGGACCAATGTAGTCATTTCAGTTTTTTTCAATAGTTAATGCAAAATAATACAGTTATAAAATTACCACTCAGAGTATCTCCATCTTATAGAATATATATATATAGATATATTTACAGTCTTCTATAAAAAAAATATATACAATTTAGAAAAATCAACTTGAATTTCCATCCTATCAATTATAAAGGTTATTCAATCAAGATACGAAATTTAAATAGCAAATTCAGTCGTGTAAACATACGAAATAAATTACCAAATAATTAACAATGTAGATAAATACGGAAACTTCCGATAAGGCACGCGTTTAGAAATACAATGCACGGAAATTACTCGCGTGCTGTTGTTTGTTTTTGACCATAAGGTATTCATAAGATGATCAGTAGGGTGAAGCCGTTTAACCAAAACAATTCAGCAGTTATCAGTAATTACCCCCTCCCGTTCAAAAGCAAACATGAGAATATAGTTTACGTATGTAATATGTCGATTATATTACTTCGTCTAATCCTAGCTTTTAAAGGATTACCATACCTTTGAAAAATAAAGGGTGAAGATGGCGATATAAAAGCATTTCGTTGATGGCAGAGGTATAATAGTTGTTTTGTGAAGGTTTTGCTTAGCTGGCAGCTTCATTCGTAGTGGCACATACATAGCCGTCATAAAAGAATACGCTTTGCTGGGAAATCGCATGGTCCTATACAACCTCTACTTGACTCTTTTAACTCTGAAGTGCTTTAAAAGCCACAACCAAGGAATCGGTATAAATTAGACAAATAACACCGATTTCATTTATTGTACCTGCAAAAGTTAGCCTACTTTAGATTTCAGTTAGAAGAAGTACCAGTGGTAAATAAACATTACTGATTTCTGAGATGTATTCAGACTATTTGAAAGCAAAACAAATAGAAACCTTCATCTCAAACGCGACAAAATATTGCAGCCTACTCCAGGATGAGACCCAAACGGTGGTGAAATTGCGGTGGCGTTCAAACGGCACAAACCGACACGCGCGCTTTTTCGTCTCTGCGTAGCTGAAATCACTTTTGCACTCAATATAAAAGCTTTTGAGAGACGAACAAGACCTCATTCTCTCGTAACTGTTAGACCGGCTTGGTTTTGCGAAGTGGATCGTACTTCAGAAACCCTATTGTCATTCATGTTACGCATATGTATTCTAATATATCAAAACTATGCCAAAATCGTGGGATCTCAATATACGGCGGTGCTCCTGATGGGTAGACACAACCGTCGTTCGATAAATATCGTAGACATTTTAACGATGGCAAGCCCCGTACGGTTATCCTAGCTTTAGTACTTACTGATCGACATGTTTTCATTTGTCAGGTATATTGATTGGCTTATAAGGAAAAACGAATATGAAATTTTTTATAATACTGGCAACAGTTTTGTTGATTACTTTGATTTTATGTGTTGATGCCGCTCAAGAAACAGCAGCGAAGTCCCATAAGAAGCGGCCTACTCGAAGGATATTAGACTCTTCCAATGTAGTAGTCGAAAAACGTCAGCGCAGGAAAAACAGGAACAAAAAGAAGGGGGTTTCGAGATTGCCCCCGCCGGTTTCTGTGGCTTCGCCAGTCGTGGAAGCTTTCACCGATATATTTCACCCACCCGTAACGGAATACAGACAGACTCAGTGTAAAGAAATTCCACCGCAGTTTGCCCTTTGTTATGACATTGGGTATAAAAAGTGAGTAAATAACATTACTTTTACAATACTTTTCTGGTCATATGGAGATCATGAGCTAAAAAGTGCCAGATGGTTGGTTGGTAACAATTTAACTTGAGACGGTCTTGAGGCTAATTTTTTATTTGTTATGCGCGCACGGTTTTCTGTATTATGAACTATATTTTTCTTCTCACTCCTAGAATGCACTTGCCAAACCTCCGTGGACATGATTCCATGGACGAACTTCAAAAACAATCCAATGAATGGACTCCTTTACTGGCCACCAGATGTCATCCCGAAGCGCGAAAGTTTCTATGCTCTGTATTCGCACCGGTTTGCGTTGAAGGTAAGTGTCAATTCGTCTGGAAAATTTCGTGAATCTTCTTCTGTCATGCACCAAAATAGAACTATTAAGTTTATTCTCGGGGTATTCTCGCTTTATATATATTCATAGCTTTAACATATTATAAAATGTAAACGTGTTTATTTTGCACGTCGACTTTAAATTTATAAGTTCAGATTGCTGTCATTATTTTTCAAATTTCATTGCGCATAAAGACCACACAACTTATATTTACGTCACTCCTGTTTTTGTTGGGTCATGGTGAATACATGTAACTCTTAATATAATATTTTTCTTACAGATTTCAGCAAACCCATCCCCCCATGCCGATCACTTTGCGAAGCAGTACGTGACGGTTGTTCTCCTGCAATGGCGCGGTTCGCTTACCCTTGGCCACACATGCTAGATTGTTCTCAATTCCCTGCTGACGATACCCTATGCATTCCTTCAGAGACGCCGAAGATATCAACGCCCAATATGACCCCTTCTGGTATGTAGTTTATTGTTTTTGTTTATTTGGTAGGGATTACATTTTTGTAAACAAAATGTCACGTTGTTCGAACCACCCACGCAAATTGGATTTGGTGAAAATCCACTGATACGATTGGATTATAAAAACACGTTCAGGATGATACTGTTCAATAAAAATGAAGAATACGAGATTTTTGAGATGCGAAAATCATTCAACTTTTTTCTGACCATTCCTGAGGAATTGTTGATAAGTGAGTGTGATTGATGTTTCGCGGAAATAAAGGAAAGATATACTTATATAGGCCTACCTTAAAGGGCCTATATGCTTTCCCGGAGAAAAAGTTGTTTTACATAATATGCTGTACTCAATGTCACTCTTCAAGTCGCAAAAAAAATAAACTTCTTAATGCCTGAAAAGCTTTGTTTTTGAATAAAAGAAAATTGTAGGCCAACAACTCAGCAATCACCACCAATAAAAGCTTGTAAACCTCTGTCATAGATTTAGTATTCTTTTTGAGTGGATGACTTGCATCACACCTGTGAAAACTAAACCATCTGTCCGCGAGAAGTAAATAAGCGAAACCAAGTGCAAATTTGGCTGCGCTTCAGCGATTTTTGATGGCACAATTCACTTATGCATTGTGTTGAGCGTAACAAAACATTTCCGGGTTATTTTGGCAGAGTCATTTATTGATTTTGTACTGTTCTGATAGGCAAGGTGGAAAATCTCCAAAAAGTGTCTATCACACCTTTTCGCAAATTACAGCACGGCTATTGATGGTTTCGGAAGCACGCACGGCAAACGGGAGGCGCAAGTTATTTCGTTGTTTCCACTTAATTGAGTTTCAAAGAACACACGCCGTCATCGTATCATAAAACATTGTCTAGCGCTTGTCATTCGTCGCCATTCGGTTTTACTCCGATATCGCTTTGAAACGAAATGAAGCAGGGCGTACGCTAAACGATCTTTAAATTCCGACACGACATTTCATTTCCTATGTGATATTCTATGTTCGAATTAGAATGGACCGCCGATACGGAAGAGGTTTCAAATAAATAAATTGGGTTTTTATTATTACAGGACGTCCTATACTAGCGGAACGATAACTGTCTTTATTTTGACACAAGTGACAAGTTTTTTTGTCTCGTTTAGAAATGTCCAGTATGACAACATACCGTTCGCAGTTCTATTCATTTGTGATTTTAAATCTCCTACTGTCTGTAAACCATTGAAATTACCAAATAGACAGTGTTTTTATACAGAGATTCCAACCTATGAATTTTTGTGCTGAAAATGTACACTGCACAATATTTATTCTATATTTTGTTCTTATTTACAGCTACTAAGACATGTGCGCCTTGCCGTCAAAAGAAAATAACTTCAAGTTTCAAGAAAAAGCTATGTTCTTTTGATTTTGGTGAGTAGATACCTTATTAATATTTTGAGCATTTACAATATTCATCCATCGTTCGTTTGGTACATAACGCTGCTTCAGTTTTTCAGCGCGATAAACGACTGTTTTGGTACTTTATTTATAATTTTTTTTGTTTTATATTCGTAGTCATGAAAGCACGGGTAAAGCTGGTCTCATATCACAAAGGCAGTACAAAAATCTTACTGGAAAAGAAATCTCGTTCGGTCTTCAAGTGGCTTGATCAAGTAGACTCAAAATCAGCAGGTCGGAAAATGGCTAAAAAGAGTACGATTTGGATGAAAGATGGTTTGAACTGCACTTGTGATGTCTTGGATGGTGTACACAGCGACTACCTTATCGCAGGATGGCAGCAAGGCAGTAAATTGAAGCTCCATAGCATCACTAAGTGGCGAAGATCAAATAAAAGAATTAGCAAGCTACTGAAACGAAAAAATTGTGGCATGAATTACGCCAAGAATAAGAGGAGTGGAGGACATTGAACTAAAATATAAGAGCATCACCACGTTCTATACAAAGGCACTTCTTCCAAAGGAATGGAAGAAAAGATGAGAGCAGGAAGCGATGACAATATTAGTAAGACTGGATTCTGGAAGATTTATCTTCGACTTTTCGTCCCACAATTAGAGATGATGTACTTGGAAATACCCAAACATGCGGCGGTGTAATTGTAATTAAACTTGAGCAGGATATACAAAGGATTTGTGTATGTACAATCTTTCATATTCGCTCTAAGTATGCATAATATCAAGCATTTTCACAATCTTTCATCCGACTAATATGTTAAAGAAGCTGGACTATAAACAATTAATAATGGTTTAGGATAAATCTTATCCTCAACCTTATCCTCAAATCCCTCTCAACCAATTTCTATTGCTAATTGTGATTCCCTCAAACGCAACAAAATATTGTCTTCCCTATTTTTATATTTTGAAGGAGATAAATATTATTTCAATTTATATTTTAAATTTCCATTTTCACCAAGTTTATCGTGTGATATTTATAATTACTGCGAACAAACAAACTTTTGTATTCTTTATATTTATTGTAATGTTTTTGCACTTTTTTATTTTCTTTCGTATTTTAGCATTAAACTTTATGTAAATTTAATAAATTCCTTCTCATCAAGCGGAAGAGCATACCGAAAATAAAACAGTAAACAGCAATCACATTTGATGTTCATGACCAATCCAATAAACTAAGACAAATAATCAAAAGTTGTTGGTATGTAACAAATGGACGCTATGTCGCTGTTTAATTTATTACGTGGGGAAGGTTTCATACGCAACCACGACAACAGTTCGTTGGCCAACGCCAGTTCGATATATATAATTAGCAACGACAGCTTAGCTAGCATGCAACTCGGTGGGCACAATTGGCACCCGTCGAATATAAAATTTGCGTCCGTACTGGTGTGTTACTAATCTGCAAAAGAATACCAACGGCATCATATGTAATTAACTAATTACCTAGAAGCAATTAGAAACGTTACTTTTGCAACTCTTTGTGACATCTCCACATTTTCTAGGCCGTGTGTCCCGTGTTACAGAGGATATCTGTTAATTAAAGTGTGGTCCTGCAGTTATGTACTTACGGATGGAAAATAGTTTACGGGTTTGATATCGTATAAAAGTTGTAAACACAGCTCCATATCAGTTATTTATATGTAAAGCAGCGTATGTGCACTTGTACTCAATAATGGCGTTTGGGCAAAAATAATAGACTCCAGTCTAGTCTATCGTATGTCTATGATAAGACACCTGTTACGTTTGCCACTATTATTAAACTAGATACACTTAAACGATCATTTTGTAATGTCGGTATTAAGATTTGCTCATATATATATATATTTATAGTTTGTAGATGATAAAAAACAATTAAACTATTGTACAAGGGTTCCTCGAGCTTTCGGAATTTTTCGTTGGAGTTCCGCTTCACTAAAAGATTGAAAACCAATTTATCTCGAATGTAAATTGCGTTGTAACTCCCAAATCTGACGACATTTTGAAATCGGCGATAACATAAAGTTTGATGTTGGAAATAAGTTCAACATTGACCCACTGCCTATCTCAATCAGCTTTCTTACCTTCGACCCACTGCCCTATTCTTCATCTCCTCGATACACTGCGCTGTCTCCCTCACGCGTCCTCAGACCACCGCACTTGACCCCACCGCTTCCACACTCGCTATATACAGCTTCGTTATTTTTGACTTAACCTTAACGCCCCGACCACCAAATTCACCACAGAGCGAAACAGCCCTTTGACGCTACTGCTACCCTCAAAAAAATTCCCGAGTTTCGCGTGGCAAGAATTTACAGAATCAAACCAGACAGCCAGTGTTCCCATGGATTTAGCCTATTTTTCACAGCTATTTCCAGACTACTTTTTCATTGTAACTTTTAAAACTACAATTCATAAGGAGGTAAATAATGATTGACTTATTTGATCCATACTTAAATTTCCGAAACACAACTAAAAACTAAAGAATAGCATTCGAAAACGCAAAATGAGGTAAAGTTTACAACCACGACTGAAAATTTGTCTGACTGTCTTAACAGATGCAAAAAAGCATAATGTTACGTCACTTTTTCGCATCTTGCTGATTGGCTAATGTTACGAAATGAGAAAGGAAGGCGATTCTCGGAAAAAGCCCCTTGGAAAAAAATTTCACCCTTTTTCGTGTTATTGCGGGCCAGATGAAAGAACGCTGTAGTTTGGTGACCCCTCGTGTAATTGAAAGTGTATTTGAGCCAAATTTTAGCAAATTACATTTACACAGACTGAAAATTCCTCAATCACATGAAAACCTGTAATTAATTACATCAATTGCAATTACAAATGATCCAACTCAGTGGGACGAGGTAGGGAGGATGAGGGAGATAAGGCTGTGGGTCGAGGGTAGGAAGACTGGGGAAGATAGGCAGTGGGTCAAGAGTAGGAAGTCTGAGGGAGAAGGGGCAGTGAATCGAGGATAGGAAGGCTGAGAGAGGTAAGGCGACTGGTCGAGAATAGGAGGGCTGTGGACGATTGCGCAGTGGTTGAGGATAGGAAGGCTGTGGGAGAATTGTTTCGAGGGCAGAAAGGCTGACGGTCAGAGGGTCGAAGATAGGAAGGCTGAGCGAGATAGGCAGTAGTGTAACAGCCGTTCTTTGTGACCTGGACGACACCAACTGCACACTAGATATTTATTAACAGTTCGATAACGCGGTCTTTCAATCCCCAAGTTTGTATCCTCAATCCAGAAAATCACACAACTCGAAGTATACAGTTGACACAGTTATTTTAATACAAACGTAAAAACAAATCAATACAAAATACTTAATAAATAAATAATCGTACACAATTCGGCCTTTAGAAAGCCTTCTCAACTTTATGAACACATTTATCAAACATAGTTGATTAACAAGTCTAACCAAATTACTATTAAATAACTTGCAGCCTTCAAATCAGAAAGAGTTACAAATTATAACATACCGAATTTGTCTGCTATTCCAGGCTTAAATTATCATAAGTTGAACATGAAGTCATTCGTCAATGAAATCCGAACAAACCAATTAAATAACCTATACCTGTAAAAACAATCACAAAGGCAATCTAATGCTCATATAAACATCCCTAAACTAGGCCTATGTGGAACAGCCATATTCTACAATATTTAATCGTCCTACTGTCAAAACAGAAAGTCAAGGTCGCTGAACAATTTTAACTCATTTACAAATTACAACAAAACGTGCGCCATTCTCTGCAAAAGTAAAGCGCTATCTAAAGCAAATTACCGAAACTATCCCTTTTCTAAGCGAGACATGTCTGGGCAAGCAATTGCCCCCGAAGACTCTCTCAATTGTTTCGTAACAAAGTGTGTGGAAGCACACTGTCAATCAGGTGAAATTACGGCGTCAACAATAACAAATAAATTACTACACAAGTTAAACGGACGCAATGTTTGAGTCAATACAAAAATCAAGTGAATGCAATTCTCGATGTAACATTCCCCCAGCCAGATGTTGGAACCCAGTTAAAACATCTTACACACAAATTTCTCACATAGCACAATAGCACCAACTGCCATATTACGTTCTTTAGAGCAGGGGTTCTCAAACTTTTGGCGTTGCGGAGCCCTTGAAAAGGTTGACTATTATTCACGGAGCCCCAAAATAAATGTTAAAATTGTTACTTTCCGATTAATATTCCTGAGTACGTTATACTAAACCCTTTTAATAGGGTTAATACAAGTCATAAATAAATCTAAATTTCAAAGATAAATTGTATATACTAAAGCTGTAAATTTGACACATGACAAACATATTAATAAATTAGGCGTCGAATCGTTTCCCCTCTTGACATTTTTGGAAGACCCAAAAGGTCGCTAATAACGTGCGCGATTGCATTTTGTTACAATCGCCGATTATTTTCGTCAGCATGGCGTGTTTTTAAACCTCAAACATCTTTACGCCGGTGTTTATTCTCACTAAATCAAAAATTTCCTTCGGCATATACATGTATTGTTCCACAATGACGACGATAATTGCTTTTTCGTTCTCGTGGGGAATTATAAGTTCAATGTGAAAAACATGTTACCATTTTATAATCATCGGCGACGAAATGCTAAAAATAATAGTTAATAAAGAGGTAAATCCGCAATTCAAATTTCTTGATTAAAAAGCGGCATTCTAAAATATTAGAACTAAAACTTAAAATGGAAGATAACACTATACGTTTTGTTTCAGCAGACTCACGTCAGAATAAAATTTTTCCACTCTTAAAACTACCGACGGAGAACAAATCAAGTTTAACAAATCCCAAGATCGCAAAAATACGACTCCAATTTATTTATAGTTGGCAGTTTATGTTATTTTAGAATAGTATTCTTTCATTTTAGTAATCCTAATAGTAATCTGGAATCGAACGTGAGTAACGATGAGCACAATTAAATTATTACGACAAGACACGCTCACATCGGTCATGAATTGAATATTTTACGCAACAGAAATCTCGTTATCCGTTTTTTTTGAATCGCCAAGAATGTTGCGCATAAATTTCCGATTCCAAATTTGAACCTCCTCCCTTTTAAGAATCCTGGCTGCGCTCCTGCTTATAAATAATGTCATTTTTTAAGTAAGCCACTTTGCCATATTTCGAGGCTATATTGTTGTTAAATTTTATCAAAGCTGTTATTGCTTCTAGGAACAGTTTTAAATTAGCCAAATCAGTATTTTGAAAAGTAATCGAATAGCTCGCGGAGCCCCTGGGTTTCTCTCGCGGAGCCCTGGGGCTCCGTACGGAGCACTTTGAGAACCTATGCTTTAGAGGTCCATTGCTGTCGTGTATGAAGTGTGGGTAAGTATTCTTTGGTCCATCTGATCCAAAACTGATCAGCTAAATACTGAATTTGTAGCCATCTTCGTCGAGTGTAACAATCCTTTTTGTCGAATATGCCGGGAGGTAAATTACTTGCAGGATTCAGTAATAGCAATAGATATGGAGTGAGTGGCTCATCATCCTTCGGATCAAAACGTATTGGATTGATGGGTCTGGAATTCAACTGTGATTTCATTTCACAAAAAATAGTAGCCAAAGCTTCATCTGACACCAACTGATCGTGTGAGAGAGCAATCAAAATCTTTCGAACTGATCGAATTAATCTTTCGTAACATCCTCCAAAATTAGAAGCAGTAGGTGGATTGAATTGGAATTTAATATTCTCCTGACGCAAAAATTGTCCAACTTTGCTTGAATTCCAAACTTTTATTTCTTTACGTAGGATTTTATTTTCTGCAACGAAGTTACTACCGTTGTCACAGATAAACTTAAATGGTCTACTTCTACGTGCAATAAATCTTAACGCATTTATGAATGAATCTGCATCCATCGAGTATGCAACTTCCAAGTGTACGGCACGAGTTGTCATGCATGTAAATATACAGCCCCACCTCTTAACAGTGCTTCGTCCTGGTTTTCACAAGAAAATGTCCAAAGTAGTCCACTCCAACATATGCAAATGGGCTTGCACCCGGTGTGACTCTTTCTTTTGGAAGATCTGCCATAATCTGTTTACTCACAGGTGAACTTCTTCTTCGACAAACCATGCATTATCTGATAACAGATTTCACCATAGCGCCTCCTTCAAAAATCCAAAATCGTTGTCGCAGAGAAGTCCATTTACTTCCCATACCAAAATAATGTGTACTGTAGATACATGATGTTCTCTTATAATCATCTCAGTTACATGGTGTTTGTGTGGGAGTATAATCGGATGTTTAACATCAAAATCAACCGGTGCATTTCTCAATCTCCCACCAACTCTGATGAAGCCATCTTTCACAATCGGATTGAGTTTATGCAGGAAATTTAAAATCTTCAATCTCTTCAGTACTTGTTTTCCAGATGTACTTCTATGATTGCCTTTCAGTAAGGCATCAAGGACTTCGCCAAATTCTTGCCTTTGTATATTTTTCAAAATATCATCACCAGCAACTTGCAATTCTTCAACTCCAAGTTTCTCATTGCACTTAAAATTCTTCTTCTTCTCATGAAAGTAGTCTTTGAATCGAATCATTCACGCACTTGCCTTTTTCAACTTATACCATGTTGAGAAATATGAAATGAATTTATCCATGGCTTCAAAGCAAAATCAGTAACATAATTCGCAACAACTCGTGGCTTGCATCTTACAAATTCATCAGGAAGCTCAGGTAACTGCACTGGCGGTTCAGGCCAATGTTCCTCTTGCTCGTGGAGAAATGATGGTCCTTTTAGCCATCGTTCATCCATCAATGACTGTACCGACAACCTTCTGGATGTATCATCTGCCGGATTCAAATCTGTAGGTACATATCTCCACTACAAAGCATTCGATCCTTCTTCAATCTTTGCAAGTCGATTTGCCACAAATGTTGGAAATCTTCGTGATGTATTAATAATACCTAAAAGCACGGAAGTTGAGTCTGTCCAAAACAGTGACTCTATCTCTTCAAAGTCCAATTCACGTCTCAGGAATAAATCTAATTTAACTGCAAGAGCTGCAGCTGTCAACTTCAGTCGTGGTATTGAAACAGTTTTGATGGGTGCAAGTCGAGCTTTTCCTAAGAGAAAGGCAACATGAATCTTCCCAGTTTCATTTTTAAGTCGCAAATATGATACAGTTCCATAAGCAACTGCAGAGCCATCTGCAAAATGGTGTATTTGACGAGTCACAATATTGCCAAAACCAGAAGGCGCAAAACATCTTTGCATGAATATATTCTCAAGTTCAGGAATATCTTCGAGCCATCTGTTCCACAATAAATTTTCACTATTCGATATTTCATCGTCCCATCCATAATTATTTCGACATAGCTGCTGCATCAGAATCCTTGCTTTAAGTATTACAGGTGCCACTATTCCCATCGGGTCAAATATCGAACTGAGTACAGACAAAATCCCCCGTTTTGTTGCGGGTTTTGATTTTACATTAACATTAAATCCAAAACAATCTTATTGGATATTCCACTTTATTCCGAGTACTCGATCGATCTTTTCAGGTTCTAAATTTACACTTGACGCAGAGTCTGCTCTGTCTTTAGCAGGAATCTCAGACAGAACTTCAGGATTGGAACTTTTCCACTTTGCTAAATGAAATCCTTTTTTCTCCAGCAATTTGCTCGTTTCTCGAACAATATGAATTCCCTGGTCTACAGTAGATTCAGGTAATCAGCAACATAAAAATTTCGCTCCACTCCTTTGACAACTTTTTCGTCAAATTCATCTTAAGGATCTTGAGCTGTCTTTTTCAGACTCCAATTAGCACAAAATGGAGATGAGACGCTACCAAATATGTGCCTGACCATAAAATATTCTGATGGATCCTGTGACAAATCACCTCCAGGCCACCACATAGATCGCACTTTCACCTGATGGAACATTGCTTTGATGTCAGCCACACTAGCTATTTCATGTTGTCTAAAGCGGAGAAGCGTTCCAAATAGAGAATTTGCCGAATCCGGACCTCTCAGTAGTTGGTCATTCAAGGAAGTACAATATTCATACAACGTGATGCAGCATCAAAGACAACACGTACCTTGCCTGGCTTTTGTTCAGAAAACACAGGGTGATGAGGCAAGTACCAAACTGCACCTTTCCGGCCAACTTTATATTCATTCGGGATACGTTTTGTAAATCCAAGACTAATATATTTCTCCATAGTATCACAGTACTTCTTTTTCAAAACAGGATCACTCTTCAATTTTCGTTCAATGTACTTTGAGCGTTTCATCGCAACACTTCGATTATCTGGCAAATTAGGACATCCTGCTGGCTTCCATGGCAATGGTAACTGATAATGTCCGTCCACGATCTCAACTGAATATTCCATCAACTGCAATGCATATTTGTCTTCCTTAGACATTGATGGAATAGGCGACAGGGAAGCATCTTTAAAATCACTTTCCAACAAACATTTGATTTGCCTACTAAGCAAGTCTTCCTCTTGCATTGAACGCAATGAATGTGAACATCACTGTTTCTCTCGTGAGATAAAGCTGGTCCAACCAGTGACCATCCTAAAATGTATTTCTTCGCCGAAGGTTCATTGTGTTTCCCTCGTCTCTCATCCATTGTCCAAAACGCTTTAGGGACATTTACCCCAATCATCAACATCACAGAGTAGGAATCTTCAATCCCTTTAAATGTGAATAATTTTGTACATCAAATTGTTCTTCATTAGCTTTTACAGGCAGTCTATCAACCGTTAGCACATGAGATAATTCAACACTCTCTCTACCATCAAGTGACCTTACAGTAAAATCAACCGCATAGCCATCTTGTGAGGTTGGTACAGCATTCACAGTTGGCAACGAAAACTGCGTTTTCTTGCCCCTCAACTTCAATAGATCAAGAAGTCGCCTATCACACAAGCAGGCAGTAGACAGAGTAGAATCTTAATCTAGGAATGCATATGTTTCTATTTCTCTCCTGTTAGCACAGATCTTGACAGGTACAATATTTAAAAAACATCCTGCTGAGATTTTTGAAGTCGCATATGCTTCAACTTTTGACTCATGCATACCAGCAGCATTTTCTGTCTGGGTACATGTCTCTTGTTCTCTTCTGTGCAATAAAGTATTATGTTTCAACCTACACCCGTCAACAGTACAAGCAGGTGGTTTACGGCAATTTCTCGACATATGACCATGTACAAAACAATTGTCGCACAATCTTGCCTTTCTAACAATCTTCAAGCGGTCACCGTGTGACTTCTGCAGGAATTTGTAACAGTCGACAAGTTTGTGTGACGTCTTCAAACATTCAGGACAGATATCTCTTCCCTTTTCAATATGTTTTGCACTGGTAACACTGCTGTCAACAGCTGAAGTCACAGCAATAGAATGAGCGTAAATCTTTCGCCTATTCGATGATTGAAATCGTAAACGATATTGCTATTCTTGCTCCCTTCGAACTCTCAAGGCTTTTCCATCAGGCGTATTTGCAGCAGCAGCCCTTTTCTTCATAAATCGAACAAGATCTCTAAATCTCACTTCTTTATTTTGTCCATCTAATCCTGCCACCGATTCTTCCCAGCTGTTCCGCAACTTGAGAGGAAGTCGTAATACGAGGGACAAAATAGTATCAAAATTGTCCAAATCCCCAAAATATTTCAAATGTATCAAAATGACTAAACATTCTTCTAATGTTTGAGAAAGACGTAACAAGCCTTCGCTATCTCCAGGTTTCAACCATGGTCCTTTAGTTAGTCAACTTTTCTCAATAATTTCTAGCCACAAGCATTGGTCGACTGTATGTCTTTCGGAGCAAATCGCATGCTTCTTTATAGCTTTCATCGGGTGACAACATTGTGCAGTGCATAATCAGTTCCCTTGCATCACCTTCACAGTATTGTACACAACTTTGTACTTGTATCATGTACTCTTTTATCAATATCCAGATTGAAGTTAGTGATAAACCGGACATATTCAGTCTCTATTCTATAATTCAGGTCGAGGTCTATCAATTCCGTCTTGCAACATAGATGCCATATTACCCAATAAACTTGCCACATTCGGCGATGATTGATCGTGCGTGTTTCCTTGTTGTGGGATTTGTGCTTCTGTGTACGGAGGTCGATTTAATGGTTTGTACCGATCAGGTATATTCACATTCACCGCTTCTCTTATATTAACAGGAGAAGCAGCTAGGTCTTCTAACATTTAATACAGGATTTTCCACTCTGACTCGAGATTGTGACAACAAATCTGATGCTGGCAATTTAGCACTCACATCAGGAGGCTTTAATACTGGAACCACTATTTCATTCAACTCTTGGATTTGATTAGGTGAATGTGAACGAGACATATTTTCATATAATGACATACCTTCGCCTCCCTGAGAAGCATTTTCCCGTATATCGGCTGCTATACAGGCTGATTCATATGCATGCTGCAATTCCAAACGCTTTGTTCCACTTTGAGCATCTTCTTCAATTTGTCTAGCTCTCATTTCGGCATCACGTTTAAGCTTTTCAGCCTTCATTTGAGCTTCTCGCTCTTGGTTTTCTGCATTCTACATAGCTTCACGCTCCAGCCTCTTAGCATTTTCCATAGCTGCATGTTTAAGTCTTTGCACTTCTTGCTCTAGCCTTTCAGCTTCAAGTTGGGCATCTAATTTCATTTTTCTACTGCCATTTTCGCATCATCTTCTCGCTTTTTTTGCGGCATCCTTTTCTACTTGCTGCCAAATACTAGCATGAGCAAGTTCTCTGATGGCAATGGCTTCTGTACGTTTAGTACTCGAACTTGAAATGGCACACGAACGACGGGAAATTTTTCCAGAAATTATAGAACGTGCTTTAGGGCTATGTGTCGATGATTTATGGCCATCAACGTCAGACTTTTTGAACCAATCGCGTAAGTGCACATTGAATTCTTGAAACTCGCGCAGTTCACACTGGAAAAATTCACTGACATTTCTCCGATTTCTTCAAAACGTAAAGTACTCACATGAATTTCATGAGCATTTGAATACTCTGTGAACCGTTTGTCAATGTCAGCACTTTTCAACTCAACAAATCTAGATTTTTGTAGTCTGACAGTATATATTTACGGTCTGACCGTCTGACATAAGTCTCTCAGCATCTTGATATAATTCCTTTATACGAGCACGTAACTCTTCTAAATTTGATTTTGAAACAAATTGCGCATCCATAATGTACAATTACAGTGCTCTTCAAACAATGTTCAACAGTAGGATGATTTCTTCGAATTTGACGATTTACCGAACTCCTGCCGGCATTCGACGATACTTTATTTATACACTATCAAACGTTATATGCATAAATTCGATAACTTTAATGTAACAGCCGTTCTTTGTGACCTGGACGACACCGACTGCACACTAGATATTTATTAACAGTTCAACAACGCGGTCTTTCAAGCCCCAAGTTTGTATCCTCAATCAAGAAAATCACACAACTCGAAGTATACAGTTGACACGGTTATCTTAATACAAACGTAAAAACAAATCAATACAAAATACAATAATTGAACACAATTCGGCCTTTAGAAAGCCTACTCAAATTTATGAACACATTTATCAAACATAGTCAATTAACAAGTCTAACCAAATTACTATTAAATAACTTGCAGCTTTCAAATCAGAAAGAGTTAAAAATTATAACATACCGAATTTGTCTGCTATTCCAGGCTTAAATTATCATAAGTTTAACATGAAATCATTCGTCAATGAAATCCGAACAAATCAATTAAATAAACTATAACTGTAAAAACAATCACAAAGGCAATCTAATGCTCATATAAACATCCCTAAACTAGGCCTATGTGGAACAGCCATATTCTACAATATTTTATCGTCCTACTGTCAAAACAGAAAGTCAAGGTCGCTGAAAATTACAAAATTACAACGAAATGTGCGCCATTCTCTGCAAAAGTAAAGCGCTATCTGAAGCAACTTTTTTTTTTTTGCCAAATTAAATTCTAGAGCCAATATGACATTATTTAATTATATATTTTTTAAGCCAATTATATTGTCAATTTTTTTTTTTTGGGAAAACAATAGCATGAATTGAGTTCCGATTAGTTGAAAAGGAATAAAACAGTTGTATAAACAATTAATTTTACGTATGATATTCAATGTTGATAATCCAGTATTCGTCATATATCCATTTGTATTGAACATTGTCCACATTTCATCAGAAGCATATCATTATAATGTACATATAGATAGAGGACTTGCACGGGTCACGTGACCTTGTTACTGGACGGCAATAAAAAAACGTTCATTTGGCTCCTGTCAGTTGCAAGTCGGATTATACGTTTCCGTTTTGTTTGGCTGTTGAAAATGGTTATTTCGTATTGTTCCGTTGGCTGTACGTATAGTATAGACAACGAAAGGGATCTTCAGTTATATTCCCCTGTTTTCAAAAGATCCGGAACGTCGCGCAATGTGGATATCATCCATTGGCAGGACTGCTTGGTGTCAAGTCCAGAAGCCATCTCACTCGTGTTTCACTGTTTGCGGACAGCACTTCGTTGATGGTGAGTCATCATGTGCCGTTATCAAATTTTTAAATATTCATAAGATCCCTCATTTCAATGGAAAGCAGATGACAAACTACTGTTATTGGAGGCGTAGGCCTACTTGCAGACATGACTCGTGTAAGGTATTAATCAATAATTGCCATAAGGTATTGTTTTCCTAGTTAGCAGGTAATCTATCAGCAAGTGTGAAAAGTTGAATAGATAACTAAAGTTTAACGCCAGTGCTAATGCAAAAAATAACCAGAATTCAATTGAATTTTCCATCTAAGAATACGCTCGCCACCGCATCTCTGATCCCCCTGGGAGTTTCACAGGTTCCAATCCCATGCGGGGATGGTTATGTGCGAGGGGATTGCAGCTCTCCTCCCACTGAAGGTGGTTCACACGACCGCTGGTCGATTACGATATCCCCCACCATCAAGTATATGCTTCTAAAACAAATATCTGGCTAACTATTCCCGACATAGAATGGTAATCGTGCGATGTTGCACCTTGCAATATGTCCCCAACCACAGATAAATTCTATCCTGAAAACTACCCACATTGATAGGCATAGTTGCGTTTTAAATTGGAAGAAATCTTTATTAATGGTCAGAAGGTGTTGTCTGATTGTTTTGTTAGTTAGCAGGTAATTTATTACTGATCTGATACACAAACTTGGCAGTGTTGGCACTGTTTAATTTATTTTCAGGAAAAAGGGAAGATAACCCATTATCGGCTGCTTATATGTCCCATCGATATTTGAATTTTCGCCATCCCCAGAGAGGAAGAGAATAGTTAGAAAAAGGGGGATTTTGAAGAAAGGCAAAAAGCAGGACCATTTCAACAAATTCTGTTAACTTGTATGCGTTGCAATATTACCTTGCAGATGTTAGCATAAACATTTAATGTATCTTTCGACTAGACCTACCACACTTTAAAAAAAGCCGCCTACAACCCTTTTCACTAGAACCATAATACTGTAAAATGTTTGATAGAAATTACCCCCGAGGCATCATATCTTCCATTTGAAAGGGCTGTGGAGGCAAATAAATTTTTTACTCTAAATTATGGAATGTTACTTCCAGGTTATCTTATCCTTGCTTATAGATATCTTGAGGTTAGTGACTCCAACTGACCCATGCATGCCACACTGAAAATTCTCTTGTGTACCCATAAAATAAGGCTGTTGGAGCCTTCAGACCTTGAAAACAGCACTGAGCACGATGGATTCATGTGAAACACGTAATATGCATTTAGAGGCAAAAATATCCCATCCTGAGCAGCACCGACCCACAACCTCCTGCCTATGGAATCAAAACATTAGACAAATTGGTGTACATGCGCATTCACAAATCTTTGCGAATCAAGTGTGCCTTTTGACTAAAGAAAATTTAGCATTGAAATGGTCAATCTCAATATCAACCTAGTATCTGCAGATAAAACCAATTGTTTTTTAAAAATACATTTTTGATGGGGGCTCCCGAAGTATGCGAACCAAGATGGCGGACATCGGAATGTAATATGTGTACTAGGTTAGGGTTAGGTCATAATTTTAGGTATAAATACTACGGGAGGCTCTTGGCTAGTCTTCGAACTGATACTAGGACTAAAATAAAGAAAATTGGAAAGAAATTATCGCCTAACCCTAACCTGTTACCCATGTTACCTTCCGATGTCCGCCATCTTGGTTCGCATACTTCGGGAGCACCTTTTGATGTGCTTTATTTTTCAAATATAATCAATATATAATTTATAATTACTGTAAAGTGTGTGATATATTTGGTAATATGAATACCATTTGCAAATTAGCTTGGGTTACACCCCTCTCAAATAAAAGTTTAGACTCTTAAGTCATATCTCATAATATTCTTTAAACAAAAGGTTGCGGCTAGCCGGCTACCCATCAGAATTTCCTTCCAGATCAAAAAGTCGCAATATTAAGCCTCGCTAAGTTTCATTGGCAACTGTATCTGGTTGTAGTATCGGTGTCCAACTTTAGACTGAAACCTTCACTACCAGACCCACCGAAACAATTTTTTTTCTTGATAGGGTCGTCTTGAAGTTGCTTTCGTTAAAGCACAATGAACACTTTATCTCCACCAATCCACAGTAATCACAAGTTACTTTGTCATTCCGATAAGCATCAATAAATGGATACTGAGGATGTATTATCAAGTCACGCAAGCTAAGGTCTTGTGCCACTGTGGTCTTGTTGCAACTTATACTTTGCCATTCATCTATTCCATGGTCGCAGCCATATCTGTATATAATGGATACAAATAGAGTTTTCATAAAATCTAACGATCAAGGAGTGCGAAATTCAGGTCTATATCCCACCACAGCCACTAGTCGTAAATGAATTTGATTCCGGGTAGCATATCTTTTTTACCAATGACAATAAAAAGACATTTTGGATCTGATGTACAAGCACCATTAGGATAGGATTTATCTCTGGGGGAGTAGAGTAGAAATCCTCTCTGGGATAGAAACCTGTGAAACTCCCAGGGTGATCAGAGATGCGGTGGCGAGCGTATTCCTAGATGGCGAATTCAATTGAATTCTGGTTATTTTTTGCATGACCACTGGTGTTAAACTTTAGTTATCTATTCAGTCTTTCACACTTAGTAATATATTACCTGCTAATTAGGGAAACAATACCTTATAGCAATTGATTATTAATTCCTTACTGTCTTACACAAGTCAAGTCTGCAACTGCAAGTAGGCCTACTAATGACAGTAGTTTGTCATCTGCTTTCCATTGAAATGAGGGAGCTTGTGAATATTTAAAGAAATTGATAACAGCACACTATCACCACATTATCACTCACCATCAACGAAGTGCTGTCCGCAAACAGTGAAACACATGTAAGATGGCTTCTGGACTTGACACCAAGCAGTTCTACCAATGCAATAGGACAATAGGCAATAGATGATATCCACATTGCGCGACGTTCCGAATCTTTTGAAATCAGTGGAATACAACTAAAGATCCATTGCGTTGTCTTTACCATACGTAAGGCCAACGGAACAATACGAAATAACCATTTTCAACAGCCAAACAAAACGGAAACGTATAATCCGACTTGCAACTGACAGGTGCCAAATGGACGTTTTCGTTTTATTGCCGTCCAGTAACAAAGTCACGTGACTCGTGCAAGTCCTCTATATAATTATTTATTTTATATTAGCATGGAAAAAGAAGATTTCAAAAAATTAGACAGAAAATTCGTAAACCTATCATGCTACTAGGATTTTCTTTTTCGCTGTCTACAATATGCAAACATGTATATAGAGTATAGACAAACCTAAATAAATACAATCTAACTTCCTTCATTTTCAACTTATTATCGATTTTTGTAGCAAATCATCCACAATTTCATCAAGTGTTATTCTTTGCCTATCAAAATTAGTCATTAATCTAATTACCCAAAGGAATTTACATTTAAAAATACCTTGAAGTTACATTGCATTTGGAATACATCATCATATTTGACACTATTCCTAAATTCCCATATGGCTGATTTTCCACATTGAATGATTAATGCTTCTGCTTCACTCTTAATATTATTAGCAATAATTTTGTCACAATTGATTCCCCTTATATTACACCACTGCCAAAAATCTAATATCCAATTACAACAGCAAAATACACATTTTCCATTTTTGTCATCAAACCAATATTTTAATTTGTCACCTGTTGGTAGGCCATTATCTAAGATAGAATTTTATACTTATTGGGGAGTTTATATTGCCAAATTTTTGACCAGGCAATTGGACTATTCAAATTGAATTTTTGTTTAATGTACATAGCATGATGTGTAACAATTTCTGTAATTTTTCTTATTTTCAATGAACTACTTATTTTTTTGGTGGATAAATCGGAGTTAATATATCTATCGATTCCAAGTCTTTTTTCAGTGAAATTATGATTTCTTGCTAGAATTTCCTTCCAGCTTATGGGTACATTGCCCCAAACCTGTTGGATTTCATTTGAGCATCCATATAAAAAAAAGAGCTTTCTTCTGTGATCCCCAATTTGATCAATAGAATATATTCTATTCGTTAAATTAGGTACAGAATTATCCACAACGTCAGCTACCGAAATGACTTTAGCTTGGATCCATTTAAATGAAAATCGAAAATGTTGCTCTGAGATTAAAGGATTGTACCATAATACTTCATTTTTTATCTCTGTAATATTAAAGAAATGTGATTTCTCTCCAAATGGATGTCCTTAAATGAGTTGATGATGGCTGTATAAAAATTTGGTATGGTTGTTATTTTCTCAAATCGGATTGTCAAATACAGACATTCTAAATTTTCTTTGGAAAAAATATTACAATAATTATTAATATGTTAAATGGCTCTTCTACTCCATGGCCTATTCTGGTGTTTGAGTATTTTGAATATCCATTTGACCTAAAGAGCTTTTATTTGGCTTCTGAGGTCTAACATATTCAATCCTCCGGATGCGAAATTACCAGGTGTAACTTGTCTTGAAACTAGTTGAGATTTATTATTCCAAATGAATTTCCATATTATTGTTTCTAATTTTCGAATTAAGTTTTCTGGCATAATTTCATAATTGGCAATGTGCCATACTTTAGACAACATTAATGATTTGACAATAATAATTTTTCCTATCATTGATAAATTTCGTCCCTGCCATAAATTTACTACATTTTGAATTGAGTTTATGATTTTCAACCAGTTTTTATCCCTTCATACGATATTGTTTCCTATATAAGCCCCAAGAATTTTCAGCTCTTCTTGGATTTGAATACCCTTGTAACTTGTATGAAGGTCCCAAGTTTAGCCGTTTTTCTGACCCACACAACATTATGTTGCATTTTGGAATATTTATTCTCAAGCCCGTAGCTTTTTCAAATTCTGCCATTAATTTTAATACTTCGTCTATGGATGGTAAACTTTCTACTGTGACAATAGTGTCATCCGCAAAACCTTTATATTTCTCCCTAGCACCTGTACAATTTTGAAAACCTATAATTGCTCTATTGTATCTGATGTTGGATGCTAACAATTTTGACATTATAATGTATAAATGTGGGGCAAGTGGACAACCTTGTCTAACTCCTCGTGTTATACTAAATTGCTTTGATAAATATCCATTTGTTATTATTTTTGC
Source organism: Styela clava (assembly GCF_013122585.1). Classification (NCBI taxonomy): domain Eukaryota; kingdom Metazoa; phylum Chordata; class Ascidiacea; order Stolidobranchia; family Styelidae; genus Styela; species Styela clava. Next base: position 7,889,149 of record NW_024102837.1, on the reverse strand, counting down.
ATTGGTGTTGTTAAAAAGGGTATTGACCCATCTAATGAAATAATTGCCAAAATTAACCTTTTTTAATATTTTGAGTAACAAAACTCTATCAACAGTATCATAAGCCTTTTCTTGGTCTATACTAAAAATTATTAGCGGTTGGTTTTGTTTATTTGCCCAAAATATGTCATCTCTTATTGTAAATAAATTTTCATGAATCGTTCGTCCTTCAATAAATCCTGTTTGGTCATGATTTATTATATCAGGCACTGGCAGTACTGCTTTCATTCTCATGGCCAAAACTTTTGCGATTAATTTATATTCAATTTTTTATGTCATTTTTGTCCCCTTTTTTTATAAAGTAAAGCTATTAAACCAAGACTTGTGTTCTGAGACAGACATAATTGTTTATGATAACTATTTTAAATTTGCAAGAGAATTGGGCGTAATTGTTTCCAAAATTGAACAAAGAATTTTTTTGTTAGACCATCTAGGCCAGGGGATTTATTCAATTTCATTTGTTTGAAAGCATACTCTAATTCTTCTTCTGTTAATTCACTATCCATTTCTTGTTTTTGCTCATTTGAAACTTTTTGCTGATAATTATTCAATAACCAATTTTGACTATTAAAGTCCAAATTTTCATCTCTTTGATAAAGATTTTTATAAAATTTGACTTGCTCTTCCTGAATTTCTTCACATGTGTAAACTAAAGTGTTGTCAGGCTTCCTTAAAGATTTGTCTGTCTAAGCGTCTGTCCCTGTCTAAGCGAGACATGTCTGGGCAAGCAATTGCCCCGAAGACTCTCTCAATTGTTTCGTAACAAAGTGTGTGGAAGCACACTGTCAATCAAGGGAAATTACGGCGTCAACAATAACAAATAAATTACTACACAAGTTAAACGGACGCAATGTTTGAGTCAATACAAAAATCTAGTGAATGCAATTCTCGATGTAACAGTAGGTCGAGAATAGTAGGGATGTGGGCGATTGCGCAGTGGGTCGAGGATAGGAAGGCTGTGGAAGGCAGCAAAATGTAGGGGGGCAGCAGAACCAAGCTGTAGAGTTTACGTTATTACACGTGCTCTTCTAGATATGTACTTATTTAATTAAAAGCTAACATTATGCGTTCTGTAATGATGGTTATTCAACAATGGTTGTTTCCCCGACCCTTGACCTCAGAAAAAATTTTCCTATATTTTACAATTGCAACATTTTTGATGCTTAGTTTAATAAATCAACCGTTTTTCTTACTTGACCTTTATTTGATTTATTCTCGTGTATGATGACATCTATAATCTGTTCATCACCCAAATTATTTTAGAAGTTATAGGTATAAGGGGCAGCATTATTAGAAACTCGCCCCGGGCAGCAGACTAGTTTGGCACGCCCCTGTTTGCAAAGTACAACGCATTTTACATTTGCGATAAGTAGGTTTTCAACCTTTTAGTGGAGCGGAACTCCAACGACAAATTCCGGAGGCTCGAGGAATCTCTGTGCAATAGTTTAATTGTCTTTTATCGCTTGAATTGTACAAACTATAAATATATATACATGGGTAAATCTCAATACCGACATAACAAAATGATTGTGCAGCTAGTTTAATGATAGTGGCAAACGTAATAAAATTTAGAAATCCAGTCCTGTCTGGCATGCCGGATTTGTTGTTTTATTGTACAACAACTGTTAACTTAACAAGAACAACAACATAATATTGAAACGATCGCTATGTCCACTACGTGTCCAATAATAACAAATTTAATACAGAAAAACAGTGAACACAGGAAAAATGGCCAACGTCCAGCCTTTACCATTGAAAAATAGAGCGAACTATTTTCACTCGCGACTCGTGGGTGGTCGGAGTTTCATAGTAACAAAACCCGGGTGGAATTTATCCAAATTAAGGGTCCTCGAAATGAGCATAAAGTAAAGAAAATATAAAAAGATTAAACTCAACGAAACACTCGGATAATAAAGTCCGTGACAACAAGTAAAGGATATTCAAAATACAAACAAGCATAAGCGTGGTTTTTGGGCAAAGTTGTGCCTGATATATTATCAATTATATTCTCATTTTATTAGATTTTTCTGCTTCTTGTAGACAGTTAAAGAGTGCTATGATCTACAAATGCATGCTATGCTTTAAAACAGGGGTGTTCAACCTTCTTCGCGGGCGGGACAAATATCAATAACTGAGTGAGACCGCGGGCCGCAGGCGCAGAATAGCTCATTTTGGAAATAAATATGTTACCGAAAAGTGCCATATTTGCCATGACTTTTTTATAAATGTGGAAAGCTTTCTTGGTGTATTCGGTAAGATTCATTTCCAAGTAATTTTCTGTCAAATCTTATTCCATATTGATTAGATTTAGACAAAATCAATTGATAGGCTTGATACAAAACTAATTTTAGCCCTTGTATCTATATAATATTAAATTTTTTAAACTGCTTTCCAGTTACCTAATCGTCAATTGCCCATTCTTACAAATTCATTAGCGTCTGCTCCGCATCTTCCTTAAATTGTTTGCTGCTCAGCAAGGGACAGCTTTGTGAATCGCGTTGTTCGCCTCGCTGTCAGGTCGCTGTAAGTCATAGACATAGATAATAAATTGAACTCGGATATAAGCTTTGCAACGCAAAGGATACCAGATTCAACTAAATTTCAAAACTACTTTAGCTGGCCGCGCACTATTCAAGATTGGCACTTCTCCGCGGGCTGCACAATTTTCCCTTGCGGGCCGCACTTTGCACACGCCTGCTTTATCATATTGAATGTTTCAAATTGTTTTGCTTGCTTCCTCAATTTAGAGCAGTGGTCTCAAAATTCCTGTGCCATGGCTCCTTTACAGTACTCTTATGCAATATATTATACATATGCAATATGTATGCAATATACATATGCATTATATACATTATGCAATATACATCCGCCTGATTTTACCGAGGATGCGCTATCGGTCCTTATTTGTCTCTTCCTCTCTCTAGGTTAGGTGATATCGCACTCCGAGGATCACTGATCCATAGTTCCCTCAAGTTTTCTTGGGTAAATAATATAAAACGCATGTTTTTGAATAGTAGTTCTACGTTTCTGAAAGGCATAATTATTTATTTTTGTACACCATACCATTCAAAATGAATTATATTACACCATAGATCATATTGTAATTAGAAAACCCTACATTTTGTATATAGATCTTAGTACTGTTCATTCAAATCAATCGTAAATATATACTATCGGCTCTGGCCTATTTAAGTTTTCTTTCGTTGCGAAAGAGTTTTAACTTTGATTACTAATTGTATTTTATTGTCGTACATTATGACACATACTATAAAATCATTATTATTAATCTGGATAATGCGACTGTAGTTTTCCTATAAGATTTAACCCAAAGCCGTCCGGTTGAGGTTTTGTCGAACGAAGACTGATATTGATCCATCGGAGACTACGGTCACGCAAGTCATGTGATTTGTGACGATCAGTTCTCTCGGTTCGATACTTTGAAAGCTTCGCAAGGAGTTTTGTGATTCTTTCCTGGGAGGTTTAGCGTGCTTTTGTTCATTCAAATAGTTTGTCGTTCATGTAAGGAGATGAAAATATGTTGGAGTCGATCATTAAGCTTTGATTGTTTAGTAGTCAGAGTAATAAAATGATTTGTTGATAGATAGGCTAGCCATTTCTGATTTGCGCCCTCACATTCCAGCATTCAGGCATGATTCAGTGATTACCGGTACTGCATTATCGCACAGCATTCGGACATTTCGCTCTTCTGCACTTTTAGTACAAGAAATCTGTGAGCTTCGTAGTGAAAGAATCGCATCGTGTATACGGTCAGATATTTTGCGTGTCGAGTTCAAACAAGACCTGAAGACGAACAATCACTGAATTGAATCAATCAGCTAAAAACTGAAATTTATTATTCAAAATAAAGATACTGAACATATTCTAGATATTGGTTCAGACTAAATAATACTCGTAACAAATTCTCAAAATAGATCTTAATGACTCATAATAATTGTAGTTCGAAACTTCAATTACTGAATTAATGGTATTTTTGAATGATTCTACATAACGTTACAATTACAGAATTGAGTCATTTTTTCTCAGAAAAGCATTCAGCTATTATCAAAACCGCAATCTTCAATAAGTTTCCCCATCACTCATAATTAAAACTCAATAACTTTCAATTCTAAAATTCATTTAGCCTAGACGTCTTTATTTCATTCACTAATGGCTTGTGTAAATGAGTACCGGTACCGGTACCTACATTGTAATAATCAATTCTGCAACTTTATCCACATCAAACAATGATAATTAGTGAATATTTTTCATATAACGTAACTCTAAATTTCACCTCTTTTTCAGATTATTTATAAAGTACTATTTACACCTCATCGCTTTGTTTGAGTGCATATTGAAATTGAAATCAAATTTTCAAAATCTTTTGCCATCAAACTCTACGTTTATTTCAATTCCATCTATTCTTGACTCAACTAAAAATACAACAATATGGCTGATGCAGGAACTGGACCCGAATATTCTCCTTTCTTCAGCTCAATGGGCGCTGCTGCCGCAATGGTTTTCAGTGGTGAGTTCCAATTGTATTTTGAACTTGGAGTTTTCTGGATCTCGAAGTTCAGAAAAGAGCTGAATGAATTTTGCATGAAAACTGTTTAAAATCCCGATTTATGAAATTTAACTTTGAATCTAACTTAATGGTGTTTATCTTTGATTGTTCTTAGTAAATCTTGACCAACCAAATTTTTGAACTAATGTTCAATTTGTGCAGAAGTATCAGTGTGGAATTTAATTTAATTCAAGCAAATCTGTATAAAATACCAAATTGTACTATTTTATGCTATCTTGAAGACATGTCTCTTTATAAAGCCTGGTATTGAATTTTGCTCAATTTATCCAATTTTCTTCTCCTTTTTCAGCAATGGGAGCTGCATATGGAACAGCGAAATCTGGTACAGGAATTGCCGCAATGAGTGTGATGAGGCCAGAGTTGATTATTAAATCAGTTATTCCTGTTGTCATGGCGGGTATTATCGCTATTTATGGAGTAGTTATTGCAGTTTTGATTACTCAGAAGATGAGTGCAAGAATGCAGTTATTTCAGTAAGTTTACTTTAATCACTTTGGAATTGTAATATGATGCTGATCTGTGGTGAAAAAAAATCCCCAATTTGGGGAATTGTGTTGAAAGCTTTCTGAAAAATATATTTTTGTATGAAGCATACATATGAATGCTTATGCATAAGAGAAAATATTGTTTGTGTGCCTCACACAAAATCAAGTTTTATATATATTTTTCGCTTTTCTGACTTCAAGTTTATATTACACCCTATCTAAGCATATTCATATATTGAACATAACTTTTTAATTCAGAGCGTTTCTTCACCTTGGAGCAGGTTTATCTGTTGGACTTTCAGGTCTTGCTGCTGGAATAGCTATTGGTATAGTAGGTGACGCAGGTGTAAGAGGAACGGCACAGCAACCTCGACTGTTTGTTGGTAAGTCCATAAATACTTCATTATTCGAGTACAGATGATAGTGTTCAGAATCATAATTATATTGCGACCTACTGACACCAATGGTATGGGGGGGATTGATTTTATTGATTAATTTATTGTGCTTATAATATTTCTATCAATAAGTCGAAGGTTTTTAGAATCTTGGCAGGCATGCCATACATGCTCACTGCTATTGATTATTTGTTTCCATACCGACTTCCTAGCAAGGCTTTTATTGTTTGAAACTGACATCCTTCTGTCAGGACAGGTGTCTGATTCAACTTGAAACATTTGGAAATCCAACATTGACAGCAGACATGCTTGCATTCTCGTAATACTTAATGACTTACGTACATAATGACTTAGGTAGTTTCAATAACCAGGATTTTTGAAAACTAATTATTTTAACATATTACTTTTGAATTTGATTTTAAATTCTCAGCGTATCACTTTAAACATGGAAACTTTTAAAATCGTGATATCAGTTTGTTCACTTGATTCAAATACATTTTTACCTAACATTTGCTAATTATGGTATCATTTTACCACTTCACAGGAATGATTCTCATCCTTATTTTTGCTGAAGTCCTGGGATTGTACGGTCTCATCACTGCTCTAGTCTTAATCGTTCGTGGTTGATTCTGCTATATGCGATGAAAAATCATCCAAAAACTCTTCGATTCAGTACTTGTGTCCTCTTTAGTTCCCGATTGCTATATTATGTTTATTATCACTATTCCGACCTACCAATGTAAATCTAATAATTTGTCAAATAATATATTACATTGCGTTACAATTTGATATTTTATGTATCTTGATTTGTGAATACTTTACAAAAACAATTCTGTTATAACCACCAATATTTAAACTTTGTTATTCGGGGCTTAATTATTTAACAAAAGTATTCTTCCCAATTTTTGTTTCGAAATGTATCATCAGGCATTTGACTTCTATAGATTCATGAACTTGCTTGTAAAATTGGTAATTGTTCATCGAATGTTGAATACAATTTCATTTTTTAATTCAAAATATCATTGCTCTGTCATAAATATATTTGAAAAATATTCTTGCTATACTGAAGAGATCTTTTATTATAATGTGAAGACATTTAAACTGAGTATAATGTGTCCTTTTCATTGGGCCCTGACTACATACAATTCTACATTACAATTGACAGATTGTGTTTGGCTTATTAGATCAAGTTCAATACTGGGATTGTTTGCTCACAATTTTTTAAATAATATTTGTCAATATGCATATAAAACACAAGAGCACAGTTATTTTTACGGACCTATACTAATACAAAGTTCAATACTGTCAGCTACTGGACTATTGTTTAAATAAGAGTTGGCCATAATCCTAATATGTTTATTTGATTCTGACTGATGTTTACATAATGTAAGTAGGTCAGGGGAGGAATTGTTATGTTGTTTCTACTGTAAATTAATGTTTGATGGTGGTAGCTGTTATCAATACTATGTACTTATTTTCTTTTTGCATTGCATTACTTCAGTTGTAATTGTAATTTTCTCGGGAAAATAGACACGATGATATGAAAAAAAGATCTATATAAATATACATACATTCCCTAACTTCTGCGTTTGCATTACTGAGTAAGAATAAATGCCTCACAAAAATTTAAAAATGCCTTGAAACACTGCTGCTCGTTTCTCAGAATTACTTTCAATAAGATATTTTGGCGGATACTCATAGATTAAGGCATGGCCTGCATTTTAAAAGTAATATCCCACTGAATTATCTAAGTAGATCAAATTGTTAATATGGCACATGCTATTTATATCGGCTCAACTCTACAACTTTCATGTAGTGCTTGGTTGGTTTTTGTTTTGTATAAATTATATCATGTGGTGTAAAAAGTTCTCGATCACGGGATAATCTATGTTCAAATACTACTAGTTATGTGCAAATATAATATTGAATATGTTATACATTTACGACTGACTGGTGTTATGGTGTATTAGTTGCTGTTTCGTCCGTCAGGAAATTGCAGAGAATACACTAATTTCTTGGAATCAGAACATCGTGAGACACTTTAAGCTGGCGAACAAATGCAAAAAATATTAATGAATGAATACCAAGCGTGGTTTCGTGGTCGTTCGCTTTCGACTAAGACTATTTCAGTCGCCTTCAATAAATTGATTTTTCGTGGATTTTCTCCGTGGCATTTATGTACGATAAAATGCGCAGTGCGGCAGTATTACTCCGGTGTGAGCAAAGTTACTTGGGTATGAGCTGGCATTTCGTACTCTTTGGCTGTTTCCGTCGTCACGCGGGTTCTGAATAAACGAACAACACGTCATGTGATTTTTGTCGGTCGGCGACGCGGTTATAAAATACCATTGGTAAGCTTAGTTATTTAACATGATCAAACATGGTCGCGTTGAGTTGCTCGAGACGGTTACGAAACTTTCGTACTTGCCAAAAATCGCCGCGTTCGTGCCTTTGGCACACAGCAGTAGAAACTCCGTGACGTGTCTGAAGTGACGCCATATGTTGCTTGTGTTTCTTAACCATGTGATCAATAACCAACTGACTACCGAATGTGAAAGATCGATACGATTTTAAGATTATTAATTTTAATCTTGTGACATACCAAGCCAATTTATCGGTGTGTGATTATAGCAGTTTAATTTCCTGAGTATGCTTTATTGACTTCCCGCATAAAACTGCATTAACCTCAATTTGAAAAAGGCCTCGATCATACGATAAGACTCATCTAAACAGTGGTGCTTTATCACGTGTATTGTTATTTTCAATAGAGTGCGGTAAGTGCACCGATTTATCTACGCAGTTGCCTATGAGAGCTGTCCTGAACATCTTAAAATCTCAGATAAAAATATAAATTTTTCAAATTTGTCTTTATACTTTCTATCAAGTAATGTAAAATTTACATTAAAGGCGCTATCATATAATATATATACATATGGTTACCATATTTTTGTGACCTCAAAGCAGGACGCCTCCAAAGACCATAGCTGTGAATTTTGCAACTTTAAATCTACCGATTTTACATTAGGGGCCTACATTTAGAACCATCCGGGCTGACTTCATTGACGCATGCAAGTTCGTACTCCATCGTCTTAAAAGCCATAGAAATCTTAAATTTAAAAAGATTATCAACATGATAAGTTTGTCCAAGTCAGGATTATCCACCTGATGAAATATTCTACACTTGTACAGAACTGTATACAACCGATCCTTCTTCAAAGGAAGTTGCTGACAGGACGAAATCCGGAATGTGTGTGAGAGATCTGACAACGATTAATGAATCAAGGTCTTGAGTATGCAGCAACCTATATATGTTTGTAGGTAGGTTATACCTGTAATTCGATACTCTTCAAACAATCAATATTCATGGAGTACGATCTTGCATGATAGAAATCATTTGGTGACACTTTCCACATTTGTTGCCAAAGCTCCAGTTGAACTTTACCTAAAATATTTTTTGTTCAATTTCTCAAATTATATGATAGTAACTTTTCCACATTATTGCGTTGTTCGGATTTTCGAAGTGTGGGTTTATACATTTGAGTAATATCCAGCAGTCCAGTGCATATTATTGGACACGAAATGGACCTATGGGTTGTTTTGTTATTATGTGGTTGTTGTTGTTTATCTTGTCAGTATTTCATTCTTTTCTTCTTTCTGTGAAAAATCGCTTTTCTCGTTGACTATTAAACCAATTGCTTTAGAATTTTAGATGGTTAAAGATTGTATTTTTGCTAGAAGGTTATTATTTTTGTTTATTTCAATAAGTTCTGTGGGCTCCATGCCTGAGAATTCGTTTTGTGTGCGAAGACGCCATTTAATTCATTTGTGTGTGCGAAGCATGCGAAGACGCCATTGAACATTGTGCACCTTGTGGCGGTTCCACGTCCGCTGCTATCTGGCGAAGACTGGTACTGTTAGTCACTATGACAGATTGCATACCCGTACTAATTCGTTTCGATCTTCGCGTTCATATATTTGGGGCCGCCCTCTTGTTTTGTCTTCTAACTAACCAAGCGACCAGTTTCAAACTCTAAAGATTAACATATTCCGCTAAAACAATTGAATTGAAAAAAAAAATTCAACCAGTGAACATCAATCGTACACAACAACGAGAAAAAGAAAGCACATGGGTATACTAGGGAAGCAAAATCGCAGAAAAATTAAGCTATAGTTGGCAATCAGCGACACCCAAAGTTCTAATATCTGCTAAAAATATTGACGATCTTAGTTACGCGCTGTCGTTGTTGGCGGTAAATATCGTTTAAATTTAAACGAATATCCAACATCGCTATCTAGAGATTATATTCGAAGAGCCATCACACCACAGGATGAGACTGAGTATTCCCCACTTAAACTGGATTACTTGAAGTAAAGGTTCCCCCTGCTGTTCAGTCAGAATTAGGTTTCATGATAATGATTGGCGGAAATTTGATCACAGTCAGTACTGGGATTGCGTAACGGTATTTCTTGGGCAGATGCAAGTTATATAAAATATATCTATTCTATTGTGACATGTATGGTTATACTCGTTTTTATTGTTATTTTTGTTTGTATTATCATAAAATTGTGTGTAGAGTCAGGACCATGGTTTCGTCTGTGGTACTGCCCAATGAAGTAGTTCTCAATGGACTAGAGTAATGGAGTGGATTTGACTATTCTTGACTGACGTCGAGCACCTCTGCTCACGTGACCTAGTTCGGGTACGTCTTTCTCCCTTCTTGTCTGACTGTGTTTTTTGTTACTCTGATCGAAAATGAGGTTTCTTACTTTCTTCATCAAATTTATCTCCTGGAGGCTTACGGACTGGGCGATCGTTTTTATTCGTAAAACTGCACCGCTGCAATAATATCTTCAAATACCTACATTGCCGCCGATAGATAGCGCAGTCGAACAGCTATACTTCATTGAAGCCAGCCTCGAAAAGCGGTACATTATATAATATATTAGTTACCTTTCTGACGCTACAATAATACGTAAAAATTTGCCTTTAATCACAAACTATTATAATAACCATTTCGTGATACAAGAAAAATATTATCTTTTGTTTTGTTCATTTGTTGCGTAAAATTTATTAGAAATAGAAATGTCGAAAATCCTCAAAAAGTGGAATGACCAGCCCCCATCACTTCCTCCGAAATCGACATATACGGGCTAAAGAATCCTCATCAAAAATAATGAAAAAAGTCATTTCGTTTTGACAAAATGGAATTAGTTTCAATGATTTGCAAATGTATATATGTATATATATACGCTTTTTCGATTATTTTATTGGTATAAATATACACAGTGATTGACGTACGTAGCTTTTATCTTCACGCACCAATTTTGATTAAAACTTTACTTTAGAGTATTATATAGCATGATTTAAAATAGTTCCGGTGCGGAACTTTGTTATTTTACACAGAAATCTAATCTTAATCCTATTATGCCTTAACAATACCTAAATTCCGTTTGAAATGAAATGGGATTTTGTAGTCATAACCTCAACGAATTAGCGTAATAATACTTGCTTCAACAGGAACGCATCTCTGTCCTCCCCAGTCGCCATATAGCCACCATATTATCTACCTTCAGCAACCTATCCGTGTTTTTCAAATTCGAGGTCGTATACGACCCAATTTGCAATTTGTATTACAGTAAAAATTCTCAGCAATTCCAAATCGTAGCTCATTAAACATGGAAAGGAAGAGCGTATTAAAATTTATTAGCGATTCAACAACGTCTGGTGATATCCATTTTAAAATAAAACAGAGCAAATTAATAAAGCAAACTAACGTAGAAGTAAACTATTGGAATGGCCTGAATTACAATCGTCAGTCTGTACCTTATGTTTGTCTGAAGTAAACTTTGAACAATAATGCACAATAGACTTTATGTCAAGTTGTTGGTTTTACCCATTCCAACCTATAATATTTGTCATAAAAATCTCTCGACGTGTTAGTTACTCGATAAAATCTCGAAACCTTTTTGTCGTAAGAATAAATACTGAATTTGGACCGTAGTGTCATTGTGTATCCAAATTGAGCCTAATAAATTCACCAACATTGTTCACGCAAAATGTTTTTATCGCGATTTTACCTACCCACGTAAATACAAAGAGACCATGATATACCTGGTAGTGACGTGTACAAACACCTCATGTCCGGGTTTGGAATTCATAACTAAAGATCCGGGTTGGCGTCAGCACAGTATTATACAGATATGAATTGGATTTGCCTGGTTAACGCGAAGGTGATTCTCTTTGAGAAATTGTTGCGATATGGACTAGGTACTAGGAAGCATGAATTGAATAGATAAAAGCACAAGGGTCAATTAATGGACTTGCTCGAATCAGATAGTTTCAGAACATATTTCCACCATAGTTCATAGAAAAAGGCAACGTGAAATTCGCAAGGCGACTTGAGCGCAATAGATCAAAATACTTCGACCAAGGTGCCCATTTCATATACAGGCTGATAAACGCTAAGCCAATATGGATCATCCATTTTCGATTGTGCGTTAAAATGGGAGGCAGAAAATGTTATAAAACGAATGATCGCAAATGATATTTTTTCAGTGGCTGGTAATATTCTTTAATCGATATTACGTAACAAGGGTAATTATTATATTTATTGTTATGATATGAACATGGGCGGTATGGCACAGTGTGTCTACAAATACCAAAGCAATTTTTCATCACTGGTTGCATTATTGTTTAGGCTACTCTCGTTCGGGTCATTTATGAGAGACTACGACAGACACTATATTTATAAAAAAGAGTCATACGTTTTTTTAAAAATAGTATTAAACTTTCCTCAATCACTTAGGTAGATGATGCAAATCAATACGCAACACTACCTTCGTTATATACCACTTTATCAATAAAATGTGAAGGTCATCACCTAATTTGCATTCAGTTTTGATTTAACGTCAATTTTACTTTTAGGAACAGTCTTTCGTTACATTTTGTAATTGATCGGTTAAAATTAGAAATGTCTCACAGTAAAACATGGACAAATGCATCTAAAAGAACTACAGTGACGTCATATTACGTGGTGCCATTATTATATTTATTCCACATTTTGACTCGCTTACAATTTATTTCAGTGAACGACATCTTTATTACTTAAATAGCAAATTATATCAAGGTCTGAGATGGAAGGCTATAGTTTTCTATAGATCCATGCATGATCATCTCCAATCAACGATTGTTTGTCGTTATCTCGGCGAGGAATGACGTCACTTCTTACAGTCGTTTACTGCTGATTAATAACGTTTCCTAGACGGATAAGGCGACTCATTCAGACTCTTTAGTACTTCTGAAGTATCCGCAAAAGTACCGTAAAGAATAGCGAGCGCCCGATTTATCTCGAGAAACGGCTGTAGTAAGAAACAATCTGTAAGTATAAGCAATCAAGGAAGGAAAATGTATCTGAGAATGACTGCTGAATGCGGAAATTAGTTACGAAGTGTGTAGTATATTGTGATAATCAAACGTCTACTGTATATTCATATATTTTGATAAAGTTGAAACGCTTTTTGCTTGGCCTAAGAGTGGAACCATAATCATGTCTAATGTGATCTAATGTTTTATATTCTGTTTTTTGTAAGGTTTTTTCCTCGTCCAGTAAAGGTCCCAAGGATCCAGGATATGGTCAGTGTCATGTACAATAAGATTTACGCATTCTGACGTTTGCAACGTTCAATCATACGTTGTAGAACAGTAGATGTCATGTTGTTGGTGATTTAAATTTCGTGACTAGCATGAGAATCGTTGTCCGTTCTTAATGCAGTATGAAACTAGTTTAGGCTTTGAATGAGGTGAATGTGAAACTATTCTTAATTAGTTTTCGGTTCTTTGCTTGAACTTTTTTTAAATGTTGACTGCTGTAGATATAATATATGTAATAATATTCTTGTTGCCTGAAAAATGTATGCTCGTCGACAAAGAATTCATTTTATACCAGTAGGCGCAGGCATATCTTTGGGCTAAATGTATGTTAGATGCAGTCAACCGGCTTGACCATGCGCAATTTACTGTGGTAATGAATCACAATACTCGACGCATATATTTTACGAATTATGTATGGTGATCGATTACGTAACAAACGAACATACCGCATTTGTGCCTCAGACGGTCCAGCAAAAATATTATCAACAATAAGCGTCAACAATATATAGAGTCGGTATACTGTGATACTATAGTCATTTTTTTGTTTTGTTTTATATATATTTCTAGCGCGTAAAATTTTAGGTAATTCGTCATTATAATTGCATTGATTTGCAGACAAATTGAACTTTCAACACATAATGTATTATGCAACGGTACGCATGGTTCCAAATTTGCAAAATATTTCCTGTATATTCTGCATGTAACAATACGTCATATTGCACCAACTTCCCCTATCAATTTCATGCCAAATGGGTATTTTATCAGACTCGCTATTGTAAAATTTGTAAATCATCCAGCTTTCAAATAATTTTTTTGTAGTAAAGCAATTTGTAAGATGATCACTATTGTTACAATATCCACAAATGGTATGCGTATCGGAAGTAAGCAAGGCAGATACAATGGAAAGCAAATTTTTTGTAAATCGGTGCTTTCAACCCAGGAAGTAAGGGCTTCGTCACTATTGCGAAATAATGCTCGCATTTTTTTATAGCTAAACTTTATAAACGAATCTGTATAACGTTGAAACGTTACAAAAAGAGTAGAATAGTTTTAGGGTTTTTCATGGTTGAGGCTGATGGCAAGTCCAGCTGCATTACAACTTCCCCGAGCTCCGTTTGCTTGGCTTTTAAACCAATATACTTTTTAAATATTTGAGAATGCGCCATCTGCTTCAAGTCGTAACGATATTTATGTCATGTTAACAAGTGGTGTACAGTTTTTTTAAACTCTGTAATTTCTAAGTATCCAATTCATTTTTGAAATTTGGTAGCCCTGAATATCTTATGCTGGTTCAGGCCCCTCTCTCACATTCGGCTTGTGACGCGTTACTTTCGGAATTCTCCTATTTGGAAGTTGCGTTTGACGGACGTGAACCACGGTGGCCCGCGCTTCGGCAACGCATTCTACCAATGGCACATACTCAACTTGGTATAAATATTTGAGCATTTTGTGTATAAATTTCTGTTAAATATATACGATTATGTCTGATCGAATACATATTAACGGAACATAAAAATTAACGTTCAGAGTTTTGAGTTTGTTTACTTTTACTCTCTAGGTAGACTTTATTTATTTGCGTCTGTTTACTCAGGGAGTAGTGGGAATAATGACATATGGTATATTGCGGTTCAATACTGTTTAGGCCAAGTGCTATTGACCACGTCTGCAGTAGTCTTTTGTGTTCACCAGTCAGATATGGAATTGGATGTAAAACTTTTTGAATCAGGGTTCTAGTTTTGCCGGTACTGCTTGATCATTGGATGACAGTCTAGAGATGGTGGTGACCTGTTACTCTGCGAGTCTTGGCGACGGTATCTAGAATTCCCGCAATTTACCGGCACTACTGTTCTGCCCTAAACTAAACGGTAACAGAATTTCAATAGCATGAGAATTGCTTGATATTTTCATTCTTTGGTGTTAATTCCAAAAGAATTTACTTTTGTTAACGTCAATGCATACAGAATAAGGCGACCATATAGCTTACACATATATTTGTAAACGTATTTCCCGTAAGCTAATGAAACTAATTCTGAAAATGGCCTATTTGTTGAAACGGAACATGCCGGGACTTTTTGACTTTATATTTGTAAGTTCGGTACAAGATCCGGACCTCCCAATTTAACTTTGCAAATAAGTGTATTAGGTTATTGATAGGTCACTTGCACACATATTGTTGAAATAATGCACTTTCATTTAGTGTTATTGTTTAGAATAGTTTCGAAGACTGTGAGCTGTCTGTGCTTTATTATATATCTTGTTAAATTAAATTCTTTTTATATTGAACGTGACCGAAATTCTCATTGTAATAAAGGCGCTGGCATTTGTTATTTTAATGTTAAATATCGATTCTTTGTTGTATTTGTCTTAATGAGTCATTTTCAAGTTTCAATTTAATAACATATATATATAATTAAATTTACTTTTGGTCGTTGCTTATGACTTCATTCAAGTAATTTCAACAATAGTACAGCGGAAACGTATAAATAAGTTCACAACAAATTGCAGTATCCATGGCACTACTGAGTGCTCAAGGTTCTTGTTTATATACTTCAGCAGTAAAATTTGCCATAAAATAGCTAAATGTTGTTCATGCATTGCGAGGTTTAATTAATACTCATTGCATATGGTGTGGCAGATTATTTCTGAAATCAAATTAGAATCTTATACATGACTGCATGGACGGTGATTCAAGAAGTGAGAAATGTTTTTGACAAGATATATAGATTTTTATGGATTTATCCATGTCAATTAGTATTGGCAATAGGAGAGAAGTAGGAAGTATTCTTCCTTGTGAGCAGAGGACAGTAATCTGAATTCTAATAAACTTTTCCAATTAAATTTAGATTGCTTCATGTCAATCGCAATTAATTATCAAGCAACTGTTAAGGTCAAATTTTTTACACTACTTTAATTTTTCCAGTCCTAATCTGATAAATATGAGACTTACGAAAAGGTCGCGGTTGAAATCCGTTGGACTTGTGCTTTTCGGGGCCACGTTTTATTTCGTGTTCTTGAAGAGAACTCCAGACAAGAATACGTTGCTTGATTTTCAACGTAACGTCGGTGATGACAACGACGTACTTCAACTTGACAAGAAAAATCTTTTTGACCCCGATCACGAAGATGAATCGGTTATCAACGCCCCAGATGCCTTGCAAAATGTAAATGCAGGGAAGAAGGTTTTTAATGAAGCACCCATGTTGAATAAATATGTAAGTTATTTACTTTCTTTTCCTAACTTCCTCAAAGACAAAATTCAACTTACTATGGTAATTAGCAAGAAACAAACATTCGTTTAGATCGTGTTCAGAGATGATGCTATTTATTCCAAATAATAGTAGTTTTAGTTGGATAAAAGTTAAATTCCACAAGTATCGACAACCAAAAGCTTGGCCATCCTTCGATTTATTTCAACTGATTTCAAACTAAATGGTAAAACAGGGAATTTCGTCTAGTAAACCAAAATATGTTGTTTCCAACCATATGATTTTTGACCTTGAAATTTTGCCAAAGATGTTGTATGAATAGTCGCACAAGGCTGGCAAGATAAGATGGCAATCACTGTTGAATGACTTCCTTTAACTCCCGTTCTCGGTATCTAGGGTTAATCAAATAGACATGAATAGTTTCGCAAAAAAAATCCACAAATAATGTATGCACAAGTTGCACCCGACCGAGGACTACTTCTCGATATTTAATAAATTTTCATACGCAATATATTGGCGGCTCGCAAAACAGGAACGAATTCATAGAGATCCTTCGCAAATTTTTGCATGCAAAAAACGATTAATAAAATTTCATATAAAAAATAATTACATTATGACAAGTCAGTCTAAAATCGGTTCCGCGTGGCCACACGTATATTGTTCGGCAATAATTGTAATCAATATAGGTTTTGAAACCGTTTATACTCATTCGAACGCATGAATGTCATTGTGATTCATATTTAATAAATGACGATGCATGTTTCATTTCATATTGATTCAATTAATTTATTTAGAGAGTATAGAAAGGGCATCAAAGACATTGATAATTTTAATATATATTCAATTTTAATGGTTAGATTACTGCCAAAATCTAGGGCATTTTACCATTTGCCCTTTTGAGTAATATGTACGGTGTATTTGTCAATTAAAACTAACGCATGATGGATTTTTTACGAATAAACAGTTTTACACGCATCATACGTAATCATTAGTAACATAATGATTCAAATATATAACGTAAATATAAACAAAACATTTCAATGACGTCATACATTTTGCTCCGAATAAGGCTCTTCACTGAATGCTACTCTTAATATTTATTGACTGGGTTTTTGAGAAGCCACAAAATTTATTGATGAGTCATTGAATAAAAAATTTGTTTGGAATATTTCAAGCATATTGGTACATACTGAAATGAAACACAAAGTATACGTCTCTGTATAAAAGGCCTTGTAATAAAAATCATAACATTGCGACCTGAAGTGTATCCTATGATAAATATTTTCATAATGAAACACCTTTGTAGTGAACATCATTACGGACGTTTATCCGGAATATAACGCATGATGCATGATGAATCAATAAAATTACTTTCTCTTTTTGAATAACTTGCATTGTAACACAGTAACTGTAATAAAATGATTATTTTTCGCCACGTGCCATTACATAACGTTAGCGTTATTATCCGTTTCTGATTACACAACTAGTCGGGAAAACAAGAAAGCAATGATCGAATATATGCACACCAAAGCGAACAAGTACGGGTATCAAATATTTTACACAGTACAAGTACCGTAGCCTTCCCCACTTCGATTGACCAATCACAACGTTTTGCGAACGTCCACGCAAAACGGCCACAAAGTGCGCCATAACTTTAATTTCTATGACGTCATCTTCCAAAAATTCATGGCGAAAAACGAATCCCAAAGACCCGAAAGAAATGTTTGAGGTAAATAAAACAATAACAATCTTCAAGTACTGACAATTTCAAATCAATTGGTCCATTTGTTAAAGAGAAAAGCGACTTTTTCACAACAAGAAGACCAAGAAAAATTCCAAGAATTCAACAGGAACATAATAACAAAACGATCCCTATGTACATTTCGTGTCCAATAAATGCAGAATAGGACGCTTTGTCTTGACCGAATTTTACCGAACCTTCAATCACAGTACCCAGTCAATTGTATTTAACGACTTTGAGTCCGTTATTATTCGTATCCTTTTGGTTATATCATTTTGAAATTTACAGATATGTTTGATTGTATGTTTATACCGTTTTCAGTCGCATGAATTTTACACTGCCAGCGAACTGACGCCGTGGCGGAGTAAGCCCTTACCGTCGCCATCAAATCCTGGAGAATATGGCAAAGGATATAAGATCGACAAACCTTCCGAAATGGAATCTCAGTTGATCAAAGAGGGGTGGGAACGACACGCCTTCAATCAACATATATGTGATAAAATTTCTGTCCATCGGTACCTGGGAGACAAACGCGATCAAGAGTAAGTGTAGTATTAATTCATACCAGGATTCCCTGACATTTGACTCGGCCATACAAAATCCTGTAATAAATGGGCGGTTTACTAACTTTTATTTATCGGTAACCCTTGTCTTAATGCCAGATTTTATCTCGGATGTATCCGAAGCTAAGCTTGTTACATGCATATAACTAGTTTCCACTACAAGTGTAAAATTCCTTTTCATTTTTTATATTATTTTTCTCACTTACACTCAAATGATAAATATCATTAGCATGTATTACCAAAAAATCAGCATGTGTCAGGAAATGATTTTAATGCGCTCTAGAATTTTAATATAAAATATAGCAAATGGACTACATGGGAAAGCCAATATACATGTTTCCATTTTATAAACATAGCGATTTTTATTATAGGTGCAAAGACCGAAAATGGAGGAAGCCTTTGCCAACAACGTCTGTTATTATAGTTTTTCACAACGAAGCTTGGTGCACTTTATTACGAACTGTTTACAGCGTATTAGAAACTTCACCCAAAGTATTATTGAAAGAAGTTATTCTTGTGGACGACTCAAGTACTCACGGTATGCTTCGTTCGACAAGATTGCTAGGCAATCAAAAGTGTATTACAATGGAGTTTCCCAGAGGATTGATTTCCTTGTTTATTTCCGTAATAATGACTAATCAGTAGGTTAATCAATAGGTTACCAATGACATAATAATTCTAATTTGTGTAGCCACTCAGACAAATATTCAAGCATGGGTGTAAACATTGCCTTGTGTTCGTGGTTTTGCGCGTTTTTGTAAATTTTCAGTTGTGTTTCCGAAAATTAGTTGTAAATCAAGAAACTTAATTGTCTTTATGTCTTTCGAGCAGCTTTAGATTAGTTTCAATATTTAGATATTAGTCCCGGAAAAGATGCGATATAGACTCGGCTAAAAATATGCGGCTCGTGGTTAAAGATTTTTAAAAAAAATGATGTTTTAAACAAATAAATCAAATTGTAAGCTCCAACTCTCAAAAACGCTCTCAAAATAGGCGTCAACAATGTTGCAATATTAATGTATAGCGAGAAATTTTTGTGAAGGCAAGGTTTGGGAAGCATTCATTAGTGTAAAATGATTTTCAGAAACCAAAATACAATCAAAAGTATTAGCCATATTACTCCATATTTGCCAGGACTAATTGAGTGCCATACTATTTTCAATTGTTCCGTCGGCAACTTACACCAATAATACCTAGAATCGATAATGTTTGAATAAAACCTATTTTGCCCTTTGTGGCAGGCATTCAATCTCGAATATTCTGAAAATATTTCCCACAAAACTAGTATCCAAAATTTGTCAGTCTCGGATCAACATCGGTACTTATATTTAATTAGGCTTTATATCAACAATGCATCTAAGACTCTTAGTGGTACTTGAAAATTTCAGAAGAATGGTGCGAAACTTATAGAATACTTATTAAAAAAAGTGGACCAAAAATTTTTTTTTAGAGGATCTACATGAACAATTAGAGGCATATGTTAAACAACTTGACGTTGTCCGAATTATTCGAACACCAGAAAGAGTTGGATTGATTCGAGCCAGATTAATTGGTGCTGAGGCATCTACTGGCGATGTTCTTACATTCTTAGATGCCCATTGTAAGTTATTTTTTATGTTTTCAGAACATTTCTTTTTTGAAGGTAATTTACACCGTTGGTTTATATATGCGACTACTTATATGTTTAGGGGACTTCTAGACTTGGCGGGTATATTGTACCGCCCGGATTTTACATGAATTTGTTTCATCAACTTCACATGTAGCATTACATGTAGATGGGTAATTTTGGAGATCCGAAAATATCACACAAACAAAATCCAATCACTGTGAAATCCTAGTGTATTTGTAACTATTCATCAAAATGTTTCTATATTGTACAACAAAATCTTCATTTTGACCGTACCGCATCAATAAGAGATGCAGGATAACCAATTTGCGGCGAAATACAACCATTATAATGTTTCATTCAGGCGAATGCGCCACAGGCTGGCTCGAACCATTATTGGAACGAATAGCGGAAGATCCGACGAGGGTAGTTTGCCCAGTAATTGAAGTAATTGATTCCGATACTTTTGCAATGGGAATCACGAGCTCAAGGTGGGAGGCATACTCCATTTGTTCAGCAGCAAAACATAAGTTTATTTGTTTTCATGCCATATTAAAATATTGAATATCATGTGTACAAATAGGAATGGTTACATAAATAAATATATACCGCGTTTCCCCGAATCAACATTTCTTTCGAAAAAATAACACAAGGGCTTATTTTGGGGGAAATGTCTTTTATTTTCATTTATCAAAAACAAATTACAAAGTGAAGAATTACGAGTAGAATTAAGTATAAAAATATTAAAACCGATATTCATTTACTTATAAATAGCACGTTATTATTAAAATAAAAACTGCTAAAAGTAGATTATTCATGATTAGAGACTAGATAGATCTATTCAAGATTAGATTAATCATTTTAAACGTGTAGCAGAGATTTCTTTTTATGGACCAGGTCAAAGAAAAATTCGCGCTATTGTCTAGGACGGTCTTATTTTAAGGGAAGGGCTTAAAATGAAATCATTTTTAAAATTCAGACTAGGTCTTATTTTCGGGGAAACACGATATGTGCATATTAAAAAACAATGGCTGGACGTTTGCATGAAACTCTTGCTGCATTTTTTAATATGAATATAATTTTAATCTGTCTGTTATTCACTTGCAGATCAGTACAAGTTGGTATTCTAGGATGGAGCCTGGGTTTTAACTGGGCAGTTCAAAAAAATCGTCCAAGTAATCAAGCAAGCGACGACGCTATTTCATCCCCAACAATGGCTGGTGGTTTGTTCTCCATGAGCAGATCATACTTTTATTTTCTTGGTTCCTACGATGATCAGATGAAAGTTTGGGGTGGAGAAAATATTGAAATGTCTTTAAGGGTAAGTTTCAATCTTCTGGTCGGTTTGTTTGAGAATGAGAGGCCGCGTTGGGGTTTTGTACATATATACAAATTGTATTGTATGTTATATAAAAAAAAAGATTGACTGCTTATGTATGCTTGATTGATTTAATATGCGTATTACTTGACTTGGTGGCATAGTCTCATTGGAGTTGAAAAGTATAATGTATGACGTCATAATGTAACAACTTTGCGTCATAACAAAATATGACGTCATGGAATACGATTCAATGAACACAGAAATATTATGAGTGGTTTGAGTCTTCATACCTATTTTTTGTATTTGTACTATGCATATA
This sequence comes from Styela clava, assembly GCF_013122585.1. Classification (NCBI taxonomy): domain Eukaryota; kingdom Metazoa; phylum Chordata; class Ascidiacea; order Stolidobranchia; family Styelidae; genus Styela; species Styela clava. Next base: position 7,867,238 of record NW_024102837.1, on the reverse strand, counting down.
ACACTCATCGATTGCTATTACAAAAAGGGCGCCCCAGAAGTGTGTGTACCAATATAGAGGTAAATAATTTTGTTCGCCGACTTTTACATCAAGTTGTGTAAAGGCACAGGGGGACCTATGAGCAGGGGGTATATCCAATTGGCTAACACGAACAGTCCCCGAACTCGTAATTGAACTAAAATAAAAATGAAAACGGAATAAAATTATTGCCTAACCCTAACCTGGTACACACACTACGGGGGCACCAAAATAAATGCATCTTTAACACAAATATATAAAATATACTTTGTTACAATATTTACAGATATGGATGTGTGGAGGAACTTTAGAAATCCATCCTTGCTCTCACGTTGGTCATGTCTTTCGGAAAAGAGCTCCCTACACTCATCCGGGAGGAACTGACGTCATAACAAGAAATAACCGAAGAGTAGCCGATGTTTGGATGGATGAATATAGCGAACAATATTACAGACGAGTACCCAGAGCAAGAAAAGTAATTTGCTAATCTTATAATCGGAAATAGTTAACCGACTTATGGAACGGACGCATACTTGGAAATACAATCACCACTAAAACCCGCGTGTATGATTGTCGTTGATATCTATAAATATTACATTAACTCAAACATACATATATTCAAACGGAAATATAAAGCTTACAATATAATCGGGTCCTATTAAATTTTCATCAACAATTTCTGCACATATTCTGTTTCATCGCAAATATTTTATCGCGCAGAAATCTGTCGGTACATATCGTTATATGAGTTATTTTAATTCACAAAAGTTTATGCCATTTTTTGCGGGCCACTTTGCACAGTTGCTAGTTGCACAATGGCCAGAATCTCAACTCTTCCTCAAGAACGTAGCCAGTCCCAAATTTTCGGGAGAGGCCAAATGTTTTTTTGTGTAATGACGTAATACGACGCTCACTCGTGCCTTTTGCTATAAACAAAGCCAGATAAAAGCTCTACAGACATATTTCGCCGTCGAAGTTAACCCAGGCACGTAAGAGCGCATTTTCATCCATCTTGTTTGGTTCATTTGGTGATAGGATTATTGACAGCAAATCGGAAACGTCCGGTTTTCAGTAAATCGTTTGAGAATAGAGCAAAATAGTGTTAGAAATAGCGTATGAATTTATATCATATTTATCGCATCATTCAAACCATTAATTAATGCTTGTAAGCTTTAATGAAGGCAAGGAATTATTACAAAATGAATGAACTATATATACCAAGAACATGAAAACGTTCAATATAATAAACATAAGTCTGCAACAAAATATGTTAAACATGAACGAATTACTTATATGGGAATCTGGAACACTAACTAGGCATATTCATAGTTATGACCTGTGCTATATAAGTGTTATAACTCCTTTTATATATATATCAAATTTATTTAAATGCAACTTCTAGATCGACGCTGGTGACTTGACTGAGAGGAAACAATTACGAGAAGATCTTGGTTGCAAAAGTTTTGCCTGGTATCTTAAAAACATATATCCCGATTTGTATGCGCCACCAAAAGATGATATAATAATGGCTGGCGAGGTATGGTCTACTCTTTCTGATTTACAATTCTCGTTGCAAAATTTACTGGCAAAATTAGAGCTCATGGTCTTAAGATGATAATGTCGCAAAAATGTGGATTATATTCCTAGACAATAGAATCCGGTATGCGCTAACTTTATCACTATGAATCGAAATTTTGTCAAACATTAAATGCTTTTATATATATGACATTTTTATGTACATGTGAAAGTACATTTTGATATGAAAATAGATGATCAATTGTAGCAATGTAATATTAATATACCATTAAGGTATAGTTAGATTTTATTATCAATTCGAGATACATTACCTTTGAGTATTCTTGAGAAAATGTCGTGTTTCCGTGTGAGTATCACGTTTTGAATAAAATTTTGTGAAACGTGTTTTACAGTGGACAAACGAAGGGAAATCAAATCAATATTGTCTTGATTCTGCTAATCCACAAGGAAGTATCGGACTCAAAACAACTTTGTATGTTTGTCATGGAATGGGCGGTAATCAGGTATAGTATTGATTGCAGCAATGAAGTCCAAATACAAGACGCAATTGCTCACATGTTGCATGCTACGTGTTATAAATATATAAGAATTGCATTCTACGTTATAAAGTTGTGCCAAACAATTTTACAAATGTAATTTTGCAATTCTGTTGCAAAGGCCCACCATACCGTCTTCGCATGCAATCTATCGAAAATCGTTTAATCGGCCCAGTCGCGTCAAAGTTGTAATCTGGTGTTTTTTGATTACATTGGAATCGTAACTATACTTCGAATTTACCTGTAGTAGGTAGAAGCTTTTATATTTTTGACTGAAACTTGAACTTTCGTCGAAAAACATTCCCAATCCTGGATTCAGGAAGAATGGGAATTTCTGTCATGGCAAAATCGCGACCAACGTCGTATTTTGGAATGCGTCTATAATACTATTCAAATTCTAACGGCTCGAACATCGAAATAGATTCGTACATATAAGTATGTAATCATCAAATGTTTATTGTTTGCTAAACTCAAAACTAAATATATTTCAGGACTATTTGCTGACTCGCCAAGGAGAAATTCGTCATAATTTTGTGAAAGAACTTTGTCTTCAACCTGATGGATCGTCAGTCCTCACAAAGGCATGCGTCTATCCTCAAGGACAAGTACCGTTCTCCCAAATGTGGGAATATACTGAAGTAAGACTAGTGTGTAGACCAGGGTTGGCAAGGTGTTTGAACCAGGGGGCCATAAAAAGTCACATTTTATGACCAATATTTACAGTGTTACAAAAGCAACAGTGGAAAATAATAAGCTGCGTGCCAAAACTAAATTTAATCGCAATCGCAACAAATTCCTTGAGGTATTTTTAGCTAAAACATCAAAATTTGGTTTCAGTTTGGTTGTTGCAGCATCAGGCGGGCCAGATTGAATTACCCGACGGGCCGGGTTTGGCCCGCGGGTCGTACTTTGCTCATGTCTGGCGAAGACTGTAGTGTAGAGTGTAGACGAAAAAACATTTGCATATTTCATCAGAATATATCATTTTCTATTCCTAAAATTCATTCTTCATATTTTATTTTCTGGTATGGCAAAATGTGAATCAGGGTTTGTTAAACAAATAAAATTAACAAAATATTGGAACATTATTCTTTTATCATTAATTTTATAAGCAAATCGCTTAACACATATTTCTTTACCTTCGTTTTTAGAATTTTCAATTCCTTCACGTGCAAACAGGACACTGTATGGAAGCGGTGGATATGACTGTTTTATTAAAACCTTGTTCTAGCGATGCTTCGCAAAAATGGCATCACAGGGAATTAAAAGATTCCATGAGATAACCGCGTCGTCCACGAAAAAAAACTTTACCTTGTAGGTCATCCACAGACGGACGAACTGTGCCTCAGCGCGGTACGATCGCGAGCAATGTTAAATGAATAACAAGCGAAAATGTTCGTAACAGAGCTTTTGTTCCCTTAGATTGAATAATCTTGAAATAGTTCGAGTATAATCAATGCAAAATATTTTTTACTGATTTTGGATTTCTTACGCGCGGCCTTAGTTTCGCGCTTTAGGAACAGTGCATATTTACCTGTTTTAAATATATTCCGTACATGAGCTGAGCGGGTAACAAAAGACATCCCGATGACACTGCAGGAGCGCATGAGTTTATTATTACAATTTCTCTATTCTATATTTTGAAGATATTATTAATAATATCATTATTTATCGTTTAATTCGATTGAAGCGACTATTCAAGCCGCAGGCGGCTATTTTGTGAGATGCATTATGGAATCTTACAGGGACCATTTATGCTACCACTAAGTTCTACGTAATTGTAAATTGCTAAATAGATGTAGTCCGCCATCTTTAACAGCTATATTAACGAAGTAAAGGTGGAATGAAACAAAATAGTATTTTATGATTGCGACTTACAGTTAGATAGACATCAGTCTTCTTATTACGTGTTTCGTTGAATGATGCAGTATCTATTACAAAGCCCAGTTTGCCCGTGATGAAATAGTTTATTTTTTTCTCTTTCTCAACGTAAGACTAATATCTCGAATATGGTATCGTGAAAACATGCCACTGGCTTTGCTAGATGTCCTTACACTGAGTGGCAACAAGATAATATATATTGCCTATTTTATCTGACAACTTGCAATTCTTTTGCATTTGTCTTACCGTGTTGTCTGTACTTCTATTTATTTATTGATCTGAACGTTTTCAATTTTCGATCAAATTATTCTTTGCTGTATAAATCGGTGAATTTATTGGGAATAAAAAGAAGATATATTTCGATGATTAATGAATATTGACCGAATATTTTGCAATAATGTATCAATGGCAATAGCTTTTCTGTTTATTTTTTTTTACCTATATATACTGTGTTTTGTTGTGTCTGATTTAGAGCATAGCTACTAGTAATCACAATCTACTGTATTACTTCTTCTTTACTTAAGAACCTGCCATGGTTCATCAATAGTATCTATATCATATTCGGCGTTTCTGCCATAGAAGTCAAACATCGTGCATGCTTTTAGTACATTAGAATGAGGTAGTTTGAACCATAGTGAATCATTTATTTCATATGATTTACATTCTATATTTGTTCAGTATATTTGAAATGAATTGATTTAGTTTTTATCTGTTGAATAGAAACAAATAAGAAATAAATTTATCGGTTTTGAGCTGGTCAGAATTGGATTTTTCAATGCTGTGTTTGAAAACATCACAACTGGGGCGCACTATTCCAAAAATATGGTTCAGATGAGCATTCAAGAAATCAATAAATCATTTTTAGACGCATGGACTTCAATAGGAGAATGCGTAATCAGTAACAGCAAAGTAGATGATGAAAGTTCTGATGAAACTCGGCGATGAGCGCATCGTGCTAAGAGTTATAGGCCACGAGACGAGGTCGTTTATCTTTAAGTTTCGTAGCGCACATAAGGGAAATACATGAATGTAATTTTAAAATGCTCCTTAGAAATTTAGTAACAAAAATAACGTTGTTCCCAGTGGTGAAATTCAGCCGGTTCGCACCGGTTCTATGGAACCGTCTTACGGAATTTTCTGAGATCAGCGAACCGGTTAGCATTATTGGTTACTGTCAATGTTCTGTCTGTAACAGAACCGGCTGAAAAATGTAACTTTTGTGAAGGAACCAGCTGACGAAAAATTTGAATCCCACCACTGGTTGTTCCCATTTCCAGAAATTGCACGTTTTACGAAAAAAACGCTTTTACCACAAGAAATATGTGTTACCATCTCTCTCGGCAACAGTGGCCAATGAACGCAGACGTCTCCATGACGTAACAATTTAATTTGATCAGCTGTAGGCGGTCGGATGAATCTCAGATGTACAGATTATTGTAATATTTCTGTTCACTATGTTATGCCCACACTGTATTCATTTAAATTTTCTTGACTTATCCATGTGGATTTCTCAGTGACAAATAGCGGATTTATTTGTGTTTTTGTGCTCACGATGTTAATTTGTGATTTCATCGCATAATAATTGATGCGTCTGATGGCCTATATAAAATATATGCAACTGTTCGTGCTGTGTCATTATAAACCTATGATCATTGATTTTCGAGGAATCCCCTCATAACCAGTTTTTGCATCAGGATTTTAACGATTTAATTGTGTTTTTGTACTCACATGTTAATTTGTGACTTCATCGCATAAAAATTGCTGCGTTTTATTGCTTCTATAAAATGAATGCGACTTTTTATGCTGTGTCGTTATAAACCTGTGGTTTTTGATTTCCGCGGAATCCCCTTGCCACCGCACCCCTGATTACCCTGCGTGGGTTCGAAGGTTGAATCCCGTGTGCATATAATTTTGTGCGAGAAGATTGCTGGACTCCTCGCCGAGGTACGGTGGTTCACGAAGCCCTGATCAGTTACGGCTTCCTGCACCATCAAGCCCATGTATCTGGAAACAAATAACTGACTAACCAATCCCATGATATGGGATAATAAATAAAGCACAACCGGTGTTGGGTGTTAGCAAAACAATTTGCTGACGTTCCATTCGTTTTGCTAACACCGGTTGTGCTTTATTTATTATCAACATGAGTTTACCTGGTGGCAATCTTTCATATTTTATGACTATAGTCACTTTGGAAATAATGAACCAATCTATGACATCGGAAAGTCCAGTATTATCCGGGTGTAATTAAACAACGATTGAATTTATTTTCCGTTTAGGTTGAATAATGATTTCGATATAAATCAATTACATATTCAGAATAGACAGTGACTGTAAAATAAGCAGTTGGACTCTTTCCACCCCCAATGACCCGAGGCGAAAATGTGAACTTTTGACCCGGCGATCACGAGTTGTCTGGTCACAGATTAGTGAACACCGAATATAGCTTGAAAATTTTACGTTTTCTTCGAGGTTTGTTCGGCAAATTTCTTTGTAAACCTGCATTTGGTTTAAAACAAACTATGGACCAATAAAATTAACTACCGTACATTACTGTGAGGTCGTTAAGAAGCCAGATATGGATCCGGGAGAGCCCCACAATGTTCCAGTTGGATCTTACAGCAAGACTTATGCATCTGACGATGACGGGGATGCAAGTGCGGCAGGCAGTGAGAAACCGAGAATTCTATTAATGGGCTTGCAACGAAGTGGGAAATCTTCAATTCAAAAGGTTTGTATAGTTCAAAACAACTCAGCAATCAAGTTAGTGTGTTTCAGCGTTTTCTTTTTTGATAAATACAGGAATAATTTAGCTCAAGTTCAAAGACTCTCCCAAAATTTTCTTTGACAATAGACGAGTCTAGTCTTTTCGCTGAGATGACTCGAATCACATAGCCTAGTAAAGTCTTCAACACCATCAAAATGAATTTTTGGGTCTCCCTAAAACCAGGCACTTGCGAATTCAGGCACTTTTTCAGGCACCATTTCAGGCACTTTGATATTTTTTATTTTTACCTTACGTCATTGGCAATTGGGGTTTCCAATTTACCTGACAAGATAATTAGACTTTAAATAATTTTTTGAATTCCTATATTGCAATAAAACAATATTATTTCCAATTTATTAGGGTATAAATAATTCTTCAATAGTAAAATGTGGCAACGTTGATTACAAAATATAGAAATCAGGCACTTGTGAAATTTCAGGCACTTGGTCAAAACCTATTTTACAATGTATCTGATTACTCTAAAGCAGAAAATTAAATATATACACTTTGTATGGTTGAATTTACAATATTTTGGTAAAATACAATACCTTTTGTGACTGATGGAGACGTGTCATATTTTGCAAGTGCCTGATTTTTTATTTTTCTTGGTGACAGTTGCCATATTTTTTCACAATTATTTTCTCAATTTATTTGCGTCAGCACTTACTATTTTTTGCTTTTTAACGCAAATTCATTGTTCCACAACACTTTGAGCGTTTTTAATAATGTAATGAGCAATACCATTGACAATATATGGTCAACCATCGTACTTTCTGGATTTATTTGAAATTGAATATGAATGATAAAATCTGGCAACCACAAGCACAAAATACTAAAACCAGGCACTTGTGAAATTTCAGGCACTTCGTAAAAACCTATTTTTCGATGTTTTTACTTACTTTGAAGCAGAAAACTAAAATATACACTCTTTTGTATGATTGAAATGACGTCTTTTTGGTAAAAAACAAGAACGATTGGGACTGGTGATGAGGGGTCAAACTTCGCAAGTGCCTGATTTTTCATTTTTTTCGATTACAGTTACCATATATTTTTGCAATACTTTTCATAAAATCATTTTCGTCAGAACTTAGTACTTACTATACTTTTCTTTCTCGGTAAAATGTTTTTTAAGACAATCCGATGTATATTGAGTGCTATTCTTATCGCTAATTTCAATTCGACGTCTGCCCGAAGGTGGTGCAAGTATTTATATTTGAAGTGAGTACATACCTCTTCAAAACGCCCAGATGAAAGATTGAACAAGGCGGAGACAAAAAAATTCAATCACATTTGGGACGTTGTCGCACTGCATCGTAGCCACTCATATACTATGACATTCCGATGCATGAATTTTGCTTTCTGGAAAATAATAATTGGAGTGTCTGTTAAATTGCGTAATGTATACGGGAGCACGTACAATACTAATGCTGCGTTTGCTAGCGTTGGTATCATGATACATGTGAAAAAGTATCGAAAGCGAAATTGTGGAAGTGTAAAATTTGTATTTGGTAAGTCGGTGTTGCAAATGTGGGTATTTTCAGGGCGCTCCCGTAGTAGCCTATGTGCTCCAGGATGGCGCACAACCTAATACCTCTATCTTTGTACATATACTATGTTCGGGTTGTGTGCCAACTTTGTGCACATACTACGGGAGCACCATTTTCTGCACAACCTATTCTGATGCTCATTCGCGACATGAAGTAACTATACGCCCGACTTATAAAAGTAGCAAAATATACACAAAACCTTTTCATGTTTAATTTCAGAACTGACATTTAAAATTTTCAATTCTTAGATCTGTGGTTTTACTTTATTGCAAGATACGCAAATCATATCATGTCAAAATAGAACAAATAGTAAGGATTTTTATTGAATACTCAATATTTCTAATAATTTTCAAACTGAAAGCTTCAATTAGTGTTCACTCATACACTTTCTTTGTGAAGTTGTGTTTTTAATGTTTTATCTCCCTAATAAATTTAAATTTAATTCCCCAATTACTGATGGAGAAAGATCTATAATCGAGAGTTTAATACGGCTTCTGTGACATTAAAAACAATTACTGTTTTACGTTTTTATATATTTGCAACTTTTTGAATAACGCAAAAAAATTCGTTGGCTGACTACCGGCGTGTTGAATATTGAAGGATTTTTATTGTAACATTCGTTTAACGATGCTTTTAAGCCTAACTTTGGGCATATCAGCTACCTGATGTCATTCGCCGAGCGAATTTTGTTTAGGTGACATTGCCATCTCGTATTTACCATCCTGTAGCCATTCTTCTTATTTAGGAACTACGTGTTTTACAGTTAGCTGTTACAGCATGAAATAATGTACACATAATTCTACGTAAACTATCCATGAAATCCATTCCATAAACTATCCATGAAAAGATATTACAGTCAGATCTTCAGGTTGTAAAAAATATTATACAACAGCAACAGCAAGTGATCGAATATCTTTATTATAGCCGTGGTTGAACACCGCTGGTTGTCAATATAGATTTTGCACAGGCTTTTATACATTTTGTGAACGGTAAATTATGTTCTATTAGGGGATAATGTGACTTGGATACGTATTATAAAAGATTCTCTGCGACATAAGTCAATTGTTTCTGTTATGTAGTTTATATGAAGTCGTAGGCCAAATTACATTATTAAAATCGTCGTCCGATAACAATTAAAACTGGAATTTTGAACTAATATTGCCAGAAGACAAATTAGGTTGTTTATAACGATGCGATTGTTACTACCTGGGTAATATATTACGTCGAAATGTTTATAACAAATTAGAAGAAGTTTTGAACCAATTTCAAGGGTTCCGAACATTACTATAAAGATGTCGTCTGAATAACTAATATTCCCTACAGATCTGTCAAATTTAAACCCGTATTTAAATAATACATATGTCATACTTTTGAATTAATAAAAATAAACAACACAATGTCATTCAAACTTTACAATATTCAAATAGTTTTGCAAAAGCGTGATTGGTTTAATTAAATACCGATTTCCGGATGTAAATACTGATGATAAAAGTTTAATTCCATTTATGCGAAGGGGAGCTCTCATACAAACATTGACTTTTCTAAAATAATGCAATAGGGAAACAACATATGAAAAAAAAAATAAAAATTATAGAGATATGGCAACTACCATTGACAAAACCAAAAAATCAGGCACTTTTTAAACTTGCCACATTCCTACCAGTGATAGTTCTTCTAGTTTTGGACAATAAAAATACCAAATTCAGTCATACAAAATATGTATATCTGGATTTTCGGATTTAAAGTAATCAAAAACATCGGGAAATAGTTTTTTACAAAGTGCCTGAAATTTCACAAGTGCCTGATTTTAGTATTTTGTGCTTGCGGTTGTCAGATTTTATCATTCCTATTAAATTTCAAATAAATCCAAAAAGTACGATGGTTATCTATATGTTGTCAAATGATATTGCTCATTGCATTATTAAAAACGCTGAAATTGTTGTAGAACTAGGAATTTCCTTTAAAAAGCAATGATTAGTAAGTTCTGACTCAAATAATTTAGAAAAATTGTTGTGAAAATATATGGCAACCGTTATCGAAAAAAATGAAAAATCAGGCACTTGCGAAATTTGACCCCTCATCACCAGTCCCAATCGTTTTTGATTTTTACCAAAAAGACGTCATTTCAATCATACAAAAGAGTGTATATTTTAGTTTTCTGCTTCAAAGTAAGTAAAAACACCGAGAAATTGGTTTTTACCAAGTGCCTGAAATTTCACTAGTGCCTGGTTTTAGTATTTGTGCTTGTGGTTGCCAGATTTTATCATTCATAATCAATTTCAAATAAATCCAGAAAGTACGATGGTTGACCATATATTGTCAAATGGTATTGCTCATTGCATTATTAAAAACGCTCAAATTGTTGTGGAACAATGAATTTGCGTTAGAAAGCAAAGAATAGTAAGTGCTGACGCAAATAATTTAAGAAAATAATTGCTAAAAACAATGGCAACTGTCACCAAGAAAAATGAAAAATCAGGCACTTGCGAAATATGACACGTCTCCATCAGTCACAAACGGTATTGTATTTTACCAAAATGTTGTAAATTCAACCATACAAAGTGTATATATTTAATTTTCTGCTTTAGAGTAATCAGATACATTGTAAAATAGGTTTTGACCAAGTGCCCGAAATTTAACAAGTGCCTGATTTCTATATTTTGTAATCAATGTTGCCACATTTTACTATTGAAGAATTATTTATACCCTAATAAATTGGAAATAATATTGTTTTATTGCAATATAGGGATGCAAAAAATTATTTAAAGTCTAATTATCTTGTCAGGTAAATTGGAAACCCCAATGACGTACGGTAAAAATAAAAAATATCAAAGTGCCTGAAATGGTGCCTGAAAAAGTGCCTGAATTCGCAAGTGCCTGGTTTTAGGGAGACCCTGAATTTTTCTCTAATTTGAACGGCAGTGTTGACGAATTGTTTCAAGTCTCACCATACCTTCATGTCTACTCTAAGTTAGAACAGTAGAAAAGAATAAATCACTATCAGTACGGCACAGTTATCCGATTTAAAGAATATTCCCCACAATAAAATAAATCGATTATAACAGTGAGTGCAAGCCCCTCCGTTACGAGACAGTCTGGGCCTCCATACCGGTAAACTTACACTAAAAGGAAGCTCAATCTAAAAACGACACCATAGGATTCTCGGAGGAAAAATTTGCGGTAGCATTCGAAAGTTTTGAGCAGAAAAACGCATTTTTGGTCATATGACGGCCAACACACTTCGCAATTGATTCAAATTATTACCGCAACAAGCATGGCTCATTATGAAGCATCTGCCTTTGTGCCAAATGCCCTTGTTTCATGGAAAAAGTGTTATTAAACCAACTGTCAATACATCTTGAATCAGAGAACTGTGCCCTACTCAATATATACATTTCATCCTTTCTGTGATCACATCTCTCAATAATCTTCTCTTTATGTTGAGGCCGACCGCTTCTACCTTCTAAATATTATAGTACTGTTATATTCAATATTTAGTTTACTCTATTTCATATGCAGGTAGTTTTTCATAAAGTTGCACCAAATGAAACTCTCTTTTTGGAAACTACACCGAAAATATTTCGAGATGACGTTTCAAATGATTCGTTTATCAACTTTCAAATCTGGGATATTCCTGGACAAATCGACTATTTTGACCCTGCATTCGATCTGAAAATGATATTCGGAATGGCCGGAGCTTTAATTTTTGTTATAGATGCGCAGGTATTATACGTTTTCAATTTTTTGACAGTCAAATACTTTTGCTTTGCTATTCATAGAAAATATTTACAACAAATATTCATTGTCATAAATAAATTTTTCAACTATCAGTAAATTGCTGTTGAAATTGTATTTTGTTTCCTTGTTTTAACACATAATAAAAAATTAATTTTAGTTCTGAAGTGAATAATTCAATATCAGTAATAGATTGATAACTGTACTTTGATCAGTGCATGAAATTATGCTGAATAAGATTTCTTATAGAAAAAAAATATTAAGCATATATTACAATGCAATTAAACAGTTTCATTGATATATTCAATGTCAGCGAATAATATAAATATCTACATCTAATATAAATACATATATTGATATTGTTGAATCAAGATTTCTATATTAGTTCTTGTCTGTCTCATTTTCCTACTTCACAGAGTTACCTACCTGTCTTAAAGATTATACAATAACAATAGATTTTTAGTTTATTTTTTGAAGATGTATAAGATTTAATTTTAATATTTGTTTTCGATGTTTGTTTTTCTGCATCTTTGTATCAAAATTTTTGCTTTGTTTTGAGAAAAATCATATAACCAAAACTGTATTTTTCTGAAATAATATTTATCACAATATGGATTTTCAGACTATGGTTAAGATAAAAATTTTGTTATTATATATATTCAAGATGTTGATTATTCATTTTTTAGGATGACTATATGGATGCTCTTGTATGTTTACACAAAACTGTTACTCGTGCTTTCAAGGTAATAAACACAATTTACTTATTGCTTTATTAATTGTTTATTGTTCAAATATCTTGCCAATTATTTAAATTTCAAATTCTAGATATGCCATGATGATGCAAGATTTTCGCATTGTAAAATGTAAAGCAATCCTGATCTCAATTGTTTTATAAATTGGCAGTTAACCATGTGTTTTTTTTGATATCACAAATTTTGATTTATATTTCAGTCAAAAGGTTGGTTAGTATTGGTAATTTGGGGGGTCTCCATGTTAATCAAATTAGACTCGAGTTTTCTAAACTTGTTTATATAATCAGACACTAATGGTACATTTCCTTCGCTATTTAATATCCCTACTTCATAATATAATGGGGGTTTACTCTTTATTTATTTGACCCCAAAAAAATGTATCGATCTCTTTGCTAAATTTTCCATGTTTTTGACAGTGCAATCCAAATATAAAATTTGAAGTATTCATCCATAAAGTTGATGGATTGTCTGATGATCAGAAGATGGATACACAACGTGAAATTCATCAACGTGCCAACGAAGATTTACATGAAGCGGCAATAGAAAGGCTTCATCTAAGGTATTAGAGCGACTTTGAATTGGTCTTATCTGTTGTATACCGTAGTACTACAGGGCCTATATTAGTTTGGTCTAACTTTTTTACGGTTTAGTATACTACGTGAAGATTGTAAACCACAGCCTTTTGTAGAGATATGACTCTAAAATACTGTGCGGTTGTCTGGACAAGCGATATGTATAAAAATACTTGCAACACTATCTCTCAATTTTGGGAGAGATTAAAATTTTATCCTTTCCCTGTATCATGTAAGAATAAGTATTAAAAAACAATTTTTTACTTATTCAATTTAAATTTTTTTTCAAATAAATTCTTCTAATAGTTCATACTTTTGTCTAAAATACTTTCACAATTCGATGTATATAATAATTATTTACAGTTTCTATTTGACGTCAATTTACGATCACTCCATATTCGAAGCGTTCAGTAAGGTTGTTCAGAAATTAATTCCTCAGCTTCCGACTCTAGAAAATCTACTCAATGTATTTATATCGGTATGTAGTTTCATTTATTTTTGAGTGATAATAATGTAAATATAGGTACTCTCGTAGTATGTGTACCTGGTTAAGGTTAGGCCTTAATTTTATTCCGATTTTTCTTATTTTAGTTCTATTACGAGTTCGGGACTGTTTGTGTTAGCCGAGTCAATAATTCAATATCCCCTGCCCATATGTAAAGTAGGCGAACAAAATTAGTTACCTCCATATTGGTACACATACTTCTGAAGCGCCTAAATGTAATTAACATGTTATGACATGGCATTGCTTTTAATTGAAAATAAATTGTGGGTGGATTCAGGATCTTGATAGAAGTAAAGAAATATATGAAACACTTCTACTGGCACCGAAGTAATTTTTTGTTGCATATATCAGACCAGTGGTTATCAACCTTTTGGTGTAGCGGAACCCCAATCAAACATCCCAGAGGCCCGAGGAATCGCTGTGCAATCGTTTAATTGTCTGAATTGCATAAACTTTAAATATATAAAAGCGAAGCTTATACTGGCAAAATATGTGTAAAAATATATAAATGTGTGTTTGGAACATCTTTCCTTCTATTTTCATTCCAAACAAATTTTTATTTCAGTTTAATGCGACAAAATAAAATTAATTTTTATCAAACTTGCTTATATGAAATATACCATGGTATTTCTCAATTGCATATTAAGCAGATTCGGTTTAACAGCGTGAACCCATCGCTTAAGAGATGATGCATTGTTTATATTAATAATATTCATTTTTTTATTTAATCCTCCAGAACTCTGGCATAGAAAAATCATTCCTATTTGATGTTGTCAGCAAGATTTATATTGCTACAGACAGTTCACCCGTGGACATGCAATCTTACGAGTTATGCTGTGAAATGATTGATGTTATGATAGATATGAGTTGTATCTATGGGTGAGTTTATTAGAACACGTATCAAGTTATTGGAATATTCTTCTTTTTTAAGATGATATTCAGTGATTCTGCCAATTCTGCCTCTGAACAACTTTTCATCTGACAGGGTCTCACCAATTTGTATCATTAACATATTTATGCTTACATTTCAAACGGGTTCCAATGCTGACACTATGTTGGAAATCATTAATTTCCCGACTACAGTCTCAAAAAATATCTGACTTTGACTCCAGCTACCGTCTCTAAGATGTCGAAGTCTTATTTTGATCAACTTTGATAACTGCGAACCTTTTTTATTTTCAATTACAATTCTTTTCGGTTTTGACTTTGACCATTAAGTCTAGAATTCCTGTTTACAACTTCGACTTCAAAACTAATTAAAAAAGTCGAACTTCTATTATGTCCTGATCACTGGAAAATCATAATAAATCAATATATTTTGTTTGAAAAACCTAAAATGATCTCCATCAATTGTATGTGACAAATTGTATTCTCCACATTTGCGCTATTGACTCACACATGTGATATGACCTGTTTTGCTTTGTCACAGACGCGAAGAAAGTGAATGTGCATGTAAGATGGATTCAGCGTGTATTATTAGATTGAATAATTCAACTGTTCTCTACTTACAAGAAGTCACAAGATTCTTAGTTCTCGTTTCAATTCTAAGAGAGGAATCTTTCAAAAAAAGAGGTAGGATCATCATGATAGGAATGTCAAAATTGAAAAAAGCAGAACGATTACAAATTTGGTTCTTCTTAATAAAATTTTTCTTGCTTTGAGTTTTTTATTTGCACAGTGCAAATTTAATTTGGGCAAAAGCATAATAATATGTTTAAAATATGTGTTTTTTCAGGATTCAGTTACTTGAAATGACTGAATATTTGAAAAGAAAGAAAAGCGGAACTTGTTAAAAATGAATATCACAATCTAAATTCTGTTATATATACGTTCTGTTTAGCAGTTGTATAGTTTCAAATTCATTCTATTGACAGCAACTGCATGGCAAGGGGAACAATTAGACGTAAGGTAATAAAAGTGTATAATAATATTTTTGTTTTACTCATCAGGTCTAATCGATTACAACATTCACTGCCTCCAAAATTCAATTCACGAAGTATTCTCGCTGAAAGGCCGCAACGAGACAAATCATTCTATCATGAACAATATTATTCCGAATGAACATGGTGGACATGGAAAACATGTCGGCAACCATGTTGTAAAAACACCAAGCAATAGCGTAAAGTGAAATCTTTATCAACGTTAATATAACAAAAGTCTCCTGCAATAAATCATCTGTTATTTTTATTGAAGATATAGACATGTTCGTCAAAGCATAGACTTCTAATATGATTATTATTAATAGCCCTGCAATGAATTCGGCCCCTATTTTCTTTCGTGGCCTACTTTTGGTGCACAAAAAATACTCTGGCCCATTAACTTACTAATGCAAGGAAAAAACGACAGGTAAAACAAAGAAAAAATTTTTTACGTACAGATAGAGACAATAGATAAAATGAGAATTACCACTCTGTTGCAAAACAGTATCATCATTCATTGTTACTACAAGTATAAATGATTAATCTATAACTTTGGCAAATTATAATTGGTTTGCGACCCACTTGAAAATGTTACTGTGGCCCAGAAGTGGGCCATTATCCAATGGCTGAGAACCGGTGGTCTAACTTGTGTCACATTCTATTTTTCTCATACAGTTCAGAATGTAATTCTCTACAATGGATTATCTTCACAAAATATGATAACAAGAAGCTTTTTTTATTTTGAATTGTCTTATTTCTGTTTACTATTTATAATATGTTGATGTCAATTCTTTAGCACTGAGTTTAAATAAATTAAGCATGTCTCACTTTAAAAGCAATTTATCAAATCAGGCCAATTTTTATTTTTGTCAATCCATGTTTTAGCCACTGGTAATATTAATTTTCATTTGAATCGATTCACACATTCAAACGAGTTGCTGCAAGAATAGCTAACAAACTCATTACTAAGGCTGGCATTTCGAATCGAATAATAAATTATTTGAATCGGTTCAAACTAAATTTTTTTTAATGTAATTCTGACATAAGATTGTTTTTTTTCACAGTGAGTTAGTGGTGAAACATGTTTTTTTTATTGTGTCTGGCTCAGTATTCTATGTTTTCAGTAATTTATGTGTGGATGACTCATTACAATAAAAAAGATACATGCAATTATGCATCCTCCAAATATTGAAGATTCGATTATGAAATCATCAGGTATTAGAAAATACCCAGCCCTACATATTGCTCAACTTCTGACATTGGTATAATCTCTTTCCATGACCATATAATTTCTTTAACTCAGACCAAGCTAGTTACATATTTAAAAAGCTGATTTAGAGCTCATGATAGGTAGTTCATGTTAATTATTTCAAGAAGTGTATATCACTTTACAGCTGTCCATATATATAAGCTATATATATCAGGTCATATATTAATTAGGTCTTTGTACTGAAATATAGTTATATAGTGTGGCAGATGCACAAGATTTTGTCCACATGAATTTGATATTTCTACTTATTTAAGTCCGGAAACAAAATTTAGAAATCCCTCCAAATGTAAAATGTTTTTGAACATTATGATGACATCCTTTAATTTGGGAGTATTTGATATTTTCTGTTCTTGTCTTTAACCAGTTGTACTGAATCCACTCTTTTTATATCCCATCATTTCTATATATTTTCTAGTTTTCATATTTATATCAGAATTAATAATTACTAGTGTACTGTTACAATATATGTGTACGAACAATACATATATATAATGATTTCCACGTACAAATGCATGATAGGTTATTCTTATTTTGGTGAGTATAATATGAGAGAAGTTCAATATTTTGTTTGCGCTATTTAAACTAAATACCATTCCTACGGTGTAAAGAAGTTAGCATTTCGATTTGTCTTTTTTTGAAATACAAGTGAAGTGGAATATAAATTATACTAATGGATGACACTATTACATCTTTCTGCACAGGGAAATTTTCATTTTGTCTGGTGGGCCCTTTGGGAATTTGGCTATCTCATCCAGACTCCATTTCTATTACATTTTAACTTTGGATTACGAATTTGAGGAAAAAAGCTCCATTATAAGCAAAAACATATGGGCTATATCCACTATATATACCATTGTTATTGCATGATTTTCATTCACTAATATGTATCTTTGACACAAAGATGTATATATGCCTGAGACCAATTTAAAATTGTTTATTTTTTTTCCATATTGCTTACTAGAATAGTCATTTTGTCTTGAATGCATGATTTCTCATGTATTGTTTTGTGTACCGATCACCAATGTTATCGATTCTTGCCTAAACTATAGGCTTGATCTTTTTGATTGATTTTTCTTCGTACCATTCTAATAAATATACAAATTTTTCAGTTGCGATTGTTTTCTATGATATGGTTATGACCATGCCTGGTATCTAACTGTATTCAATTAATGCAGCTGTCCCAAAATGTGAGTCGTCTTATCTCACTGATGCGATGGGGATATGTTAATATTAATTCTCAACGGCCCATTTTCATATGCTCGGATTGATAAATTCCTCCTAGTCATAGATTTACTATATATGCAACATGACTCACGAGTTAGAAGCTACTGCTCGTCACTCCTCAGAATACATACCTAAATTGTGTGGAATGTAAAAAAAATACATCTATCCTTAAATAGCTGACCCGTTACAGCCAATTCAAACCTTGGATGATAATTTTATTTTCAAACCGCAATGAAGTGATAACAGATGGAAAAAATGTATTGAAATAAATGATCAATAAAACTGAAAATGTGAAAGGTTAGGCAAAGAGGTCGGCCTTGCTCTATAATTAACAACAACAACAGAGTTCATCGAGCCCAATAGTAATTAGTCAGGCAAACAACAGAACTGATTTGTGTTCTTAACTGTTTTTTTTTTTCTATATTTCCTACATAGCAGCTTATTAAAATTCTGTATTTGTCACAGATTGCTTCACCGACTAGAAGATTTTATAGACTGTGAAAAAGTCCCCGCCAAGTGGGGTTGTTTAACTTGCTACATGTTATGCATCCACAATCAGTTCAATAATTATTAAATGAATCTGTTACAATTAAAAATAGAAGATAACATTAAAAATTTCCAAATACATGTTTCCCGATAGAAACCCACATTGAAGCCTCCAAATACATGTTATAGAAACACTAATAAAATGAGAGAGATCTACTTCAACCTGAATGTGTATACTGGAAAGTTAACTGCTTGACAATAGACAGAAGAATATTTTGCCAAATAACATTGTTAAAAACTACTAGATCTAAAATTTGATAAAACTGCAATGGATAGAAAAATAGTAATCGATAAAAAAGTAGTAAAAATAGATAAATACAAAGAGTGTATCAGCAAAAATGATAACAGCAATATTATGAGCAACACATTTGATATATTCAACACTTTCACAACTTATTGTCATAATGTCTATTAAAACTGCTGAACAGCGATACAAGTATACTTTATAAAAAGGTTAAAATGACCGTTCCAATATTATCTAGACTTATCAAATCATTGAAAATAACATATACAGGTATCAAGAACAATTATTCTCCGTGACATATTACCTATATAAAAAAAAATCGAATTGCCACATACTTGTATATAAACAAAGAACATGTTACATAGAATGCAGACAAAATGTCTAAAATATTTAAGTCTTGTAAAAAAGTTTCTTTCTCGATTCTGTAATCAGCATTATTCACATTGTTTTTTTTTCAATTATTTTATTGTCTGCTATTCTGAATATGGAGTAAAAATACTTATTATACTAAGTATAAAGCAGTAATATGGCCATATCTTAGCATTATTTTTTTTGAATTTCAAATGATATGGAACTATTATTTATTCCATCTCATTTTTAAAAATGATAAATGTCTAAAAAACGTTTAGTTAGGCCATTCTTGAACCTGAATTTATTTTCTTCTTTTTTACAAATTTCTAGTGAATAATAAAATGAACAAAGATATCATCGATTCCAATTCCATTTGCTTTCCATTTTTGGTGATTTAATTGGACTTGTAAATTCAAGAGAGTGATCACCAACACGTTTAGTACTTGGATCATTTAAGCATTGTTTTCGAGAACTTCTGCGAGAAGTCGATGAAGTTGTCGCTGAATCGTCAACTTGTAAGGATGATGGTGGAATGGTTGGTGATTTTGGCAAGTCAAAACTTGCGGAAAATGACAATGGCTGAATAAAACAAAAATGTCAGCGGTTGATGTCAATTTGGGTAGTTTGGAGCAGTGAAAGTATCACAATATAAAATTTTGGCAGCATCTGTATTTTGTTTATGAAATTACAATCAGCTATCAAAGTTCTGATTAATGATGCTGTGAAGTAATAATGCGAGCAGTTGTAGCTATGCTAGGTCTCTCATCCTGTTACCAGTCAAGATTCAATATGTAAATAGCTACCACAATAAATATTTGAAATGCATTGGTATGGTTTGTCAGTAGTTATCGTCCAATACTGAAACCTTGTCAAACAAAGTTAAAAATAATAACAAAAGTTTTTTAGATAATGATTCTTACACAGATACTGCTTCATTTAAAGTTATTTTCGTTCATACGAACGCTCGCTTTATCATTAGTAAGATATGAATCGAATATCATTGGCTACTTGTAACTATGAAAGCACCACACCCTATTTTACCTTTCCGGAATTATTTCTCTTTAAAATTGCAATTCTTGATATTGCATCTTTTGTTTTTTGATTTCCATGGTAATGAGCCGATGTATCACTGCTAACACTAATGCTTCGTGCTGAATTTGAAATATACAAGAGTCATGAAACGCACAAGGTACATGAATGACAGCGGTTAACATGTTAGACTCAACTGTGTTAGCATCGCAAATTACCAAACCGAAAAGCGTGAATATGAGTCGTAAAAAATGCTAAATTAATCGTTGAAAGAATATATAGGCCTAACTGGCTAAACCCTCACAAAAGAATCTCAAACAATTTTCTCATTCTTCTATTAAATTTCATGTTATTAATTCCCACGATAGTGACCCAAAGCCTCTGACAAAATCCAGTCAGATAAATGTAAATGAAAAGGCTGATAAGTCAATAATCCCTCATCAATAAAATAAAAAGTTACATCAATAGAAAGTGCTTCAAATTTCTGGGGAGACCATCAACAAAAATATTTACCATGGCATGTTGTCTGCTTCCAATTAGTTCCCATGACATCATCAGGTGACACAAGTTGCAGCATCGGACTGGCAGCTCTAAAATCATATGAAGCGTTAATGAATTGATAGATATGAGGCTACAATTTCGAATTAGCAAGTTACAAATTTGTCAATGACATAAAATGTTTTATATATATCCCCACAACTGCGAATTACAGTTTCTTCTATGCCGTTTAATACATTGAAACACTAAATCTGCTATTGAAATTGAACAGTGTTCCAAGCATACTCCTGAGACAAGTCAGATGATACTTCTCATAAATTTCAACCAGAACAAAAAAGATAGACACCAGATAATGATTTACCTACCTCCCATCTACTACGCATCTGATTGCTTCTTTCTTTGGAGTAACATTTGAATTTCTCTTCTGAGGACTAGGCTGCAATTTTCTCAGTGAGAGAGGACTCGGAGATTTGCTTTGAAAATTTTACACAAAAAAAACGAATTTATTATTTACATAAACATAAAACTAGCATAATGAGAGAGTCACAGAGTACCTAAAACATCATGTTATTAGAAACCATTTGCAAACAATCCAAAAAATACTAATGTCATGTCCACACATTTGGAGATGTTACTGATTCATGTGGTAAATCAAGCCTACCATATCTATTTGTAGAAGGATGTCCAACAATAGTAGTTCAAGCAACTGTGCTCATATAAGGCCTCCCCCCATTCAAATCCACACATCTTGATCGATTAACCAAACGACTCTATTATATTGAATATTTACCATTTGACTGGTTGAAACTGCGATAACTCTCCACTATCTTGAGCACCAATTGGATCGATAGGCCGTAATGCTGAGAAGCGTGATCCGCTTAAAAGAAATGTTCGACTTGGTGCTGAACTTGGACGAGTGAAAATATCTCGATCACTTTGAGATAATTTTGTAGTTGTTATTCTTGAACTTCCAGCTTCGATTACCGATGATGAAACTAGTAAATGATAAGCAAAGTACAACAATAAATCATTGCATTGGTACGATACACATATTTTAGAATTATTACGATTTATCCTGATAATATTCTAAATCAGATAGTGAAACAGTCTCTCTTCTGGTTCCCAGTCCCAAGTCTGGTAAGTATTTAAAACTTGAGCATAAGTGAATAACCAATAACTGAAGAAATGAAAAAAACAGTTGCCACTTACCTTCACGTCTTAATGATGGAACTTGCTTCTTGTGAATATTTTGATCAGATTGATAATGTCCACTACTTAATATTGGGTTTGATGACATTTCATTTAATTCATTGGAACCAAATAACAAGTTGTCATCATTTCTCAACACTGATTGTGGTCGAAGAAATCTAAGCTCATCATGACTTCTACTTGAATCTAAGAAATATATCCAAAAATAGTTTTAACCTTTGTAACCTATAATTATGTTGTTGTCATTTTAATTATGAACACGTGCTATTTGCCCTGGGCTGTGGATTTGGGAAAAAACTTAACAGACTGACACAAAACTTTACTAAAACGACAACCAGTGCACTTCCAAACCCACGTTGACAAAAAGTTTGATTTTGATTCTAGTTCTCCACTCGAAAATAATCAAATTTTGCCCAAAACTTTGGTAATGCAAAACTTCTTTAAATTCCTGTTGGGAATTCTTGTGAACTTGATCTTACTTGGGTTTTAGTCAAATACCGGCAAATCTAATCATCAGCACCATTGCAAGTGAGAAACTATTGCAACTTTGGAAAGTTGAAGTTGAAATATATTAGGATCACATATTATTTATATATATGAGCACAACTTCTGACGGGCCAGGCTGATGTTCGTGAAGGTATTACAGATTTACAGTATTGAATTTTCTATAATTTTCCCGAAAATTGAGGTATAAACCAGTGGTTCCCAACCTTTCGTGGCCCCTTCCTGAGTGAGGCTTTTAGCAGTCCCCTGTTCACAACATCAAAAAATTCAACGCACTCAAGGATATTATTGATTTACCACTTTTTATGGTATATAAAAACAAACCAAGGCCAAAAGTCGAAGGGGTTTAATATACAACCAATTACCGTACTTCGAATTCGCAGAGCATCAAAGTATTTATGTTGTTAATTCTATTACGATCATACAATTCATGAATAAGAAAGTGAAAACGCCCTGTATCAGCCATGAATGAAACTACAAAAATGGGAACCAGAACAGGAAATTTTTTTCTGAAGGGAAAAGTATGCAAACCGAATCTCATTATAATTAATTTGGCGCATATAGCATTGAGGCCCTCTGGCTGGGAACCACTGATATAAACTATTTGTGAAAAGAAATATCTGCCTCCTCTCAACACTGTTTATCATATTTTTACTTGAAAATAAACGTTAATTTTCTCATTTGAAGCAATAAGGCTAAGAGTATGCTCCACCAATCATCAATATCCAGCTCAGTGGAACATCACTATTTTTACCTCGTTCATGCTCAACGGATTGAATGCTATCTTCATTATGCAACATCATCATAATTTCATCACCACAGCTGCTTCCAGTGTTTTCTTCCAAAAGCTTCAAGTCAAACGTTTCACCTCTGCTTCCTGAAAAGCAAGCAAAAGACACAATATGAGGTATGGTTTTCTTACATTAAATAGAAAATATGACAGAGTGAATCACAATTATTCATAATAGATCATGATGGGTTATATTTGAAATATTGCTCCTTAATGGCTGTCATATCAAGTTGATGATCTTTTTTTCTGGCAAGTGCATGCAAATGTAAATATGATTCGATGGCTTGTCCTGATTCCGACACAACTATAAAAGTGGTTTAGGTAAATCTATGAATTCAAGTTCACCGAAAAATCGATTTTTCAGCCAAAAGCAACTAACACTCCGCTAAGTAATAATGCCAAGCTATTAAGGTTGCTTAACACATCACCGATCAAGTTAGCATTCGCGGCCTCTATGAACAATATAAAAATGAATTGGGAATTACTAATATACCTGTCAGCATATTGTCATCAAAAGTTAATTTTCTGCTGAACGAATGGATTTGTCCTGGTGCTGGTGAGCTTGATGATCTTGTGATAGGATGAAGCAAGTTATCCTAAAACAGCAAAGCATGATGAATAAATTGGGATTTACGAGGAAAATAGGGATGACGAGTCAGAGTCAAATCCTTCATGTTGGGAGTTGAAAATTCAGACTTCTAATCATGATAACACAAGTTAAAAATTCCAAAAAAGGGCTCCCAACAGACAATTAAAGAATGCCTGCATATGGCAAATTTTTTGCTGTGAAATACGTTTTTCTCAGAGTTCGGAGCCGGAGTCAAAATTTTCTCATTCACATGAAGCAGAGGACAAGATTAATAGTCAAAATACTTGTTAACAAGGAATCAATTTTTAAATGGCTCGGAATTCGAAGTCTGGTATACATTTTTCAATTTCACACCCCTGATAGAATCTCAATTCACCTGAATTTGTTCAAGTTTCTCTTTGTAATCAGGACTCTCCACAGGTGGCATTGTATGTGCAGTAAAACTTCTGACTCTAGAATCGTGTTCTCTAATGGGCAGATGTTGTTGTTGTTGTTGAATTTCTTGTGAAGTATTTTCAGGTATTGAAGGTAAGTTTTCAATTTGCACTTTAGTTATATTTGTCTCCTCTGAAATAATTGATTGCATATTCTGCGGAGTTCCGAGATTCAATCTACTGAATTTCGTCGATGGTGTAAAAGGACTTTTGGTGTTTTCCAGTTGGCTGAGAAATAAACTTTGATCGACAGAATTTTTATTCAACGTTACATTAAAAGCTTGAGAAACTAAATCATCTGGCAAGATGTTTTCAATTGTGTATGTTTCAGCTGAATCCGTAACATCTGTCCCAGTCGGTGGACACTGAAAATCACTTATATTCAGATCAGTACCAGTATAATCATGTCCAGACAAATACACAAAACTAGGGTTTATGGTACTATCTGTGGGTTCGTTTCCAATATCTTTTAATGTAACCACTTCGGTCTCTGATTGTTGTTTGCCTTGAAATGCACTGCAGGAACAAGTCCTTAATTTCTCTTGCAAACTTTCTGTGAATGTGTCACTTTTTTCCAATGCCTTGTTTAATTGTGCTATCTGTTTCTCATAAGCTTCTATCCTTGATTCAAGTGTGGCCACAGTTAAACGTCCAAACCTAAACAAGCGTGAATATTTAATTGAATATGCTTTAAATAATGTACATATGAATCAATAATAGTTCTAAACATGACTAGAAAATCCCCCAATCGAAAATTTAAATAACAAAAATTGTGACTCAAAATGTGTTCAAAATTTTAACTACAAGTACTTTGGTGCTAATAGTTGCAAATATTGACTCCCTCACTTAATAATGATAAACCTAAAATTCCAACTTCAAAAACTTTGAAATTGACACCAGATTCTGATAAGTTAGTAAATATTATTTAGACTTTGCCACACCGTATGAATGCATGAATATACTCACTTCATTGGAGATCTCGTTAGAAGCTCTTCTTTCACTGATGTATTTTGCCTCTTGAGATCATCGTAATCTTTAACAAGCTTCTCATTTGTCTGTGAACAGTTTAGTATTAAAAGTTTTGGAAAGACAATACTTCCGCATATGAAATAGCAAATACTAATTACACATAAATTTATTCATTTGGTGTCTGATGAAAACCTTACAATTTCATGTAAATGTATTCGAATATCAGAAGACCTATGATAAAATTAGCCGAAATTGAACTTGAAACATTGAAAATTACTGAATCTTGAATATATTTACTGTAAATGTCCTATACATTTATTCTGTTCAGCAATGATATAAATTTTCGCAACCAAGTTTTCAACCATCTACATTTTTAACAATTTAACCTTTCTTAATTGTATGTTTTCCTCTTTCATATGCTCAAAAGTTTTGGTTGCTTCCTGTAGATTTTTTGCCATTTCAAGCATAGAATCTAAATCTTGCATGTTTCCACATCTTGAACATTTTTTCTTCGTCTTGATATTGACACCGGCTGAATTTTTTTGTTCTTCTTCTGATAATTTTGTTCTCAGGTCATCATTAGAATGCTTGAGACAAGCAACCTCTCTTTGAAGTTCGCTTATTTCATCCTTTTAAATTAAAATTTGGCAGTTTTCAATCTAATGCCTAATAATCAGAAGATGATAAAAAAAAGTTTGATGGTGATCGCAAAAATGTACAAAAGAATAAAGAAAATAAATGACTTGGAAGTTTGATGAAAAAGTTATTTCATGGAAGAGGTAAAGCAACTAATATTTTTTTTTAATCTTGGGTAAGGCAAAAGGTCACGTTAGGTCAATAACCCCATTATGCATGGCTGTTGCAACCTTAGCATAACTGAACTAAAGGGAACTAAATGCACGGTGGAGAGTTACAGCGTAACATCTAAAACAATTCTAAACTTTTCATTGGCCAATTTCAATGGCAATTCAATGCAACACAATGTTGATTCTTTCGTGTGTCACTATAAAACCGAACTTTCATCATTAACAAGACTCTTGATAAATACCAAAAGCAGAGTATAACATATTATAATCATTTCTATTGTATTTTATTTTAGCATCTTACATTCATTGGACAATAAAACAAACAAAAAAATTAAATTTCATATATGATTGGTATTTTATAAAATAGGAAGAGTATAGGACTAACAAACATACCCTGGGGTATGCCACAAATAAAACAATAACTAAATGAGAATCTGTTGTTTTAACTTATACAATGCAGACACATAGACTCATAGGTAAACATAGTGAAGAAAGTAGCTTTGGAAACTTCTCGACTGGGAAAAAAATAACCTTATATCAAGAGGTCACAGACTGATCAACCAATTGTTGGATTGTGACTTAAGCCAAACCTTAAGGCAAATCTCTCAAATTTTCCAACAATATTTTATCGAGCATGTATTACTATCATGCCTTGCATGATGCTTCTCCTGATATATCATGAATTAGACAAGGGGTGTGCAACCTGGGGCCAGATACGAATAAATGGATGAAACTGCAGGCCGCATCTTTATCCAACATTGGCTTCCTATTAATTGCAGGCACAAAAAAAGTTTCTTTCATAATTATCTTATGGCATTATTAGGGGATCTTGCAGAAATGAGAGACGCATAAATTTCTGAAGAAAACTGCTGAACAAATATATTGTTACATCAACTTTAAACGAATTCAGTGAAATATTTGCAGCTGTTTTCTTTTCCCAATCACATTTTTTCAAATTTGCTTTAATGGAAATGGGTTGCACACAGTGATGAGCTGGGAAAATCGTAACAACCGGAAAGCACCTAATTCTCAAAAAATGTAATATATTCACAACACGACGCGGACTTTACAGAAATTTTTGTCTGTCCTAAGATAGAGTCGAAGAACTGCAATGAAATACGAATAAATTATTTGGAATATTTCCGTTTAAAACTACAAGAATATTCATAGTAATTCAATACAAATGTTATTATTAGAAAGGTATAAGGTGAATTTTCACGGGGTCAAAGGTTCGGGAAAACATCTATTATACGTCACTGATGTACTAATTATTTTCGTGATGTGATGTAAAAAGAATTACAAATTACGGGGTTACAAAACATAAATTAATAACTAGGGTGACCAGAGAAACTAGACTTTTTATTCATAATTTTATTTTAACAACAGGAACGCAAGTGCAATAAAATGTCTAACAACCGGAACGCCGTTCCGGTGCGTTCCGGCTACAGCTCACCACTGGTTGCACACCCCTGGATTATATAAATAAGCTAAATTAATCACAAAAGTTTTCTGATAATTTTTATCCCGTTTCATTTACCATATGAAATGACAGATTTAAAAAAAAATAAAAGATACTGTCTTTCACTCACTTTATTTTGATTTCAATGAATTTATTTTGCAAAAAAATTCCCTCTCCCTATTTGAAGTTCCAAATAATCGAGCCAAAAAATTAAATACTATTTTGAAAATGATTCAATAATTTCTAAGACTTTCAAACATGTTCATTTTCATAGCAAGCTTAGAATTACAATCAGTGTTCAATGTCTATGTCCAAGATTTCCCTACCAGTGGGAAATACCAGAAAAATCACATACTATTGCTTATTTGCATCGAGCCCAAGATATTACTGAGAATTTGATGTCAATCAGCAAGGTGCGATATAAATTGAAAATAACAAAAAGTTATGAGACTGAACAAAATATTCATGCTTTTGTCAAATATTCTATCAATAATTTCTTTCAAGTTAATCAAAATTATGATACATAGTTTATATGTGTATTTGGATCAATTTCTAGCTTATGGTATGACTGACAAAAGTGCAATTTTGAATATTTGCTGTAACATAAAGTTTTGTATATATGAAAGTGACTGGGTCTGAATGAAGTGAGTTTATCTGTCTAAAACTGTACAGAGTTGCAGTCAAATGGTTTGCAGTGTTTATAACTTTGGGCCTGCGACAGACTTGTATATCTATTTCCCTGCTATTCAATTGTCATATTATGAAAGCAAAATTAATATGTGTTAGTGACCACAATCATCGGTTAGCGTCGTGTATGTAAGAATGTTATAAAGTTGAAAATGATCATATACAGATATAGGATCAACACAAGTGAAGCTGCGAGATTGCATAACATTCATTTAATAGCATCAATAAATGTTTGATCACAATACATAACCTGAAATAAAATAACCTAAAATCAAGTCTCAGGTACCTCATAGTCTCTGAAAAGCAATTCCATCCGTGCTCGTCTCATATGCTTGGTAGTTCTTGGTGATCTGATTTCTTGACTCTGTGACTGGGGAACTCCGCCTGAAAAAATTAAAAAAATTATAAAATGAACATAATATAACCAACAAGAAAAAGAACAAAAAAACAGAGGCCCATAGGAGCGGCAAATGCTCCACTGAAATAGGACTTGTTATCAACATTTTTATGAAAAAAATGTAATAATATAATACTACCGATTCCAATGTTCTTACCAATAATTTTTCGAATTGGACTCTGTGGAGTTATATCTACTCTGCATGTTGGACATTGTTTGTTTCTCTCCAACCAAACTTCCATACACAAACTGCAGAAAACATGTTGGTTTGGACATGTCACTGGTTCTTTAACCTGAAAACGTAAAGTAGGTTGGTTTTTACATACTGACGATATTCCTCTAAATATGAGGCCAGGTATTCAACTGAGGGTAAATTCGACTTGCATTGGGGAAAACAATCAAAACGGTACATAACCAAATGTAGCTGTTAACCATATACAGACATAGTAGATTGCATCGTTATTGGCAACATCCAATGTCGTATATTACGGTAGATGTCATTAAATTCTCTCGTTGCGAAGACTATTTAATACCCTTGTGTAACTTTTTTATATTTCACATACAAGACGAAAGGAATAGACGGACTACACAATTCGGGCAGTAAGTTTTTCTTTTGAAATTTGTCAAGGGATAAACGAGAGAACAAAGGTTGAGAATCCTGCTTGATATAAGGGCTTGATTCTCACAGATCACATTATTTTTATAACAGCTGCCATGTTCTTTAAGGTTTGGTATCAGCAAATCATGGCTTGGCTGATGTATTATTTATTGATAAAGCAGAGCAATGACATGATGTTTTGTTTCAATGATAAGGTCTCCGGGCATTGGTTTTCAATCAGTCATTAGAAATTGGCATTTGAATTATATTCAAACCATCAATTACTTCAGAATTGTTTTTCTTGCAATTCATCCCAAATAAACTAAAGTGATTAGCAAAGCAGGATCACAATGCTAGAAGCTAATTTCTCTAAAATATGACCATTATACATGATTTTTATTTAGAAAATCTCAGAAGGTAAATTTGTTAAAAAACGTGGATATCATGAACAATAAAATCACAGATGCGTTTATTGAAAAAAATTGTTGAATATTTAGTGTCAACTAGTAAACGAAATGACCATTAAGTATTATTTTAGTCGATTTTGTACCTTTTCCAAACATATTTGACAAGAAATCGGCAATGTAAAAGAAAGCTTTGTCGACGAAATTTTCCCGCCACCAGACATCTCTCGATCAACGCGATGAATGAACTCTCGTTTACTACGACGCGATGCCATCTGACTTGCGACTGTCAACAAAACGAGAGTTCATGACACTTTAATTATGACGTCATACAAATATCAATAATCGCATATCAATGACATTTCATAACGTATTATATTTTAAAAAATATATGAGTTCAAAATTCATTTTTTACACTTATTAATTACTTCAGGAATGATGAAAATTTTCATATAAATTAAGATTTTATGACAATCCACGCACGGTTTCTATGGTTGAATGATCACGGAGTGTTACGTTTACGTTCTGTCAGCTGATTGACGGAGCGCCGGGCTTGAATGTTTACGTTAAACATTGACGTGGAATTTCGCCCACGTTTTCATCATTTTTTTATTTATTCAATGTTTTATTGAGTTTACTTGAGTATTTTGCAAAATCTGATGCATTGGTTTAAAACCACTTCAGGACGAAAAGGTGCACCATATCCCTCAGTATCCAGGATTGTGATGTTGCGCGACAAATTACAGCGTAACTGGTTTTTAATTGGAATTGTTGTCGTCATCTCTCTGGCGAAAGCTTATCCAAAATTAGGAGTCAAAGGAGGTAACACTATTATATTATGTAACAATATTATACAGTCTGATTTATTTCTATTTTATAAGTTCATGCGCACCGCACGGTACAGTTTCAACATTGCACTGCTTATTACAGTATTACACCTGATTTTTGTGGTTGGCAGATTTAGTTTATATGATTAGAATTCACTTACTCGAAAAAATAATTACTGAATCATGTCTTCATGCTCTCATGTAGTACAGGTAGACTGTGTGGTATAGAATTACATGACTTATGATTGTCACCGGATGGTTTGTGTATCTGCTAGTCATTAAGTAATTCATAGGTGACAGGTAATTTTCAGGTACAATTCCTTACATGAATGAATGAATAATTGGTTAGCTATTTTTATACCGAGTCTCGGTCTCCACAAACATCTAAACCTTGAGTGGGCCTACCAGGCCAAGTTGCTCAAATGCCAAATCACCATTAGATTCTATGTTAATTCGAGCCACGAGTCCAGTCATAGCAGATTTCAATAACAAAGCCATAAGAGATCACGTTTAGCAGAATATATGTACATTTTATTATTTTCTAATTGCAGGTCCCCTTCATCCAGAAATTACTGTAAAATATATTGCAGTATCACTGATCTTTTTCAATAGTGGTTTGTCTCTAAAAACTGATGAACTCACAAGTGCTCTGAAACAGGTATTACAGAATTTTGTGTGTAACATATTATCATCATTTTAGTACTATCTGTTACATGCTGAGAGATTTTGTGTTGCTCACAATACTGCAATATAAAGTGATGGCTCAGCCAAGCATACAAATGTAGAATTGAAAGTGCAAAACAAACATTCAGTTCATAGCTTATTCCTGCATTATTGCAGAAAACAGCAACGATTTATGTAGTAATTGAATACTCAATATTTTTCTATTTTAAATTTTTGCAGGTTAGACTTCATTTCTTCATCCAAACCTTCACTTTGTGTTTTATACCGTGCTTGGTTTGGCTGTTTTTGAAGGTTCTATCACTTACAGAGATTAATGAGTGGTTACTAAAAGGGTAAGATTTTTCTAAATATGAAATATACATTCTATGATATAATCAATACTTGTCATTTTACTTGAGTAGTTACTTTTACTCTAAATTGGTCTTGGAAGGGAATACAATGATTGTGTTTTAAAATCTCACCTATGCTACTCAATCTCATTTACAATAAAAACACTCAAAATGTAAAATTGAAGTATTATTAAAAATTGTCTTTCTCTTAGAATTGAATTAACTATAGAAAATGTTATGTTTCAGTCGGAGGTCTCTAAATGGAATTGTTTCGGAAGTATTTTCATATGATAATTCTATTTTTTTTGATGAATTTTTTATTCAGAAATAATTTTAAAAAAACTTTAGCAATTGAAGCCTAACTGTATATCCAAGAAGGCCTTCATATAATTTATGAAAACGGTAAAAATATAGAGAAACGAGAATATCGGTCGGAGACCGAAGACTTATCGATCTTAGATCGGTAATTAGTTAATAACTTGCTAATTATACGACATAATTAACCCAAAATCTATAGGCTTCTGGTCCGAGGTAAGATGCATGCACATGCAAAATTTGGAGCAGATTCAACCACGCGTTCGTGAGATATCGCGTTCATCTAACAGACAAACATACAAACAGACAGACAAATACCTATCAACATACTTACCGATCTTAAGATCGATAAGTAATAATCAAATCATAGTTTATCTTCGTTTTATGGCATGCCAAATTCAAACTGACTGAATATATATTGACTCCCATGATTTCTCTGTCAAATACTACCAAGTTTTAAATATGTATTCCTTGTTTCTTATTTGAAAATATTATTTTAAAATGTATTTGAGATGATCAGTTTTTGCGTTCCATCCTTCCCACAACATTTATGCTCTACTTGTTCATCTTGGACTCTGAAGTATTATTTGTCATACTTTTATTTTCAGTCTGCAAGTAGTTGGATGCATGCCACCTCCTGTATCATCTGCAGTAATATTAACAAAATCAGTAGGAGGAAATGAAGCAGCTGCAATATTCAACTCTGCCTTTGGAAGTTTTCTTGGTATTGTTGTCACACCTGTGTTGCTGCTCATCTTTGTAAGATAATCTAACTCGTATTTTTACAATAACAGTATGATATTAATACTAAATAGCATTATTAAAATTCAATTTCAAACTCTGGTGTTTTGACTTTTCAAATATGACAAAAAAATGTGGGTATCAAACTATATTAGAAATTTCGAATTACATTTTGAACTTTCATATGCATTTTACAGATGGGATCATCAACTGCTGTGCCGTTTTTGAATATCTTTGTGACACTATTTATGACTGTTGTGATGCCAATTATAATTGGACAGGTAAGGTTAACCCGTTGTTTATTCATTTCATAATTGATGTCATTTTTATTTATTTTAGTTTTTTCCGAACAAAGTTATTCTAATTTACCTTTGCCATAATCTTGATAAATTGTTTACGCATTCACGGTACAATTCCTATAAAATCCCAAATTTTTTTTTATGAATATCAAAACTCTGAATACCAATATTGGTAAAATCTGAATTTCATTTTCCTTGTGCTGCATATATCCATTACAGTTAGATCTAGCAGACCAGTGTATTAATATGTCATAAATTACCAATAATGCTATTACCAGTAGGTATTTCAATTAGGATTATACTATAGCATTATTGTTCTTCAACTTTCTTAAGAATGATATTGATAATATTTTTATAGATTGTAAGAAGATTTATCAAGGAATGGTTGGAACGAAGAAAACCACCATTTGGCACAATAGGAAGCTGTACTCTCCTACTTATAATCTACACAACATTTTGTGATACTTTTTCCAATGAAGCTTTAGAAATGGACAAATTCAGTCTTATTTCCATAGCATTTATTGGTAAGTGTATGTTTAATGATAAATTTTTTGTATTTACATGTCTCAATTCGATGCTCAGATCTTTTTCAATTCAAGTTGAATTTTTGGTTTAATTGCCAAGTTTTTGAGTGAATTAAATATATTAGCATATCAGTTTATTTTGGACTGTTCTGTGCTCCCTAAAACAATTTTCCTTAGATATGCTCGATTATTGTCTGGTTCTTGACGTTACTCTTAATAAGTTCATACTCACTACTGCCCGCTTTCATTGGAACGCAATTTTCAAAGTTATCTGGGAACTTTTGCTGTGTGGAAATATTTTTATCTTGACAATTGACAGCATTGAACGTAATTGTATCTCATGCCAATCATTGGTTACCCACATCTCTCTCACAATGCCAAACTTATATTTTCTATTTTATTCAAGTTATCACGCCCTAGCTTTTACCCACCATGTCTAATAGAATAAAACAAATTAATATTTCTTGTCACGAAGTTCTTATTATTTTTTTTCAGTGTTGATACTGCAGGTGACTTTCTTATCACTGATATTCTTTATAACGACAATAAAAAGACTTAATTTTGCACCAGCAGATACAGTTGCTTGTTTGTTCTGTGCTTCTCACAAATCATTGACTTTAGGTAAGAAAACATACAAGGTACTATCCAACGCAATATGTAAATTATATATCAGTGAATAGATTGTAGCAAAAAAATACAAGGAGCAAAAATGACTTTTTTATTCTATGCATCATTTTCTTGTGTCTTTTTTCTAAATGCAAAAGTTATCAAAATCAAGTTTTTTGAAATTTCATTGCAGAAGTAAGCGTAATTAAAATGAGAAAATTTAGGGCAGGTTTTCCCAAACTAGGGTCAAAACTAAGATTCTCAAATAGGGGTTCGCGGCCCTAAAAGTTTGGGAAACCCTGATCTAGGGGTTTTATACACATTACCTTTTTAAGCTATCTTTTTTCAATAAACTTTGTTAAAGATATTTGTATGAAACATAACTAATGATATATTATGGTGTTTTTTGCTGTTTATTGTTTGCCCTGATGTTTGTCTGGTAAATTAACTTTATTTTTAGGTATACCAATGTTGAAAATTATTTATCATGGAACTGATTTTCTGTCATTACTTAGCATTCCTCTTCTAATTTATCATCCTACACAAATACTCCTCGGTGGTTTACTTGTGCCCACTGTAAAGTCTTGGATGACTAATGCTAAAAAAAGTGCCACCACTGCAGTCCCAGACAAGGTAAATTCTTTATTAAAGTTTATTCAAATCAATAGACTTACTATTCAAGTTAACAATCTACGATGAAATTCTTGATGAAAGTTCTTCTCCAAGCTCATTCATTTCTTTTCACTTCGTAGTTATCTTTTGTTTTATCAAATCTATTTTAAGTAATTTGATGAAATTTAATTTGAGATGTAAACTTTCCTTTCCTAGCCAACCTTATGTAATTCTAGAATTTTGAAAGGTAATCGATAATCCAACTTAGGGTATAGGATATCTAACGAACCCTTTGACCATCCCATGTTGAAGATTCATGAGTAACCATGTTACAAGCAGTTTCTATCAATGTCTAAAAATTCTTCTTTTCGTTGTTTGAATTAATATAATTTTAATTTCAGGCGCAAGAAAGTATATGAAGCATGAAATTTCGATGCAGTTATTGTGTTTTAACATGTTTTATTTCTTTTATATAGCTTTAATCTTTTTTATTAATTCTGTGCACTTAGCAAATTAATAAACAAGCAATAATTCTATATTTGAAGCTAATTAGCACAATTATTCAGTTTGTTTATGTTAATGTAATCTATTTGAGATTTTATTATTAAATTTATTATTGTAATTTAAATCTCTCCTTGGGTGTTTTTCACTTTTACAAATGTTGGTGATCTATGCTGAGACTATCACATCATTTTTTTATGCTATTATATAGTGGCTATAATAATGCTTTACATTTAGTACTCTTCACACACACACACAAAAAAACAACAACATTATTTGGCAAATGGCTATGAATTTTTGATTTGATTTCTCTTTAAAAATGTATCCAACACCACCTTCATTACCACTGTACATTGTATCATTGTCTATCAATTACACCTGTACATTTTCTTGGCTAAAGCTTTGTGACCAACACTCATTCAAACTTCTATTAATGGAGTATGCTATGCGAAACCTCTTTTAATAAATTTTCTATCCGTCCAATGTTGCGCTTATATATTTGTAGGAATATGGAGGAGACTTGACATGGTGAAGCAAGTTTTTTTGACCTCTCATAAGCATGATCTGTATGGGACTTGTATGATATAATTAAGTACTAAACGCTCAGTAGTCGTTTCAGATTTTTGTTTTGGGGATTAGGATGACCCCATGTGGTTACAGATGGGAACAATATGAAAAAATTTTGTTCAGTATTATTCATTAGTAGAGTGTGGTTTCTATAGATTTCTGGTCTTAGTACATTTGATAATCTAAAATAGAGCAGTTTCGCCACAAAAAACCTTAAGTTAATAAAATGCATTGTAAAGGATATTCAATACAATATTTATGCTTATTTCAAGTGGGGTACATATCATTTTTGGGTGTAGTGGACATGGACAGTGTTGACGAGTCTTTGTGAAATACACTGGTTCAAGTTCATTATGTTTTCTTCATTTTTTGAATAATATCATGAACTTTAATTCCATGGTACATTGTTTTCGCGCAATGCAAACATAGATTTTACATAACAATGTTATGCATTGTCTCTGATGCAAAAATCACATTTTGTGGCGAAAATATTGATGCTCCATAGTGACACCTAGATTAATTGTTACCATGGTTATGCTACCTTGCG
Organism: Styela clava; assembly: GCF_013122585.1. Classification (NCBI taxonomy): domain Eukaryota; kingdom Metazoa; phylum Chordata; class Ascidiacea; order Stolidobranchia; family Styelidae; genus Styela; species Styela clava. The sequence goes on along the minus strand of NW_024102837.1, from coordinate 7,830,910 downwards.
TCACGGTTCGTTGATTGAGTTGGATGCTCATTCTTAGGTTTCGGAATAAAATCGAGCAGGTATTACGCAGTTTTGAGGCACACAAAATCACAATGACGAGTTTACCTTCAATTAGACAAGGCAAAAGGATGTCAGGATTGCCATCAAAATCTTTAAATCAGCCATCATCACCCAATAAGATGGACAAAGGGGCGAGAACAACTCCAGGCAAGTCATACTGCAGTACGGTACTGTCATAAATCTGTAAATGCCATAGCGGAACTGTAAATTATGAAATTAGTACAATTCCCGCATATGATAGTTCGGTATCGAACATTTGATAGTTCGGTATCGAACATTTGATAGTTCGGTATCGAACATTTGATAGTTCGGTATCGAACATTTGATAGTTTTGGTATCGAACATTTGCGTTGACGCCACATGACATACTGGTATTGTCTACTGTCAACTGTTTGTATTTTCCTTTATCAAAATTATTTATTTCAATATTTTGTGAGTTGTTAATTATTGGTATGTCTGTATGCGTTATAGTCTATCTCATATAGTTTCATACAAAGTATCGGATAGAAGTAAAGGGTCTGGTATAGTTCAGTACTACACATACTTTTAATGGGTGTAGTATAACAATTTTTGCATATGTTATTCCCAACCCCCACCTGACTTCGCCATTCAAAATTTTGTATCTATGATGTCACAATTAAAAAATTATTACGACGACCGTATATTTTATCGGGCTTTATTACGCCTGTGATACTACGACTGTGACGTTGTAGGGACATGTTTTCCGGATGACATAGTCAGATGTGGGTTATTCGTAACATATTCAAAATTGCTGAGCCAGGCCAACTAGAAGTTCATGTGGTACTAAACTATACCTGATCTGTATTTTGCTCCACCAAAATCATTTAGATTTTTGGACTTATTGGCGCTATAAAATTATTGACATGTGACATTGAAAATAAAGCAAAATGTTGCTAAATTGCTCATGAATGAAAAGGCATGTAGCTATATCCTAATTCAATTATCTGATTATAGTTGACTTGGTTACAGGTAGCAATAAGACAATTTCTCTGCATGTTAGATGTTGAGATGTAATTTTATATTGCTTGATTGCAATCCAGGTGACTTTCTGTTGAGTCACATTCTAAAGTTTACTGTCATTTTGCTAATTGAGAGTCTTATCATATTTTTTATATTGTTTCCGTTTCCTTTTTGAATTTCATTCATACTACAATAATAATAAAAATAAAACACTTTTTGTTTTCATTAAGTGAGTCCTTATAGAAGACAAACAAGATTTCTGACACAAGCAGAACAAGAACAGTTGAAAGCTGAGAGAATCCGAAAGAAAGAACCCCCACTGAATAAGTTCGAAACTGCATAGTAAGTATGAGCCCTTTACTGTTTATTAGTCCAAATGCTTAAAGAAATTATTTTGCCAGCAATTGAAAATCAGTTTAATCAGTTCAAATGCATTGCATCTGTTTATGTAATACCAACTCTTATTTTTGACATATTGTTTTTGTTATAATGAGTTTATAAATAATATTATTAGGACTTTTCCAACCTATAGTTTTAATTCTACAGAAGTATAATCGATAGTATATTTACTCATTTCCAAATTATAAAGTATATACATAACATTCAGATTATTCAAACCCCTTCGAATCTTTTACATTTGTCGGTGATATTTTGAAGAATAATCATGGCTTTTGCTCTAGGCAAGGCCATGTATAGGCAGCCACTGATATTTAACGATATCTACGAAGCTATTGGTTCTGGAAGGACTGTAATCTGTCCGGTTTGACATGCCTACCAATTTATTACACTCTGGGAGAGATGGTGGGTATGGGATTTGAAATTGGTTTTTATGCTCATTGAGTAGCATAAAACATATAATTTTTGTATAATATAAGCCACCTAAACAAACTATAATGAAAATGTCTGGTATATGATCTATTAGGTATATTAAAATATTTATTATTTGTAGGGTAATGAATGTTTTTTTTTTGCATGAACAGTTATAGAAACAGTTATATTCACAATCTTTGTGTGAAAATGTTAAAAGAAGGTTATCATCAATCGTTTGATGAACTTTTTTCTCTGAATTCGAAAAGAAAGCAAGAAAGACTTGACGCAGGACCAGACTCGATTCTATGGGAGGTAAATGAACTTCCGTAACGAATTTTGAAACTTTTTCAATGATGCAAATAAGTATTTGTATAAAAAAATATTTTTGTTTTCTAAGTTTTTATTTTTTTTAAATCCCAAGCATAATTGTCGCTCTTTAAATTTCTTGTGTTTATAAATTTTATTTAACAATGATATTTCATCTCTCTCATTTTTGTTTCAGGAACAACCACTAGAAGATCAACATGAAAAACTTGATGAAATTTGTAGTTTCCTGACAAAAGGAGAATATGCAGCTCGACTTGGTATGTTCTTATAAATTTGAATGTAATAGTTTTTGATAGCGTTTCAAACATAAAGGAAATGTGCTTCTAAACTCAGTGATAATTTTGGATATGCAGTTGATATATTGGTACATATGATCTGAATGATAGCGTCCGTCATTTGTGTTAAAATTGTTTCAATGTAGTGAGTTGTACAGCTAATAGCACATTTCTAGAGGAAAGGCATATTCATTGAAATTGAAAAACAAAACAAGTATCTATAGATTATGTAAAAAATGAAAGAACACCACCAGAATACTGTTCAAATGAACGAAGAGCCCATTGATAAAAGAAAAAGTTTAATTTGGAGAGTGGAGACATTCAGATGAAATACAGTCAAATCTGCTGAAATTATTATATTTTATAATGGCTTAGCATAATCAGTTACTTCAATTGATTTCGTAACTTTTGTGATTTTTAATAAATAGAAGAAAAAAAATGGTAATTTATATTCAGGCAAATGGGATGATGTATACGCTTGTCGTCATGCTCTTGCACAATATTTTCTGGAATGTGGAGATTTATGGTTGTCTGATCATTTCTTCCAAACTGCTCTGCAAATAAGTCTCAACATAAAACTTGATGGAAGAAGAAGAGAATCAGAAGCACATTGTCATATGGCTCTTGCCTGTGAAAGGAGGGGTAAGGAAAGATATTCTTTGAGTGACTAGATGAATCATTATTCGCTGTCAGCCTATGAGTATGGCCTCTAGGGCTTGCACAAGAATTTTGTAGTTTCAAAAATTAACTTCGGATAGTCAGTAAATCTATGTTTTTGTTTGTTGCCAGTAATAGAGTTAGAACTGTAATCATATTTTTGAATTCACTCAGACAGAGTGAAAATTTAGTATCCTTTTAGTCAACGTTTCAAAGATTGCACAATAGGATAGAATTATTATATTTATCCTGTGAGAGAGAGGACCCGTTATGGAAGCTTAATCATATAGCAAACCACGGCCTCTCGTCCATGTCTGGCATAGGATTAGCTAGCAAGTTATTTGGTTCAGATGCATTGACTTGATAACGGAGGAAGCCTTAAGTTTGTACGTGAACCACCCTACAGCGACGAGAAGTCCAGCAATCCTCTCGCACACAAATATCCTACCACAGGATTCGAACCTGTGAACCCATGCATGGTAATCAGCATTGAAATTATTGCCTACTTCTTATCTAATCTCTTACATATTTATAGGGGAGCATGAAGAAGCATGTCGTCAGATGCAAGAATTTTATCAACTGACGTTAGGAAGATTATGGGCTGATGAAAATGATATAAATCTGCATCATATATCATGCAGACATTTATGCAGGTTCGATATGCTTAAATATAATATATATTTTTGTCTAAAGTGTGCAGGATATATTGTTATATTTATTCCTTAAAAGATTCCTTGAAAATAATTTTGTCAGGTGTTTTAAAGCTTTGCAATGAAAGAACTAGTACTCACTGATATGTTTGAAGTTACTAAGTTTTTATAGAACTAGAATCTCACTGATTTGGCATATTTTGACCTAATGTATCATACCCTGTTGGAGATAATGGACATAGGGTTTACTGCACAGTTGAGTTCACAGTATGGGGTATAAAATTGAGTCATTCTGCATTTATGATAGAATATGATCAAAAATGTCTGCGGAGTCTGCTACAGACATGTGTATGTGTAAGTTGATAGCAAAGTCATCATATACATTATATACAGTATGATTAAGTCTCAAAAAACTCATTTTTCATTGTTTTTTCAGGATATACACAACTCTTGCAGATCACACAACAAATAAACCAGAAATTCATGAATATTTGAATAAAGCCTTTGAAATGTCTAAAGAAGGAGAAGATAGATTACAAGAAGGTGAAGCAGCATATAGACTTGGCTGTGCATACGAGACATCACATGATTCAGAGACAGCTATTGAGGTATATTCTGTTATATGTACCTTAGTTTTTTATTTATTTAATCCCATAAGTGTTCTGGACATTTTTACATTGAGAGCGATCAATTGGTAGGACTGTATTGATAAATTTTATCAACTATTCAGTTTGCCTATACCAGTTGCTACTTGTAATTAGTGACTTACCTTGTTTGATAGATATGGGTTGATGAGAAGGTATTTTTAACAAAGTAATTGAATGCTTTGCTATGAATGAGACTTTAAACAAGAAACTACATAGGAGTTTTTATGCTTGCAGAGAATGTAATATTCTTGTTTGGCATGGCCTAACCTACCTTTTGTGGTACTATCCTGGAATTACTAAGGGAACCATTCGGCAAGATGTCATCATGAGACTAGTCCCCACCAGACTGACTAGAAAATTACTTATTATTATTATTAAAATTATTTTTAGAAAAAACATTTGTTTTTTAGTATCTAAACCAGTGTCTGACAACAGCAACAGAATGCAAGGAAAATGAATTAATAGGAAAAGCATGTGAAGCTCTTGCGAAATCTCATCAAACTTTGGGTGGGATTCCAAAATCTATCGAGTTTTTGGAAATATTTGCGGCAACTTCTAAAAACAGTGGAAGAAAGACGGAACTTGTTGATGCGTGTAACTGTCTCGGAATCATCTACAATACATTGGTAAGATTTATGTAGTTGTGATAGGGGATTGACGCCATTTTTATTTGCAATCTACTACCATAAATGATTTTTTTAAAATTATCAAGAGGAAGGTTTGTAGACATTTGGATATATATATATTATATTGAGTTGTATTTTAACTCATTTGTCAACGGAGTTTATTTCATTCCTGGAGGGTTTAACTATTGTTACTATAGCAAAAGGGTGTTTCATATACTTTTTTGACCAATAGTAAAAAAAAAAACGAAATTCATTTGACAACAACGGAGGCAAATATTTTTATAAAACCTTCTTTGTCCAAATTTGTTTACTCTAAATAATACCTTTTTTACCACAATTGCTCCATTTTAATGGAGCTAGTGTGGCCAAAAATGTTGGATGAAAAATACACATTTTTATTTTTACAGGGTAAATATGAACAATCCATCTCTCATTTCAATGATTCTTACAATGTTTCACAAGAACTCCAAGAACAAGAGGAAGAGAATCCTCTTCCAGATGACATGATGCAGGATACTAATAGACCTGCTCTGGAGGAATGTGCTTCTCAACTAGGAATTGCAAAGGGAAACAAACTTCTTGAAACTTTTTCATCAAATATGGAAATAATTGAGAGGGTGATGATGGAAAGAATCGTAGCATGGAAAGATGAAAGATCGGATGAATTTGGACAGCCATTACCTCAACCGAGTGAGTTTTTCTCTCAAACTAAAATTTAAATTTTCTTTTCCAACTCAGGGGAGAGGAGGTCCATAAAATAGCTCAATCACAATGGTAAATCAAACCTCTATCGCATCCAGTTTCTTCTCATGATGGGGAAGAATGTAAATGATGGATGATTATGTGAACGACCTCGCCAAAAAAGGAGTTGCAGCAATTCTCTCAATCTTGCCAGCTTTATCTTTCGTCAAGCATAAACATAGCATAAACATAACTGGTGAAGGAAGAATCCAATGGAATATCATTTCAGTTTTGTTAGGATGTTTTCTGATCAAGATGTCAATGCAGATTTTGATTCTAATCCTGCTTTCAGTATATATAATTATTTGTACCTGCATCCGAAATCGGTTACATCAAACCACTACTTCTGGTGTAAAAAGTATAACATAAATGAACGTCCTGAAGTATGCGCACCAAGATGGCGAACAACCTGAACTCAGGTTGTGTACCAGGTTAGGGTTCTGGTTACGCGATTTCTTGGTGCGCATATTTCACAGGAGCACCATATAAACATATTTTTTGTTACAGAACTACCAACCCCGCCACCTTCACCAGAGAAAGTTCCAGATCCTACAGAGCCTTTCACTGATGCGGAAAGACAAAGACGACAGTCTGGGTCACGTGCTTCAGAAGCCGGGAGTACTTCTTGATCAACATGCTTGAAATTTTTTGTTCATACATTTTATTACAAATATATATTTTCATTTGAGCCTTGATCTTCACTGCTGGACATTTTTCTTTAAGTTGTATCAGTAAACTTGAACATAAACTATTATGTTTAATTTCGATTGATATGTTAAATCCAAGAAAGGAATCATTCCAGATGCAAGGGGAGCGGTAGAAATTACCGACTCAATGTGCTACAAACAGATCTGTGAAATCGGGGAAAATTTGTACCAGCCCGCCAAACACCCTACAGCCCTGGCTGCAAAGCTTTCATGACAACGAAATATCTTAAGTAATATAAGGATATCTTATACAAGCCAAAACTACGATATGATGAATAGCTTTTACAAACCCCATGGTTAATGAATATCATCTCCGAGGTCATGAAGAGTATAGAACGATCAAGCGGTGGCGCCAAAGGTCCAACTGTAATCGGCGCGCTGCTCTCGCCATCACGCCGCGACTCACACAACGATTTGGCCATATTCTAAATTCTTGACTACATAACATATAGTACCGGTATACGAGCCCAAAGACATAAAGGAAGAAAACAGTAACAAATGCGACCCCATAATTTTTCAATAATATAAAGCTGGGAATAAGCAGTTTATGTTTCTAACATAAGGTCATTTTTTGTTTTCATAAAACTATAATGAATATTCTGCTTCGCATAAACAATCTTCAGTCTTGATTTTTGGCAAGAGTTGCACCTAATAGATGGTCTTGTATAACTGTTATTGTTGTTGAAACAAAAATTCGTTTTTATATATTTATGGCTTGCTCTCTTTTTGGAATTATCCAAGAGAAAATTATATGCACGCAGCTGCAACTCATCCGGGTCATACAAGGTAATCAACACCGGATCACCTGGAATGAATATTTCATGCAAACGCATTTTAAATTCCCTCTTGCATTATTAATCAAACCAATTGAACTCTTATCGTTCCCGTCGAGTTGTAACAAGTATTTGCGCACCAATATTATGTAGTGAATCGCTCAAACCAGATAGAACGATATATAACCTAAAAACTGTCTGTTTTAAGTGAAAATTGTATATTTATTTGTGTTTGTCATAAAATCAACAGATTTATGTTAAAACATTTTTTCGAATTTTTTTGTTGTTTTTATATTTTCGATGTAAACTATGTTTGAGTGGTTCCACAGCCGCCATATGTTGGGAATACTAATTAGGTATCATAAATTTAAAAAACGGAAAAGAATTGAATTTTTAAATTGGGAATATTGAAAACATAAATCAAATATTCAAAAACGATTTTTCGAGTATTTTTTTGAGAAACTCCAAATATGAGATCTACTCATCATTGTTGCGTCTCTAAATCCATGAAATATTTTATACGAAAAAAATATAACCTTGGTATAAAAATATGAAAGCGCCAGAACTTTCAGTGAAATTACAATATAAAAACAAAACAGTATTCTGTTCAGTATTCAGTATAACCTTGAAAATTTATGTAGAATTCGATAAAAATTCGTTCGCTACGATTTCATAAAACTAGAAACAATAATTTATGCAATTGACGAATCAATTCGGCGGTTCAGAAAGGAGCAACAGTATTATTTTCGAAAAACTCACTCAGCCTAATTACAGCTGCTGTTTGTAAAATATTTTAAATAAGTTTCAGACATGACTTAAACAGGATTTTGTACAAAGTTTTTATTACATACAATACAATACAATAAATTTACAATACAATAAATTTTGCCGCTAGATGTCAATAGTGAATTCGATACCTATCGTCCAGCAAATTTATTCTTCATCGGAGAAATATGTGCCTCAGATTGATTCAAAAATCAACATCTTGTTATTTGTTTCTTTTGTTACTCCAGGAAGCTGGCGGGACTTAACTAACTGCGATTTTCATTACAGTTTACACACAACTTGGCGCTTTTGAATCCTTTTATTCCTTCAACGTCAGAAATTTTGATTTAATTTATTAAAGGAATTAAATCCTCCAATGAGCAGAGTCTGTTACAACAAGCTCTGATAAGCACTGAAAATTCAATCAAATTTTAATCTCGAGCACCCTGTTACATAATTTGAAATAAATTTTTATTTGAAATGTGAAAATTCAATAAGTATATTACATCAGTCAAGGCAACTGAGAGAATCAAAATATCAATCGCCGTTTTGTCAATGTTTTTTTTTTTTCATTTTGAATATGGTGAACATTACTTTAGATTAGACTATGTTTATGCAAACATTCATGCAAATCAAGCACTCAAAGAGCAAGCACTTACTCGTAAAAATATTGGAAATTTTCAATATATATCAGTATACTACATAACATACTCTCCCATAGCCACAAGAATAGTCTTAATTATCTTCTTTCTAAACCCAAAAAAGATAATATAATAACATTATATTGCTGATACTCTGTCAGCATATCAGAAATTTGAACTAAAAATTGGTGAAAAAGAAAATTACTATTGAAAGCATAATCGACGGAATAAAAACCGCGCTTAAAGTAAATCTCTACATACAGACCACGCCAGTTTTTCCGAATACATGTAGGCTATTTGTCAATAAAATCAAGTAGTTGAAATACATCGCTTCGCCTAGACTTAGATGAATTGGTTCCATCGTGAAAAATCCATTAAGTTCTTCTAAAACCCAAGGGTCGAAGGTGTTTGGTAATGGCGTGACTGTAGAAGAGAGTAAATAAAATTTATACGAAAATGCATCATCGATAACTTTTAAGTTCAACATAGAATTTGTATTTCACACAACAATGATTGTATTTTTTTAACCTGTTTTTCTGAATTTATTACGAGATTATTTTCAATCGTTATTATATAAATTATCAATGTTTCCTTATATATAACGAGCCATAAAAGTGATGTCAAGGGTCAACAGTCAAAGTTGAATGTCAGCTGTATTGCAGTGAAGACACAGTGTCTATTTCAGGAAGCTGCTTTTTGTAATTCTTGTTGTCAAGCGAGGACCACATATAAATCCAATCTTTATCGCCTTAAGTTATCTATACATCGTGCTTGCATGTAGCTAAGAAAGTAAACTTGTGTTCAACTCTCGGGGCCTTTTGGGGGATTTTATTGATAAATCATTTTGGGATCGTGAATAATTTATGATTTTGCAACTCACTGAAACTTTTGCTCCAAAAGTTCGTCGCAAGCGTTAAAAGTCGAAATCAACTTTTTCTCTAATTCATAAATCATTTTTTCGTGCATTCATTTTCATCGTGTATAGTGATGTAATGTTGGCAAGTACTGAACGATTGTATTGTTAATCCAAATATAAATCATCTTGTGTATTTCGATTATCCTTCAAAGGATGTAGTGGTTCTGCATTTGAATCTATGTTGCTACCGTGTTTCCCCGAAAATAAGACCTAGCCTGAATTTTAAAAATGATTTTAATATAAGTAACGAGAATTTTTTTTGTCTAGTGGATAGCAAAAAAATTGTCCTACACGTTTTAAATGATTAATAATCTATGTTTTGCAGTTATTTTGAATTAAAACGTGTAAAAAGATTTTTGAAAGATTTTCCCCCGAAAATAAGCCCTAGTGTTATTTTTCGAAAGAAAATTGAAATATGACCCAGTCTTATTTTCGGGGAAACACGGTAGTGATTTTCTGTTAAACCTCGGCTTACTCCATGTTACAAATGGCATAACAAATTAGGTGTGTACTATGTCCAACAGGAAAGATCAACGTACTTCAAACACAATAGCTAACACGAAGTGAGATAATGCATGAAGTATTGAAAACATTGCCAAATAACAGTGAAAATTATATTTGAATCATTTTTTTGAATTGGTAGCAAATATTTATTGAATGTTATGTTGCACAATGCGCAACCTATACTGCTTAGTCAAAAATTTAGCGAAGTACTATCAGACTAAATTCTTTGCTAATAGTAATAAAACACATGGCAGATGAGTAAAATACAATCATAAGATTGTAATGCAAGGCCAGAATATGTATTTTGCACGTTAATATTTGCAATCACAAAAAGAAAGCCAATATATTGGCTAATAAAATAATATATTATGAAACCAGTAACCGTATCCTTTTGATATCCTACCACTTAGCCTTTCTTATCATTGAATAAAAGGTATAATCGTAAAAATATCATCATAGGATATTTAGACATTTAAACGTATTTCGATATCATTTTCAGAACTCGTCTGCCAGTGTCGCATCTCCAGCTTTGAATTTGAAATTTAGTTCCAGGCACCTGATTGGTTAGTCACTACATTTAAAATCTGGGCTACCACGTGAGCATATATCAAAAAATACGCAACACTTTCTCGGTGCCGCATATATAATTTTACTGTTCATGCAAGAAATATACATTAGTCTTGCTTGGTAAAATATTGCTTTAGTTCGAAGTAAATATAAGAAAAAATAAGTTAAATTTCATCTATATTTTCACTGATCTAAATAATAGGTCATGTCATTGTTTACTTCTGACCTAGAAAAACTAATCAAAAATTCATTTTGTCGAGATCATAGAAGACTTTAAAAATAAACAAATTACTTTTCACTAAGAAATAACTGACACGATAAACATTCTAGATAACGAAAAACATGTTATATGCCTATCTAGCACCTATCTCTTCAACAATACAACCAAAACATAGTATTCTCTTATTTATCTAATCATCGGTGAGAGTACTTCGTTCGGACAAAAAGACCTTAATAATTAATTACGATTTGAAACATTAATTGAGGTTTTAATATTAATGAAATATCTAATGGAAAGAAAGCGATGAAATTGACATGAAATCGTGTTTATTTCAAAGGTTGAAATTGATATTGGTTGTTCATTATTCACGAACTTATTTCAATAATTGATTCAAATTCCCAAAAACATTTCCATCTACCACCTTGCATTTTGGATTTAAAGTTTGGATGAAAAAATTTAATAAATGATCAGCTTTTGCAAATGACGGAGGCAAAAATTACATAGGTTTATGTTAACAACGTTAAAAACACCCACATTAATTTGATTAGTTTAACCAAAACATATCTGAGAATTCTTTGAGGCGTTTCATATTAACATTTCAATCAAAACTATTTTTTGAAAGCACTGGTAGAAAATAAGAAGCATATTACAAGGTGGACTTATGTTTTTGTGGTCAATATTGGTAAAAAAATGCACTTGCCAGATTTATTTCTTGTAAATATCGCAAAATTTGAATTAAAGCATGTTGTTTGATCTAGGTTTTTATGCTAATTCCATAACATTGAAACGTTGTTTTGGGTTGTCGCGTCTTACTAATTCTGTAGGTATGAGGCGGAAATTCTGCTTTTATGCATAAAAATTAGGCTGTTTAATATTTATTGAAGTTGAAATGGCACCGTGCATTTAAAATGAGCGAATTCGGTACGTACAACTAAATATTTTATATTTGAATACGCATATGGTAGACTGCCCCGTCCCATGTGACCCATTTGATAATTCAGTCAACGAATTTATTTCTGACAAGCATGGGCCGTAAATTATGAATTGAATTTAAATATTTAACATACTTGATTATGCATGACACAAAACAAATTGTCCACCTGGGGAATCGGACCCACATTAAAATTACAACACAGTATGTGGTATCGAAGGCGAAAATAATGAATAAGAAATAAGACAGCATGCATGGTATAGCACATATACAAAGAATCCAATATTTTACTGATAAAAAATTAAAGGGGCCCATCCCCCATGGAATGCAAAATTCAGACGTAGAGTTAGAATATGAAATGTGCAACTAAATATTTAAATACACGACGCCATCCTGCATATTGCATTAAAAAGGACCAATTCACCAGTCGGATTTTTATTTGGTTCTAGTGCTTGATGAAGAAACCAAGTATAAATGATATATTATCAAGTTTATATATTTGGATGTGAACTCATGTTTGAATCGCTTTGAAAAAAAGAAGAATGTAATTGACGCTGGCAAAGGAGTAAACGATTACTGAAATGGAATATATATAACTTTAATAATATCAAAAAAAAATTCGGATCTACAATGCGGGCAAAATAATGTATAGATAATTTTTACAAACGTTGATAATGGGCGACCTGTTGGAATACAGCCATGAAAAAATTTATTACAGTGGAATATATGCTGAAGAGGGATACGTACTGAAAGCGTGCTATTGAAATTGCTACAAAAGAAATGCATAGCAATATGTTCAGTAGGGGAGGTATGTGGATGTACTGTTTTTTATTTTATTTAAGAATATATCCATTTCTACTGATAACGTCGTCTCCATATTTCAAAAATTGATGGTGTAAAAACATCATACATATATATAGCATTATTTTGAAGGTTATCAGTCAAAATCACCAAAATGTAAAATCGTTTTGCTTTCTGTGTTTGTTATTGCTTTGTTTATTCAACAGTCAACCCCAATTAAGTTGCACATATGGATGTCAATGTCTTTTGATGTCAGTTGTTTGGTAAAAAATCGCTCTCGTGGCGACTGTAAAGACTGCAAAGCGGCATCCGTGGCTTCCCAAAGGGATATACAGATTTGGTAAATCGATGGTAATGGACCTTTGATCGGTTGGAACGGTAAACAAAAAAATCGAAACTCGTTATCACAGAAAAGAGTCAACATCAATGGCCAATATGTCGCGAGATATGCCGCGTTGGTTAGATATGTTATTCCTTTCTAATTTGCATTTTAAAAGCTAAGTCATCAAGAGTCTATATATATATATCGTGATTTGTTCATGATTATTATTACTCGGGTCACGTAAGGTCAACGACTATTTGTGATAGAACGAAAGCGCACGAAATCTAAATCTTTTTATGGGTTGTTCAACATACCAAACAATTTTGATATCGATATTTTCGAATTGACTATTGCAAGAAAATGCACTACTGACGAATTTCAACTTGACTGTCTTTAACTTAAGTGTAAAAGCCAAATTAGTCGCGTTGCGCACAATGTTTGATATTAAATAGCGGGTACTACCACGTGACATTACCCTCCGGCTATTTGTCATGTGCAGCTAAATAACCAAAACAAATAATGTAGTAGCTCCAAATTTTAGGTATGCAGGAAAGGCGGAATGGTTCAATCAACTCATTGGCGACTGAAATGACTGAAATATTTTGTGTAATTTTGTCAAACACATCTAAAAAAAAATTGGGTCGAGCCTAAGTCGGATTTGGATACCCGTTCTCGCGCGTCTCGCCAATATCATAAATAAACAGACACTCTTTCCAATTCGAGTACGACGCGGCAAAAATCACCTCAGTCTTGTTTGTGGTCTCGGAAATCGCAACCAACAAGGATGAAGAAGCAAATTGCCGGTATATTTTGTTATTGAACCAATAAACAGTTCAAAGTAGCAACTGCCCCGTCATTATTAGTATCCAATTCAATGAATGAATATAACCACCAATCAGACTTCACGTCACGAATCAGTTACCCGAGCAGGTATTCAGAACAAATCCTTCGCTATTTAAATGTTTCATGAAAGAGACACCCCAATCCCAATAATTGAATAACAGGATACGTGTCGTAAGAAAAGCGTATCTAAAAAGTCTTTCTTTAAACACAGACCACGCATGGCAATCAACAGCCGATCTGAATTGAATGAAACTTTATTATGCGAATTTGTTATAACGATCAGCAAAATTACCGGGTAGTACATATCGTACAAAGGTAAAATTCCAATATTATTAATACCAGGCTTACAAGTCAAGCAGATATATTTTGTCCATATAATTGCAACCTTCAATTCAATTAAAGGATAAAAAGACAATGTAATGGTGTAGCAATAACGTAATATGTAACCTTTTTGATGGGGGTCGAAATCCAGTAGAAAACGCGTGGGGCGAATGATGATTAAAGACGTTCGCGTGTTATTGGGCACCAATTACTTGTAGTTATGTCCCCAAGCTTCTCATTATGGATTTGTTTACTCCCTTCTCCTCATTTAGGGATATTTTCGTGATATTGTTATAGTGATATGAATTAAATTGTAATGTCATACAAAAGTAAAATTGCACAGTATATGAATGACGAAAAATGTGATTTCTTAATGGAAAAGGTTGTATTATCCTAGTACTTTATATGTACTAAATATGTTTTGTCTAATGCCCCGTTGACCTTGTAATGCAAGTATTACCAAAATTGTACAGAATCTGGATATATAATGCATTTTTATATCACCGGAAAAGCGCCTGTTCAAAAGTGAATCAGATAATCAGTATATAGTAAAAATATGCCAGATAGTCGTATATTGCTACCGACTCAAAAACACCAAATTTGTTTGGAATACCATAATCATTTCGAGTTTGCGCGTACGACTAAAAAGAAGCAGATGTGAAGGATTAGAATGAAACGCAAACGCCCTCTTCAATGTATTCATTCCTCAATGTATTCACGATCAAGATTAGTGAAGAGTTTCAAGTCGGTTCAGGTCGGACTTGATTCTAAAAACATCGAATCCGATTTTATAAAATTGATTCATGTTTTCCTAGTAATTGGGTTAACAAAAACAGTGCATCTACTTTGGACATAAAAAATGAATCCTCAACTTTTTGATTACCCTAATTGAAGTATCTTACAGTAACGTTATTCAACACATTCATGGTCTCAATACAAACATAGTTTTAAAACAATAAAAGTTGTCAACTTGTATAATTATACACATTATATGGTATGTAGGAATTCGAAATTCCTTGGTCACAAGACAATTTTTGATCTCATAATGTGCTCAGCCAAATGCGCATTTGACGACCTAATGATAGATTAGTCACGGTACCAGACACGCGCCTGTTGTGTATCGGGTGGATGTTGGAGTATGTAATAAAGAAACAAGGAGACGAAAGTAGGGTGAGGCAAAATTGATCGATTAATCCACAGCCTACATGCATAGCCAATTTTTCGTTTTAGAAATTGTGCAGTGTTTTTTATATATAAAGTTTCGATTCACATTACACCTATGGGGTTGTGACAGTAGTGTCTGAGCTGCATAGGCTTTCTACAAAATAGTATGCAATATTTGAACGTTACAAACAGTGAACGGTCATTGTGCTAAAATCGTTTCTCGTTGATTTAGTATATTGTGACCATAAAATCTTGCATGGATTGATGATATCAAGCCGTTGCCCCTTTTGTAATGATATGATTACGTCATCTCCCTGGTGAAATTGGCAGCAACCATTACCGAATTTCGTTGCATTAAGTAGCGGCTGACTGCACGAGATCGATGCTAATGTTTTTTCTTTTCTTCCCACATCTAGACTGACGATCCAATGTGACACCACGGAAAAGCACAGTCAGGAACACAATCTAGCGACAAAATCTTTGTGACAGAAGCTTTTAAAAACAAAACATCGAAATGCTGACTTGGATAAACAACGTTACAATTCAGCAAGCGTGATATTTCATGAAAACAGCTTCATGCTGTACCACGCAGTCATACATCCCCGTCTGAAACAAAATGGCGACACTAGACATGCAAGAAATCACCTCAAGCGTAAAGGTTGACGATAACGGGTCTCGATGTCATGAAGAAAAGAACTCACCTCGGGTCCATGCTAATAATTTGAGCTTCAAACGAGACTGTGCCCCGCCGCGAAATTTGAGCCTGGCTCCGGAAAAAGCCTGCCTTCCTTTAGCTAGAGCTAGTCTATCTATCCATTCCCGGATAAATAAGTAATGAGGACTCGGCATAAATCTTCTGAATATTTCATACGTTTTCGTCGGCCCAGGACCTTCCTCCCAACGTCATCCAATCGTCCCCACCCGACAGGATAATAGGGAAAGGACAAAAGTAATGCAGAAATATACAGACACTTCATGAATAAATCACACGAACGGTTAATTTTAAAGACCCGGCTGAGTACGTGTGAATTTGCGATATGCCTTTGAATATTCATGACCGAGGTCTTGTTACAAAGGTAAACCATGAGATACGGCTGTTCCGGCACTTAAGTTGATTAGAAACTCTTGAATTTTTCATTTAGTTGTCCGAATTTAGGCTTTCGTCAGTATGTAAGTTGCCTCATATGACATTTTGACCGCCCAAAATTGCTATTTCACGATATCAATCGTTGAGAGAATTTGAAAAATATTTCACTCAGTAATGTGTAATGCGTGTCAGGTGCTCCTAACAATTTGGCGCCAGGAAATATCTATTATTCAACAGTAAACATTCACCACGCCATTTGAATGATGCATTCTTGTTATGTTATGCAAGAAACAATATTCTATGGCGCAACCAAAAAGATGGTGATAACCATTTTAGGAGTGTGATATAAGTTAGAAAATTTGTGATTCAATGTAATTTAAAATAAATGAATAAAAAGTAAATGCAAAAAATTTGGAACTATTATGATGGGACTAAAGAAGCCTTGCCATGCCTTGGGACTTCTCCTTATTTCATAGTTTTACCTGAAAGGTACATGCGCCGACAACTTGGTTGGTTACTTGCTTTCACGTAAGCGAGGTTTTCTGTCGACGTGACTGGAAGTTAATGAATGGTGTCGTTTCAAATCCTGTTGTAATATATTGAGCTAAACTCATTGCAAAAATATATATATATTAGGTTGGGTCTGATCCAGTTTTATGGGTTTGTTCGGTTTAGAAATATGTTCAAGCGGAAAAAATATTGGCGTATATAGGTACACCGGGGGAATGCGAATGTTGCGATCGAAATGTAACGACCGAATGTCATCTGGCGCACATCGTATAACGACGCTAATTGTCGGGCAAATCTGATGGGCGTGAAATTTCTCCTCTAAGAACAAATGGTCATCAAAAAAAGATTTTTTTGAGAGAAATTACGGAAGACGGTGCTTCAAAGGGCACCCAACCCACGACTTGGGGAAATAATATTGTACCGAGATAACAAATAGACTGTAGTTGATTCAGATCCGATCTTATCTGAAAATTGTAAGCATCACGTAAAAGCTCCGATTTCAACAGCGGTTCGTTCGCTCGGCAACTGTGCGTCAGCTTGAAGAGGCGGCAGTCAACTGCTGGTGTATGGGCCGCTGCCATGTGACCCGCCGGCAGAATGCCCTCGGGCCCCGATTCGGGCTACGGTGCGTTCGCCAGAAGGTCTATATATCGTAATTTTGATCTTTACTTGTGTCTACATTTTGGCATCATAAAGAAATCTAGTTGTAAATGACATTGGGCCAGCAAAAACAAAAATATTTAGCAATAATTCAAAGGTAATCTTATACCAATAAATACCAATGAACTAAAACACGTCAAATTCATTCCATCATCATTAAACAATTGTTTTCGCTAGAGCAAAAATTCAAAATTCAAATTTGAAATTCTACCTGTCTAGTTTCGCTGTAGCAGAATAGCGTCTTTTTTAACCTGATTTCTCACTTTTCCCGTTGCCAGCAGTACGTCATCACAAGCCCAAGAAAAAGCCGTGTTGTTTGGTTTTCAACATTTTATTGTATATTGCCTCGGCCACGATATTATATTAAAATCACACTCATCATAAATCAAATCGAAAAGGGAATGTAAAACAAGAAATACAAAAATATTGGAACTGTAAAACTAAAATATCATAATAATAATAATAATAACAATAATAAAAAGGACTATAAAAGTGGATCCAGGTAGAAGAAAGGCAAAACATTTCTCAGTTAATGCTGAATGGTCGACTAAATAAATCAACATAAATGAATTTGGTCCCGGTGAATGATGGAATGCCGTACCATACCATTATCTACAGCATACTTTTTTAATTTGCCTCATTAATTCAAGTCACATGCTCCAATCAATAAATTCAAGATTTTTTAAAATTGGACGGAGAGAAGTTTAGCTACAATAAAATGAACCACCGTGCACTACGACTCAAGTCACCGTTTGTTTGCAGTACAAAACATTTGGTATATGAATGGATGAAAAGGTAATCGTTGAGAATCAAAATAACAAGAAAAATAAAATAAATAAAATGAAACGCAAAAATAACTTTGGATAACAAAAATAAACTTTTGTTTTGGAGATAACCAAAGAGTTAGTTAGTGGTTGAAGTTTGCAGTTTTAAACAGTTTTTCAAGATAATCCCAAAACAATAAAAAAAGCGTAAAAGCTGGTAAATTTATCGTAAATTAAACGGATCTTAGATTGTTGAAATAGTGTATCACAGGGTTCATCAGGTTTTTTCTTGATTATTTTTTAACATTATAAAAATTGAGCCGCTGATGAAATTCTATTACCTTCTACGCTTGATCAAAAAACAATTATATATCACAAAAACAAATAATAATAAAGACTGTTTGGTATTATCCTAAATACGATTTTGGTTAATTATATTATTGAAAAAATACAAGTCCAATTCGGGCAAATTGAGTCGTTTTATGTTTGATTGAACTTGCTGTTGTGAATTTATCAAATATTTTTGTGAATCCTTGTTTTGAAAACACGGAGTCAAGAAAGTGCGTCGTAGATATATTCATAGTCAACGCAATTATTCTTCTTTATTCTCAGGCGGCTTTAATTTTGTCGAGATGTGGCAACGGTTAAACCCAGTTTTATCGTTTTTTTAGTTCGCTCACTCAGTGACTAAGTAACTTGGTGTTCATGAACCTTCATGGTATAACCGCCAAATAGAGCGACTATTCCGAACAGCTATCGATCGCTGGCAATGACGTTGCCTTGTACCAAGCAACACGAAGTTGACAGCCTGTGTTTTGCTGACGCATTCCAGTCGTTTGAACTTTTCTTTATAAAAAGTTACATCATGTTTTCCTACAAAATGAAAAGATTTTTTGAATTTCAGTACTAACAAAAACACAAAGAGTTTTGAGTTTGTTTATATCAGGGAATCAACCCGACTTTTTTGTATAGGTAGCTGATATTCAGCAAAATGTAGACGAAACTCAACCATTAATTGGGAGCATAACCCCATATTTGTTATTTTAAGGTGCTCAGAAATGATATGAATAAAATAATTTTAATATTTTGAAATTTCAAATTACCATTTATCTTTAAAATATAACGCGAAACAAAGTGTTACTCACCCCATTGAATGCAGAGAACTTCATTCGCTTTTGTTTTTGCCTCTGATTGCAAAACCACACTCGGACAACATTCTTTTTTAAATCCAATTTGTCGGCGATTGCGGCAATCTTTTCTGACGACGGTCTTGGCTGAAAATGAAAAATGAAGCGTTATATACGTGTGATATAACAGTAGCAGCTTCGTAATGTCCTTTGTACAATAACGTTTGCTCAAACAAAATCGAACCGATATTGTATTCAAATGACAAATTTATAAAAATATGCGTTTTAAAATAAAATTGTTTCATGTAAAGGCCAAGAAAGATTTAGCAACAAGCGAGTTGCCTTGTTTGACACAAAAATGGATGATTCCGAAGCGCTATTAGTGATATATATATATGTTAAAAAAATCAAAAATGGCGGAATTTAGAATCTAATATTTACATTAAAATGATTAGAAACATGACAGAAAATGTCTCAAAATGGTGGAATACAAACATTATTATTGTATGGCAAACAAACCTGCAAAGAAAAATATGCTTCAAGTGATCTTTTTTCCGGGGCCGCAATTGAAGTACGTTTGCGTTTCTTTTCAGCTAAACCCGATTCTTCCATTTTTCTGCGATATTCGGCTTCAGCTTGCTCAAGCCAAGTCATTAAAATTGGCTTCAACGCAACCATGTTGTTATGGCTCAGGGTTAATGACTCAAACCTGAAGAAAAGAAAAAATTGTTTTTTTCTCAACTGAACACTTTATATTCTAATTCTCAACAATTACATTTTCATTTCGATATATATATCGTTTCAACTGATTTTGGAATGACTTACCTACAAATTGTGCTTTGGCTTAACGACCCAACTCCAGGTAACTTCAATTTTGCGAGTGCTTGTCCAACATCACATTGTGTTACTCCTAATTTGATTCTCCTTTGCTTGAATCTGTTTGTAATGTTATAGAAATTATGTTAGAGACGAAGGTATTAAAACTATGTATATTGCGAAAAGGGATTCAAACCACAATGAGAACAGAGGTATAAGTTTGACATTTTTTAGAATATATCACAGAATATTTTGAAACTCAAATTCATTCTGCTATTTTCATACAACATGTAGATACTAACCGTTC
Source organism: Styela clava (assembly GCF_013122585.1). Classification (NCBI taxonomy): domain Eukaryota; kingdom Metazoa; phylum Chordata; class Ascidiacea; order Stolidobranchia; family Styelidae; genus Styela; species Styela clava. Next base: position 7,810,390 of record NW_024102837.1, on the reverse strand, counting down.
AGCGAAAGCTTCAAGTTCACGAGGATCTGTGTCATAGTCGCCTACCGGTAGCGATGGGTGTGTGATAGGCGGGGAACAAGCTTTAAAAACAAAGAAATCTGTTATGCATAACTAGTAAAACTCAATATATATATATATTTCGATTGTTAACGTATGAAAAATTCAAGCAACTTACCTCCGTTATGTTGTTGGGAGTGCATATCAGAAGAGGCTGATGAAGCAGGAGTAGCCATGGCCACACCGGGATGAAACGCCATTGAAGACGGTGGTTGTGTGTTAAAACCTGGCAACCCGCTTTCTGATGTCGGCATCATTCCTGATGACGCGCTGAAGGAAGGTGGTTGGTAGGTCGAAAACGAAGAACTATCAAAAGAAATAAGAAAAATCACAAAATGTATATATTAAAAAATAAGAATTTTAGAGAGTCATATATGTACTTACCAATGAGATGGATTGCTCAATTGCTCCATCAAATCTGCGCCAGAATCTGTGATGCTGAGAGGACCTTGTGTGAGTGGACCTTGGTGCATAGTGTGAAGCGGAGATGGGTGGTGTATTCCGGGTGGAGGTGGCATAGCTCCATATACTAAATAAAAAACGTTTGTCAGTTGTTGTTATCTCTACCTGTGCTATTCACTTTACACGTATCTCAGACAAGAACATTATGCGCATACCCATGAACTAGTTGTTAATCGCAGAATGAATTTATAGCGAATACTTGTTACGATAATGAATGAAAGTTTGTTATACCTGGAGGCGGGTGTACAGATCCAGGTCCCATGCCCATTCCTGCGTGGTGTGCTTGTGGTGGCATATGGTGTGGCGGTGGTGCGCCCATTGGGTAATAACCTGACACAGTCGATTCTGGTTTGAATTGATTTTTTCCGGGGTAGTCTACAGCAGCCAGTGCTTCAGCTCTAGCTAGGAATGTTTCATCAAACCCGGCAAATAAATTTCCCTAGAAAAAAAAACATTTTAAATTAAATAACGTGGGAACATTGTGTGATATAATTGCGAAAGTTGTCAAGCTAATTTAAGAGAAAAGAGGGGTTGTTAGAGCTTTGTATGTTAATTGGCATATTCATAGTGACCATGCAATAATTCATACATCCTCTTTTTCCGTATGGAACATGCCCTTCGCTTAATTCGATTCGTTACGCTCTAATATGTTTCCGTAACAATGGAGCTCAAAGCGGACTTTTTGAAACAGGCCGAGGACGCCATTTTCCGTAATATCGAAGCTCGCTCGATCTGGAGGCGTGAAATTGCGTACACAAAACGACCCGCTTCAACATATGTCTCGAACATTATTTCTATATTATAAGGAAAGACAAAATACGATGACATTAGATATTATTGAATTAGGGAAATCGCATTCTAGGGTATTTGGTTGTAACTATCGACTGATACTTAGTCTATTTGAACAATCCAACAAAATTTTCTAATTATATTTCTAACTTGTAAAAGTGGGGTTATCTTGCCAAAAAAAAAAAGATTTTTCACTGAAAAAGCCAAGCGCGATTAAACTATGGCTCGCAACTGCTTTCGCAACTATATTTTGCAAAATATCCCAGTTTTTGATGCGCGCCTTATCGACAACAATTTCGCAGCAAGATGGAACTATATGGGAACTAGTTGAGCACAACCTTATACTGTAAAATATATTTATTTTAAGACAAAATATAACTCAGTATAATTTATACGAAATAAAATATTGTTAAATTATAACAGGAACTACATTTTGTCGTCTTTAGTTCTCTTTGCCAGTAATTAGCCAATACACCATGTTTGATTTGGAAATGAAAAATCGATTGTCATTTTAAGTCCCATTTGATGCACCCGTGAGTTTTCCCAAAGCGTAGTCATCCGAGCTTAAAATCGATGTTTCGCTTTTATAAAGGAATCATTACCACATCAAAGACATGCTCGCGAGGTTCTTTATAATTAACCGAAACTAAATGGTTATTTGCATAAAGAGATGACACTAAATCCTCAACAAGTGGACAAAACAATTTAAAACTTTGCTGAAAAGTCCAGTGAAAGTTAAGAATAAAATTGTAAGACAACACTCACGGAATATGTTACTGGTGAAGGCATACAGTGACGTCTCATGGCATCGGCCGCATTGTGAAGGGGCGCGTATTTTTGCTCCGGTGGAGATCCCGTGCTTGGCGGTGATCCAGCGATTGAAGACGCTGAGAGACCACCCATTGGGGACCCAGGTCTATGATGATGATGGTGTGTCAGCATGTTTGTGAACATTTTGCTGGTTGCTTGATCTTGAAGAAGTATATCCCAAAAAGCTTTTGATATTTAATATCTTAAATATCGAAGAAAACGATTTTCTGAAAACAAAATAATATATATATATAACGTATTCTGATTGATTATAACACGAAATGCAATTCATAAAACATTTATCTATTCTCTAAGAATTTATAGGATAATATAATATCGTCTACTATACTACAGCTCCCGATGTAATGTAATAACTAACTGACTACACCTTTTCTTTATGTATATAAATTTTTAATTTTGTCTCTTTTTGCGGCTTTAGGCTAAATTTGCTATCTACCACCGAATTTTACCACCTAGAAGCGACAAACGCCCGCTTGGGACCGGATGATTTTAATATTAGATGAGATATTTATTATTCATCACTGAACTTCAAGAACCTAAAATCACGGCCAAAAATGAAGAGACTTCCAATTTACCACGGGAAAATCCGTATTGAACTTAAACCTTGATGATTTCTCCATTCTATCCATATCGTTTGATATTTAAAATTGAAAACCTTCAACTCACAGCTTGTGGAATAGCTAGCTTGTATTAACCATGCACACCCTAATCTACATAGTTCTGAAAGACGCAGCATTATTTGATTGGGCACCGTTTTATCCCAGCCCGTCCCCCGATGACGAACACGACTTCCTTTTTCTCTCTTTGTTACTTTTTCTAATTTTTCGTTTCGTCGTTCCGACGACGACGCACGCGTTCGCGTCACAAATCTATTGCCATTCGCTTTCGACTCACTCTTTAGCTGGCTACGTATCTCCCCCTTCCATTTAAACGTAATATTTCCTTCCTTGTTTTCTCTCGCTTTATCTTCCATCGGCTATCATCGCAGTCAAAACACTGGAATGCACCTGTCCCACCGTAAATCCTCGTCCCATCGTGTACGCCCTCCTTCAATTACATCGTAATGCAAATTCTGGATTAAAAAAACACCTGACGCATGCCACAAATGAACTTATGGAAAACGCCGTTTAAAAACATTTTATTCTTTACAATATGAATCATATATAGCAAAGTTATATTTTATTATATATACTAACAAATAATTCCTCGTTGTGTTAAATTTGTTGGTTTGTTCAAAAACAGTTGACAATTTTTTTGGGCGTGTAAAATGAATAAATAATAATTTTATTCCAGTGATTCATAATTTATCAAGTCCCACAATCATGACCATACTAGTAAGTTGTCTATATAGAAATTTTCTGTCTTATAACCTTATGCCAAGATGCAAATCAAAGTTTAAGCAACGAAAATCAGTGTTTTCGATAAAGTTCGCTGCCCATTTAAAATCAAACGCTAAAATATTTAAATGCAAATGAGTAACAAATAAATAAACAAATCAAGAAATTTTATATATTATGCTTCGTAATATGGGTGCTTAAGTATGTGAGTTTTTAAACAAACAATAAAATATCCAGTGTTGATAATACAATAATTAACGATAGTAAAATTACGTTATCGCTTTATGAGTTTCTTTATGGAGCATATGTCGCTGGCTCATTATGAAACTCTGCTAATTTAAAATCTATTCATTATACTTGTTTTAATGATAACTGGCAATTATCATATTTCGCTAACAGCGTAAAGTTTTTTATCGATAATGCTCTGCATTCTGCATACCCATGCAATATGGCGTTTATTTCTTGTAATTCAGCTTTTTGCTTGATACATGACCTAAACGCATATGTTTGACTGGCATTTCACCTAACTTTGTGTCCATGCCAAAAAATGAATGCATTGCGTTTTTGTTCCCATTCAGCACATTGTAGGACCTAAAATGCTGACGCCATAGGATAAATTTCAGTTTATGAGTAGACTCTCCTGCCTTGATAAACTTTGTGGATTTGAAATGCTTTTTTGTTAATCGCAAGGCTGGCTTTCAATGAGAACAAGTGTTGGAATTGAACAAGCATGCGATCGTAGAATGGAGACATTATTACGCTGGATACTCTTGCTTGGCCACTTTGAATAAGTGTTTTTCTCATCATTCGAAACATAACGAATATGCACGACCAGGCGATACGCAATATACTCATTAACGTAATGATTAGTTTTTGTAAAGGGATGATTGCCAAAATGAAACACTCACAGAGTGAGTATTTTTCTCAACGTGCTGAACATACCGGATACACGCGACCAGGTGACACGCGATATAATACACATCAACATAATGAGTATTTTTTAAGTGGATGATCGCATTCGGATGTCGATTACTGGTAATTACAAAATGCTATGTGCCGTGAAACAGAACCCAACCCAATGTCACAAACGGAGCCGGAAAGGCTCATTTAATAAATTTGTTTCCGAGATTCACTTTCTATGTAAGTCCATTTAAAGCGGAAGAAAGGGTATCCGCTGTGACATGTGTTGCGCGCACTCGCTCTTAATTGGCGAGAGATAGTGTTTCAGTCAATGAACTATTATACGGATTACGGAAATACACATAAAGGGATTGATATTAATCTTCTAGAGTAGGATTATATGCAATAAATTATAATCAGTGTTTTTATTTATATTGCCAAGTGGACTACGCATATCAAATTTCTTCCAGACGTCGAAAAATTCAATGGCGCAACGTCTAAATACAATTTTTGACGCTTTGCTAAAATACACATTATCCTCAAAACGGCGTTAGTTCAATAAGGCGCAATGCGTTCTATACGTAAACGTTCGCGGATTGGCTTGACTTGCTGATCTTTCTTAGAGGAAAGATATAAACTTGTTTAAAATGAAGACTCCGTCATGTCTGTGAAAAGTATTGAATGCAAGTTATGGGTGAGGCTTCCAAGCGACGTCCGAAATTTGACGTGAAGTGCATAAGTCTTAGCCAATAGGCTCTAGAATTGGTTTAATGCAAATTTACCAATGTAATGATTCGAATTATATATATGCATCGACGGATATTAACCAGTAAATACATCACAGATTGTGTAATTAAAAAAGGTATCGAATCTGAAAATCTAATTTTGCCGCCACCTTAAAATTAACTATAGTTCACTTTAACTTGCAAATGCACTGCCGTTGTACGCAGAATTGTTAAAAGGATTACGTTTGTACAATAAACAATGCTGGATTGGCAGCACGGGGTCAGAAAATGCATAGATCAGAAGAATGACAGAAATTCTCGGGGGATTCCAGTAAATACGGACGAATTTTTCACAAATAATTACGTAGCTGTTTGGAGAAAACGTCATTTATTTGATAAATTACACTGAAAAAAAATTTCAGCATTTCTTGCAAAAATAATAGGGTGTAGCATGACCGGGGATTGCGTGATTTACAGAAATCCTTTTGTTTTTGTCTTACTACACGCTAACAGTTCTGGACGCGGTGCAGAACGGACTAATTTTCCAGTAAGTTGATGGAGTAAACCCAAGTGTAAAATTGAGTGAAACGAAATCACATTACCAGTCCCTGAACAGAAGTGGCGCGAGCGCGAGGAAGCCACGCGTCTCTCGTGCTCTGACAGATGCGTGTTTGATTATGACGTCACATTATGAAATTATTTCTCAGCGGGAAAAGAGCTATAATCGCGAGATGACACCGCAATCTCGTTAGGTGGTAAATTTTAAATGTATTTGTCTACTTTTTGTATGGTCACAGTATGAATACATATGGTGTAACCATTTTCACAACTCCTTTGAATGAGAAGTCAGCACTTCAGCAGAGATTTCACGATTACACAAAAAGTTAGAAGTTATAGGTATAAATGATTAATATATTACAGATCTTAGTTTATTCGATGAATACCATTTGAACAGCCCTAATTGATTTTAATTAATTTCACACCAAAGCTTTTGTTACAATATACTTTGAAACAATAGATCAATTTTTGTTCTTACCTTAAATATCTGACTGACTAAGACTAAACTGACTAGATCACAAGCTTGATTTCTACCGTATGCGAATAATGCTAATTAGTTCTGCAAAGGTTTTATTTTTAACGCCGATAATAACTCACGAATTGTTCCTATGTTAAACCTTACAATAACAAAAATTGTATTTTCTGTAGCTAGAATATAGCCTTCATACTCAGATTAGTGAGCATCAATTTAACAATGGGTGACCAAAGCATGAGTTTTAACAATATATATACTGGATATCTGCAAAAGAACAATTATTCATTTACGATCTTTTACGCCCTATTTTTAATTCATCGTTTATTTTCTACGATATCTATTTTGATTAGTCTAATTCTTTCATCTCAGTTATTCCAGAATATATCTTTCAAGTAAAGCTTGAATTCACACATCTCTCACTAAAATTTCCAAAAATAGTATGACACCTAAAGCAGAGTTGCGTTTGTGAATGGGAAAATATTCACAGAAAAAAATTCCACATCGATATTCCGAAAACGATATTACAATCGACTAAACGGAGAGTTGTAGAATATTAATGAGAACAAAATTCATGTATCGACTATTAAATCCGAATTACTATTGTTCCGGGTCTTTATTGCATTGAATTTGAGTTTAATTCGATTAGGATTTTCTTATCATCATAGACAGATTAATTCGGTTATGCTTTGCAATAAACGTTGCCACTGTCTGTAAATAGTTAAAATACGCAAATCTGATAAAAAAAAATGTTTTCTGACTACTTATTATGCTATGCAGATATTATGATTAGTATTGGTGACGGAATGCAACTTGTATGCATTGGGTGGTTGTTTACAATCGTGAATGTTACATACATCAGCGGAAAAATGAGAGTGAAATATATGATATTAATCAAGCAGATTGTTTTTTCTGCTCCGGCAGATATTGAACATAAAGTTGGTTGATGGTGCCACTGTGAAACGTAGATGTTTTGTTGGTCACTCCTGAAATGCAATTTAAAAAAAACGAGTTGGAAATCAATATACTGAAAACGAATAATCTTTTCTCAAGGATAAGTGATCAATGACCATGTGATCTATGTTATTTGCACGTCATGAGCGTTTTGGGGTAAATTATTCATGACAAAATATTGTTTGCATCGTTGAAACATATGGTTTGCACATGGTTTTCGTCACCATTTTTATTGCACATCGTATGCCTTTCGTCTTATATATAATCGTCCTCTTAACAGGTGGTTTGCCAATACCAATAGTGCACATCCCTCCTAGCTTTATAAACACTTTTGTATTTTACGGTATCTCATCCACGCACATACTTTTTGCAAATGCCGGCTCATTGCAAATGTGAAATATTTTTATTACTGAGATATAACATTAAATTATACACATTAGTGAGAGATGTCTGTATGGCAGACCAATATTCCCTGCCACACAGTCATTAAATTTTTAGACCAATGGGTGTGATAATTGGTATCAATCTCACCACAATAAAACATAGTTTAAAAACATGTTAGATAATTACGACGAAATAATTTCCATAAACATTATTGAGGGAAAAGGACGATGGCAATAGGGACAATAGAGGTTGGTGTCGATAATCACAAGATATTTCTAAACTTCTCCCCGACAGAGCATGATGTTACGTCTCATCAACCGTCTGTTCTGAACGGTGCAATTTCGTTGTCGGTTCACCACATGTCCAGAGAACACCTGACGTGTTCGATTATAACTTCAACTAATCACCAAATGAATGGTTCGAGACGTTGTGGCAATTATTGTCAAATAAAACTTCCTTTTCCACTTTTAAAATATACACTCCAAACAAACATATATACAATGTGCGTGATTGTCGGAAATGCAGTCTATTTATACGAATTAGTACATAGACTATAAGTCAAATTTTCAGTTATTGAAATGATGCGCACATTTACCTGATATCATTGCTGCACACGCTTCCACATAACCCTTGCAATTTAACCATTGGTAATAATCCAAACCGCATAACATTAATTGAAAAACTAGGCAAAATTTCAATTGAAAACCAGACCTCAAGTACAATAAATTGGGCAAGTTTTAGCAAAGAGTCGCAGGTGATTCTTTTTTTATTGAACAATCCAAAAAACAAAACTTTATTCAATATCCCGATAGATAAATGAAAAATATGAGAACAATATCCTCCGATATTTATCTTTGATTTGAGACAAATAACTCAACTTTTGGTACATTATAAGCTTGCAATTTGAACAAAGTCATGAATGAAAAAATACTTATTAAAAATTAAAATAGTTCCCACGATAGGTCCCGGCCTACTACACCCTATCTATATTTAATGAAGTCTTTAATGTCGAATGGAATTTTCAATATAAATGTACCGCAGTCCCAAAAGACCATTAAAACTTGTACATAATTTAGCAAAATTCTCACCTTACACGGATTTGGGGCTTATAGTACATCCCCATAAAAATAAAATTCTGACGTATCCTGAATACCAGATGAGCTCTCTAACGCCACCATGTCCACTTTATAAACCCGCCATTTTTGTTGTTATTTATACTTGATATTAAGTGCGAGGCTATATTTTAGAAATTTCTGTCAGCACAAAATATTCCTAAAAAATTGCAAGACATATCGCACCATCAATAATCAACAGCCGTCTTCCGATAAATGTCTAATTTCACCAACGGGAGGGAGTTCTGTTGATTGGTAGCCCATATCAAAAAATTTCCCTTCATTTTTACTTTATCAATCACGAAGAAGCTTCATACACATATAGGTAGATACTGAATTTACATCCTAAAGATGTTTTATCCAGGAGCTTGTGTCCCAAGTGTTTACTCTAGAGTAGTATATAGTCAAGTATACATACATATACAGAAACAAATCTGGACTAAATATCTGCATCGATTCAATTGAGTCAATTGTCCATTAAAAATACCATAGGCTACTTTACATATAAATATATATATGTGCATGCGTAGCCAATACATTACTATTATGATAAGCTGGTAAAAATTTAAAATACTTATAATGTTTTACTTATTTTACTGAGCTCCAGGAGTGACAAGATATTGGGAAGGTTGCATGGTCAGAAGGAAATTAGTTGCATGCTGAAAAACCTCACATATTTTTAAAATGTTATCAGAATGTGTTGTCCTAAAAGACTTTAATACTAAAATATTTTGAGTGGTTCAAATGATAGTCTTTTGAGTGTATTTTTGTGAGCCCCCGTGAGTATGATATGTCTATATCTATATGTAAGTTTTACTTTCACGTGTTAATAATGGATTTTTCTGATATTTCTAGCAGTGTGTTCTGTTCGTGCAACCCTGTTAAATAATTGATGAATTTCCATTTTCGCTCCCCCTTTCTCTTTCAATGAGTAACATCGCGCGTTCGATCCATTTTTCAATAGAAGAAATTGTCAGCCAACGAAGATGTAAAAAGCAACAAAAATATTCACAACTAGGAACTGTGACACGCTATTCATTAGGGATCTCCATCTCGTTTTAAAATAATAATAATAAGCAGTCCAGTTTGCAAAATTAGAGGTATGCATAAGTTTAGTAAATAAGAGCTCAGAAGGGAAACAATACGATCGTCGTCCAAAAAATCCATTAATCGTGAACTTCCCAACCTAAACATTCTTAAAGCTTTCATGTTTTCTCTTTCATTTCGTTTACTGAGCTCACGAGATATAGAATATATATGAAAAATGTTTGAATCCTCACAAAGTCAACCATGTTTTATTCTCGTTCTTTTTGAATGAAACGGATTCAAGTCGAAAAATGTTACAATACATGAAACATAAACAACATAATATATTACACCACACCCACATATATAATGAATGCGGTTCATATCTTTAGAGAAATTGAAGATATAAAATTTTTGAATCGTTTTACATGATTATGCCAAGGGTACACATTGCGGGCGCGATTCTCCGATAAGTATATGGAAGTAAAAATCGATGTAAACCTCATATAAATTTTAGCCATGTTCCCCAGAGTGCAAACCAGAGAATGTGCGCTCTTCAGTACATTTTTTGAGGTTTTACGTTAATCCAGTGCAAGAATGAACATTCCCCTTTCTCGCTAAATTAGGTAAGTAAAGCTATACCAGACAGACCTCTCAGAACTTAACATTCTTTGTTGTATTAATACAAGGATTCTACCTGTTTACAAACTAACTCTATTAATTTTGCACTAATAATTCAAGATTCCAGCGATCAGATTATGAAAATAAATTGCCGAAATTTGGACGTCAATTCAATATGATTACCACATTATTTGGGATTTTTAACCTTTAAAAATGTCGCGACTAAAATTAAGTTTTTTAATTAATAAAAGTTTTAGGTAGTATTGAGATATAATTTTAAGATTATAAATTGAAATTCTTATTTTGACAAAATAAAAATCATCCATTTGCGGAAATTTCTTACAGCCATGAAGGCAGAGTTTCATAAAAGCTTCTATGACGTAATAAAAGATATGGTAATTATTTCCAAACAATTAGAATATCGCATCAAAAATAAAATTCAATTAATTTTAAATAAAAATTCACTACATTGGCGAAGTGTTGACGATGCAGAGCAGTTACAATATAATATCCCATGTCGGATCCGGGACTTTTGGAAAGGTGAGGCCTACTTTATAGGAATATAAACAGAAGGATGAATGCGTACATATTGTCTTGAGCGTGATGATATACTTGTTGAGCTCGCTATAGCTACTAGTAAAATAAAATTTTAATTCTGAAAGAAAATCACAATCTTATAAATGTTTTTAAATACAAGAACCTGTAGAACGAAACCACTCGTTCCATTCCAGCACGTCTCATTATGATGGAAAACAGTCTAACACACGAAAAAATTATTTCACACAGGTTTTCAAATGTAAACATGTCTCTAGTGGAAGACTCGTAGCAATAAAAGAACTTGTAAGAGACAAATTTCGTGAACAAGTACTTCTAAATGAAGTGGACATATTAAAAAAACTCACGAGAAATGGAATTCAAGAAAATAACTTTATCATGCAGGTTGTTATTTCAATATGATACTAGAACCTAATCCATCACGAATTCAATGTGCGCTCTTCGCGTGTTTGTTGTATAACGCATCAATGTGAGTATTTTTGGTCAAAACATACGAAAAATGTTTATAATTTTCAAACATATATCAATTAATTAGAAACATTTGGCATGATGATTGAAATATGAACTATGAAATTATTTTTATTGATGTGATGAGTGATATTTTAATAACGTTGCAGACCTTGGATATTATTGAAGAACCATCCAGAACTTGTCTCGTGTTTGAATTACTAGATAAAAGCTTGTATCAGTTGATGAAAGAAAGGAAATTTCTTCCATTACCATTTTACGACATCCGCATCATTGCTTATCAGCTCTTTAGTGCCCTACAGCGGTGAGTGTAAAAATTTGCACGATTGTGGTGGAGGGCATTTTATTAAACTAAATTACAAACTAATGAGAGTTATTCTATTTTTATTAAGATTATTTGAATTGAACTTGTTGCATACTGATATAAAGCCAGAGAACATAATGCTAGTTGATCATAGGAAGTGGCCGTTTAGAGTAAAGATAATTGACTTTGGATCTGCAAGTAGATTGAGCACGGCCAGGATTTATCATGCGCCATACATACAAAGTCGGTTCTACAGGTTGTTTTATGTATAAATATATATTTATCATATTGTTATTAACCTACAAATATTCGTTAGAAATTTCGTACATACTCTTACGTGAATTTAGACCTATAATATATATTGTACTCGAATGACAAATGAATATATATATATATTCTTTATTCAAAAAATAAATTTGATAATATTCCTCATTTTATTTGGCACTTAGACATAGTACATTAAAACTTTTTGTCGATCTTGTCCAATGAGAACACTTCGAATAGGTTTACCGAATAAATATTACTCTTATTGTATAGCTTCCATGGCGGATTCATCAGAATTATATATCTATAGGCCTACTAATTAGTTCAAGATCTATCTCATAGAATCGAAATGTTGGTGCTGATCTTTTAGTTTTAAAATGTTTCGTAAAATTGAAAATACGAATATTTTGGCTTACCACAAAGAAAATTAAACAACTAAAGTCTCATAGATTATTTCTTCACTGTAGATCACCTGAAATACTTATTGGAAGTAGTTTTTCCGAAGCAATTGATATGTGGTCTGTTGGTTGCGTGCTTGCTGAAATATGTATCGGCCACCCACTCTATCCAGGGACATCTGAATACGACCAGGTAAAAATAGCATTTCAAAGTTCATTTACTAGTGTAAACGGGGATAGAGACATTATTAGATTATAACATGATTTCGGTCGATTATTTTCACAGATCCGTTATATTGAAGATATGCAAGGTGATTTTCCATGCAATATATTGAAAAACGGTCGAAAAACAGAAAAATATTTCATCCGAGTACATCATCCAAAGTGTGAAAAGCAATTTATGTGCAAGCCAAATACACTCAGAGGTATGTAGGGATTCGATATATACAGGTCCTTATAACTAGATTACTTAGTACAACTATTTTAATTTCGTGTGTATTTCGGAATATGCCTATGATTTTAGCCGCTCTTCAAGTTATCACAAGTTAAATACAATTAAAAAAATTCTTAAACATCTAAATTTCAGACGAGTCCAACTATTCAGCATGTAATTGTCCATGGAGACGCAAGAACATATTTGAATACAAAAATGAAACGGGAAAGGATCCAGCAGAGACAAGAAAACTCAAATTTTCCAGTCTTTCTCATCTTGCACAGTGGCGTCGATATCATACCAATCAAACTACTCCAACATACAACGATTCTATTCAACACTGTGACAGCCTGATGTTCGCCAATTTACTTGAGGTGTGTGCATATCACGTCTTTACATCACGTTTTACCCTTTTCCAGAAAATCTTCTGATTGCGTTCCATCCACTATCTTCCATTATATAATTTATTGTACAGTTTGCAAGTTTATGGTTAAATAAATATTATATATTTTTGTTTTAGAAAATACTGGCACTCGATTCGTCCCGAAGGATAAAGCCTTGCCAAGCGCTCTTTCACGAATTTGTCACCGCTACACATTTGTCCTGGTATGACACCAGAGCAGAATATATCAAAAACACGGATGAATCATCTTTAAAGGCATTTGGAATTCCTTGGATAATCCGAAACTATTCTCCCGCAACTTCATTTTACAATCCATTCTGGGGGATGCTCGGCCAATCTTTACAGTGTAATTTTTGGCCAGGCACACAAACTAAATCGCATACGTCGATTACCAACGAATTGACTACTGCGGCGATGAGTGGACATGAAAATGCCCACGGACCGTCGGGTATGCAAAGTTATTCGATGAAGATAAATCAAACTACTGGATGCCCACGTGTTATTGGCGACAGCAGATACACAGCGGAGACAAACCAGGTTAACACGAACGCCGGTGGATTGGGACCTGACGGAACAATTGCAGAGCAAGAAAGGACTGTTATGGTTAGTTTTAATAAAATTTATTTAAACAGCGAGAAGGAAAATGGCGATGCGAGGGCACATGGTTAATAGTCGTGAATTTTGCAAAAACATACAATAAAAGTTTTACGTATAAGCAGAAAATATATATATGGTTTCATTTGCAAAACATGTTTGGAGCGGATCACAACCCCCCCCCCCCCTCAAAATATATATATATAACAATAATTTACAAATACTATATTAATAAATATATTCCAATAAACAGAACCACTCAGATGCCTCAAACAACACTGTATATTTTCCTTCGTCGACGATACAACATGTTAACCATCCATCTGATAACATGTATAACTTCTATGCACCGTACGACGGCTTCCAGGCAATACGTGCGAATCCGTCGGGACCACCTGAAACATATGACAGTGCAATTTTGTTCTCATTGCCTCAGAATGATGAACCCAATCAAATTTGTTACGACAAGACAGCGGCAACTCATAAACAAGCTCCTATAGGAACAAAGAAATGCAGAACAGTCATAAAGAACTCAGATGAGAGATTCCAAAATCAGCATACTTCTTCAATTGCTCAACAAAGCAGGAATATCGACTTTACTTTGAGCAGTACCGTTCATGATGTCAACAAAGTTTTTGATCAATGTCGAGTTCCCTATCCAGAAGGATATTATGAAGACAAGCAATATGAAAGAAGCGTGGAAGCCGTGACAACGCCATTATCTGTTGCGTGTTCACAAGACGTTGCAGCATACCTTCAGCTACAAAAATATCCCGGAACCGGTCATTGAAATACTTTCCGTTTAATCATAACTACGACAGCGTTCAAGCACCAGAAGCCGCACGATATTTTATATCCAATGAATTTCTATCCGGCCATTACGATTTCAATGAACATAAAATTTCATATAAAAAAATAAATAAAATACAAAATGGGGTGTTACTTGTACCAGATTTAAGCCGATTGGTATTGGATATGACAAATAATGTGTGCCGTAGTTATTTTGGCGAGTGAGTATTATTCGATGTTAATTGCAAGTCCACAAACGTCCGACCTCCAGAAGTATGTGCACGAAGATGGCGCACAACCTGAAAATAGTATGTGTACCAGGTTGAGGTTTAGGCTGTGCGCAATCTTATACACATACTTCGGGAGCGCCCAAACGTCTATGGACAATATACCAAAAAAGGGTGTTATAGATAAGGGCGATTAGAACACTCACAGCAAAGACATACTAAAATCTCAGGTTGGAATGTAAAACACCAGTATGGTTACCTTACTCCTGATTTAAGAGTGGGACCCGCTGTTATTTTTCAACAAAAGATCGGGCTTTGCCATTCCATATTTGCACAATCTGGCAACTCAAGCTGACCTCTGCACTTACCATGCAATGTTTATAAGGTTGTCGCCTAGAGTCGAAATCTATTAGGTTTCTTGAAATATATCAGTATGAAAAGTAAATTTATAATTCTCAGATCAAAAATCTACAGAGACGAACGGTAATTAGTAGAGAAGTGTGGCGATAAAACTTGCCACGGGCGCATCCGCGCATGCATCCAACTGTATCTTTAACTGGATGTCTCGCCAAGCATCGACTTCGTTGTTTACTTACTAAACATCAAAGTGACTATTTGCTTAACATTGGCTAATCAATAAGATGTAAATGTGACGTAACAATGGACATTTTAGCGACCTCCCAGACACTTTTGTCACTCAGATAGATTTTCAAGCATGCATGGTTGTAAACATTACCTCGTATTTGCGTTGATGCACGCTATTTGTTAGTTGTGCTTATCTACAAATAGCTGTGATAGACTAGGCTTACTGAAATTTTCTATCGTTATTTTTAAATGATAGGTTGTTGAATATTGTGAATGAAATTGACCGTTTGAACACTCGCGAAACTTCTTTTTAAAGGAGCACCAAAAATGTTATGGTAAAGTATAGGTAGAATTTCCCCGAGGTCAAAGATCGGGGAAACATCCATTGTAGAGGCACGTTGGTATGTCTTTTGTTCTGGAACTCGTTCTTGGCACGTTTCAGGTTTATCGACCAATTTTGAAACGTTTTGAATTCATGTGTTTTGATTTGCTATTGACCTTTGTACGCGCACAACTTTGATGCATTCACTCGTGCTGCTGAGAGGGCTGGTACGTTCGGATCTTGTGTAGGCGAGAGAATTGTGGGTACGCTCCTCGCGCAAGTGCTGGTCGGTTACGACCGCCACCCAAATAAAGCGACCAACCAACTTGCTTTTGCCAAGACTGATGTCGAGAACACGTGACTAGCCGAATGACACGTTCTTATAGGCTTTCTCTGCTGAAACGAGTGTGAAATAACCAATCCTATTTTGAAAACGGATGAGGAAGTCGTTCTGCAAACACTAGTATTTGGAGACTACAACTAAAGACGGGTGTCCTAAATATCTGGTGTCTATATATGGACACACATTTTAGTGACATCCCCTAAAGACAACAACACATTGATTGTGCCTTTAGTTCCATTCCACTATATAAAATTCTGTGTCATTCCTGGCATAGGGATTTACATAACGTGACCTCAAGAGAATTTGTTTATGATAATCAAAGTACACCACGATCAGACCGCAGCTAATTGAATAATAGCATTGTTGCTTATATACTTTTTCTATGGCTGAACTTCCAAATAATAAAGTCCAGGCAACCGCAACTGCTGGTTTCTATATCTGCATTGGCGAAGCAATTATAAAATGGATGCAAAATCTCTGCTCCAAGATGCTCTTTAATATCAGAAGCAAAGAGGAAAACCTCATATAAAAATAGAAAAACCCCTAGAATATCTCATTATTAAGTACAGTACATCCTCCCTAGAGTTTATGTTATGTGAACATTTTACCTGTATGAGAAAAATCTTCTCTTGTATACATCAGTACTCGGTTTCAAACTATGATTTTGTCTTTACCATCACTCATGCTGTTTTTGAATGATTGCAGTATTAAAATTCATGCAGCCTTCATATAATTTGAACCCCAGACATTTAGAACTGGAACTGAACAATCCAGCAAGGCTGCACTTTGCTCTTAATCGATGAAATTTGTTTCGTTTATTCATCATCAAGCCTGGAAACTTCTTTTTAATTGAATATCATTGAGAACTTGTAGTAGTTCCTCATCTTCAAATCGGCCTTCTAGACTGGGGATAAGTGCTTTAGCTTCTTCGGCAGTTTCAGGACACAAGTTCGCGAGAGATGCAAGCTCAAATTTATGGAGTTTCTTTTGAAGTAACAGGCTGCGAACACTTGCTATTGTTTCACGATTTTTAAATCGACTGAAACGCTGTGTGTAGTTCAGTGTTTTCATAAATACCTAAATAAAACAAAAAATAAATGAATAATGGGAACACTAAAAACATGGATAAAATGTATTTTGCAACAGGATGTTGCTATTTATATCTTAATAATAATGGCAAAGACAGCTATCCATAAGTTTCGTTCATCTTGTATGCGCTTTTGATGTAGCTATGCTTCATAAAATATAATTCAGCATTTTCATATTTATTCTTGTTTCCAATTGTTAAGCAAGATTTATACCTCAGATAATTCTTGTTCTTCTTCAACATTTTCATTTTGTTGTTTCCGATGTTCAAGTAACATATGAACTTCCGAGTTGAGCAAAGTTTCTGCATTTTCAAATTCAGGAGGAAATTGTAGCTGCGATGCATCTTCTTCTTTGTCTTCTAACACAGAACTAAGAGCTTTTGTGGAGGAGGACGTCATGACAGAAAATTAACAAAGAAATTATAAAGTATATAAATATTTTATCTGGATAAATATAAGATATCATCTTCAATGCCGTTTTGTGGCATAATTTAGGACTTAAATAACTTAATTTCTACAATGGGAAACAAGCATGCCAGAAAAAGGGTTCAATTGGACTAACTATAACACAATCAAGCATTTTTCACAATTCGTCAAGTAAACAAAATTCAAAATAGAAAATCCAATAAAAAATTCTGCATGCAAAAAAATGAATGTAATGTAGTTCTAAACTGATACCATACATCTTTCACAAAATTGCTATATTTGTGAGGTAGTTTTCCACTGAGAAGGTCCGTCCCACCAGTACTGTAATTTATGAAATATCCAACATGCAGAATACTTTAATCGCTTTTTGCAAAATAATCTTCTTCTTTAGTTAATCCAGTCATTTGTTCACATACTTTCCAGAGTTTCAGACCAGTTTCTGAATCTGTTGCAACTGCTTTTAATTGTCTCAGCCTCATATTTGAGAAATACCCTCCACTTTTTTCCTCGAGTCCTTTTTGAAGACAACAGTACAAAATGGTTTGGCAGCCATAAAAAAGTGGACGCATGAAGCAAGCTTTTAGTATCAAGTGGCCAACTTTCATCAAGGTATTATGGATTGCTCCTGTACCAAGTTCACTGGCAATCACACCAGGATGGAGAGCATAGGTCTGTAGGTTGATATAGAACTGTTTTCTGGATCCTCGGATCTCAGTCTTTTATTCAGTTCTGTTGTAAAATATACATTCATCAACTTTGTATTTGAATATTGTTGTATTATCTGCTGATAAGGGCTTTCCTTGGTAAGTCCTAAATTTATATTACCAAAGTCAATTTTTCCAATTGTATATAAATCAGCACTGACATTTACTATTCGAACATGTTGGGAATCTGATGAACTTTTCAAAAGTGGCATTAAAAGATTAGTTAAAAGAAAAGGTCCGAGTTGATTTGTTGCTAAAATAATATCATTCCCATTATTTGTCATTCCAGGAACAGCAACACCTGCATTGTTTATTAAAATGTCCAGCCTAGGTTCTGTATCAATGAAATTCCTCACAAATCTTCTCACATCCGCAAAATCTGATAAATCCAGCTTCATGTAGTGCACCATATCGTTTCCACTCTGGCTCTTGATATCAAAAATAGCTTCTGACGCACGCTGTTCATTTCTACTGGCGATAATTACCCGTGCCTTGCGTTTTGCAAGTTGTAGAGCTGTCTCTTTTCCTATTCCATAACTTCCACCGGTAATAAGGACAGTTTTTCCGTCAATTTCCAAATCATTCTTGAATACAGGTCCTGTTTTGACAAACTTCATCCACGCATAAGTTATGATAATGAGTAAACAACTCAGCGCTACCAATAAACCACCATCCATCGCATTCGGGAATCCATATGTTAATGAAGATTGCAACTGGATTGAAAATATTACGCGGAAATAATAAGTGCGCACAGTTTTCGTATCGGATTGAAATTTTATATTTATACAGTTGGGAAAGGGAGTTAATAAAACAGCGATAAAGTTGGAGTTTTTATAACATTTATAAAATATTTTTGTTTTTTCTTCTAATTGATGATTGTTCAAAAACATTAGTTTCAGTTTACAGTATTCGTTCCACAATTTTAACCGCGTAGGATTTGATTTAAAACATGGTTGTCGGGCTGTCGGACCTCAACAACCTGACAATTGCGTTTGCTTAAAATTATTTATGTTGGAACGATCAGGCGGTGTTGAAATATTAAAATAAAGCTAATATTTCAAAAAAACTTCTCTTTACATGCTATATTTAAATGTTAATAATATTACAGTACTCTACTGTTAAAATTGTAAAAATTATGGTGATTATTATTTTATGTTCTTTTTCCATTAAATAAAATAAAGCGAATGAAAAATCAAATAGCCTAAGACTGTTTCTGTGTTTCGACTTCTTTAAAAATAGCACTAGCATATGAAGATGCCTGGTCAGAATGCAGATGATCCAATCCTCGAAGTTTGGGCATCAAATGTTGACGAAGAATTCAAAAAAATTAGGAAGTTGATTCATCATTATCCTTATGTTTCTATGGTAAGCGTTTTATCATATTGCAACAGGCTGGATGATTACCGGTACAATAATTCATTTTACTGTTATATAATGTTGTATTTTTTATATCCAAGCTTCTGAAAACTAATACCTGGCTAACTAACCCCATACCTACCCGACATGAACTGGTCACCGTTCGAGAGGCCGTGGTTTGCCATATGATTAAGCCGTCTTATCGACTTCCCTCTCCCCCGGGATAAATATGAAAATCTTATATAGTTGTTTTTCATAAATTTAGACAGAGAAATGGAAACGCGATATTGTTAAAAATCCGAATCGTTGTTTTAGTGGTTTGTCACTTAATGTATTTGAACATATAAATATAACATCATTTTAACCTGAGAATATGAATTTAATTTCCAGTTCGAATCAGTTAAAATATTATTATTTGGATTTCATAACACTGCTTCAAAATCACACTAGTATGATATATAAAAATATTCTCTCTTGAGGAATGAAATGAACAAATCACAAATTGTGGTATTATACTTTCGAACGATTATTTTCTCAATGATTTCGACATTCAAAAATCATTGATATTTAATCATGTAACTTATTGTAAATTAAATTTAAACAACTTTTATGGCACAGACTTATATTCTCTCGAGGCTTGGTCTTTCAAATATAAATTATAAATTGAGAAATATAAATTTCCGTACAGTATGGGTTAAATAATGCTGAACTGCTCAGTGTTGAAGTTTTATTCATCTATGTTTTTATTGAAAAATGAGTAAATTTTTTCCCATTCTATATATTCTATCATAGTTTAACCCCCAAACCTTACAATGAATAAACCTTTTTTCAACCATTGATGACAAGAATGCGTTCTGAAGACATACTGAAATAGTACTTCCTATTGTGTCATAATGAATAGATTTTAAAATATTGGGGTAACTCTCATTTTTACTTCGTTGGCTCCCTAGTCTGACTGATAGAGGTCAAATGTTGAAGATGAAAAATTGTCAGATGAAAAATTCTAAATTATTCCTAAAATCAACAAGTAATCATATTGAATATAATCGATTTTGAATGTATCCAAATATTTATTTCATATGGAAATATCTGTTTGTTCCGATTGTTAAAGTAAAAATATAGGCTTGAGAGTAGGCTTGACCCAGATACCATTACTAATATAAACATTTAATTTAGGACACAGAATTTCCTGGTGTTGTTGCAAGGCCAATTGGAGAGTTTCGTAGCAATTCAGACTATCAATATCAACTTTTAAAATGTAATGTCGATCTTTTGAAAATAATTCAACTAGGATTGACTTTTATGAATGACAAGGGTGAAACTCCACCTGGAATATCAACATGGCAGTTCAACTTTGCTTTCAGTTTGAAGTGAGTTTTTTCTCCATAAATATTTTCATTGGTTTATTTTTGTTTTAAAAATTCACCTAAATAGTAAATTGAAAAATCAGGTTTTTGTAAAATTAAAAGTCTTTGGAATATATTTCTCATTCCACCATATTGATTGTGACTTCATACGTTTTTGAGTAAATATGCCGAAATTGTATTTATACAGTTATATTCAAGACTTTTTATTGCATAATTTACGGTAATCCGTTCTTGGTATATTTTAGAATGTAAATAACTGTTTTTTAACCAGTTTATTTCGACCAGCACTTTTTCTTTTGGTCCAATATTGCATCTATAAATTATATCCAATTGAGCTGAATGCATGACTTTTTTCTAATATAGATTTATACTAGGAATGGGCAATATAGAATACCGAATCCGGAGGATTCGAATCCCAAAGTATTCGAATCCAACGGGATTCGATAACAGGATTCGGTTTCCGCCTCTCCGGCGCCATGCGTCAATTTTTGTATTTCGGGTTTCTAATTTATCAATTATAGACGAGCGTTTTTCTCGCGTGGAAATCTCTCTCGTTTAATTAAACTTGCGTCTGCTCGCAAAGAACCCGTAAATCGGTAAACATCAAACACTGTAATTTCAATCGGCATATTCAGGACAAGATGTCGGCAATATAACAACACGGCGAAGACTCGTTATTGCACCATTTTTGCGTTTTCCCGCTTTGTAATCTAGCTAGCGTATAATAATAATAATTATTTGTGCCGACTTACTGGTGATATTCCGATAATCTGAATGCAACAATCTTTAATTGTTTACAGACGTGCCTTACTTTATTTTAAATTGATTTTTCGCGACCTCAGAGTTTTCCCAAAAAATGATGCACGTAAACCAAAAGCCAGGCATTAAATGTTATAACATTACTTGCGATTGATTTAAATCAAATATTAGTTACGAATAATTTTATCATACCATTTTCCGAAATACAAAGTTATATCGCAAAACGCGAACATCTGTCACATTTAAATTTCACTCTCAAAAGATTACATATTTCCCAGTCCGTTTCTATCGTTCAAGATAGACGCACGTTTGATCGAGTGTCTGTAATATTTTAGTCGCCGATAAATTTTAAAAAAAGTTGCCGCATCTGGCGAAGCTAGTGACGTATTGAATTTCAGTAGGGCCAAGTCTGGGTAGATTATGATATGTAACGATAATCATAGAAAATGAATTAGTCTTTAGATGTTATTACCTAATAACTAAGTACGAAATCGCGTTTACTGGAACTTGGTTTTACGTGTCTTGCTCGCACAGAATAAGAAGTTGATTTTAATTGATAGTGGTTAAATTTAATATTTTACAACGGCGCATAGGTTGCAGTGGCCACACGCTGGTTCTAAACCTAATTAATTCTCAGCGGGTGTGTTTCAGTACACTCGGCAGACTTACATTAATAATGATTTAACGCCGTTTCATGTCTATTTTTGCATTTAACCGCTTACTATTGAAGTGTAAAGTAATGTAAAGTGTCTTAATTTAGGATATCATTATTTATTAGTATTTAGGGATTACATACATTTGGAACAATTGGGAGGCAAAAAAGATTGTAATATTCTTCAATTTTATTGTCCTGGGAAATGCCTGTTTAGTATCAAATGAAAACCTATGTTTAGGACATTTCCAAATAAATAATACAATCATAGTAAGTAATACATTTGCAATTTTACAACATCTAAATCCAGCAATGTGGAAATTCAAGGTATGAAAATAGAATAGGATTCGCTATTCTGGATTCGATTTACCTATTCTAGAATATTCTAGAATAGTAAATTGTTCTACATTGCCCATCCCTAATTTATACATATAAGTTTACTTTTGTGTTTATGCAAAATTTTAGGCATTTTTTATGATTATTATATCTGTTATTTGTAGGCCTATCTGATTTTTGGGTACTCCCATAGTGTGAGTACCAGGTTAGGGCATAATTTTATTCCGATTTGTGATTTTCCTTATTTTAGTTCTATTACGAGTTCGGGGACTGTCTGTGTTAGCCAAGTGAATATACGCCCTGCCCATAGGTTTTGATCCGTGTTTATACAACTTGTAGAGTAGGCGATCAAAATTAGTTACTTCCATATTGGTACACACACTTCTGGACTGGAGCGTCGATTCTTGTATCTAAGTATTCCAGCACAACCCATAAGTACCAAGTTAAAATAAAAAAATGTGTCATAGTAATGTATTTGACCCTGTATATTTTTGAGACGTTTAGATCAAAATATCAATTGAATTAATTATCAAAACAGTGTAGCATTAATTAACTCTTTATGAGTGAGGCCACAATTCTAGGAAATATTTTTTCAAATATACTATGCATATTATCATATGGAATGCAATTGGTAACCATATGTTTTATGATTTTATCGTTTCTCTATCTCGTTAATTTAGCGAGGATATGTACGCCCAAGAATCAATTGATCTACTGCATGAAAGCGGAATTCAATTTAAACAACACGAAGACGAGGGAGTAGAACCTTTATATTTCGCAGAACTGTTAATGACATCAGGCATTGTCCTCATGGATAATGTTAAATGGGTGACATTCCACAGGTTTGTGGTGTTACTGGTAATACCAAAATTAAATCCTTTCACAAACGTATATTAAAACAGCACTCTCACACTTTACAACACTTCATAATACCTATATTGAAAAAATTATTTTTTTGCTTTAGTGTCGGGAACCTTTTTGGTCAAGAGAGCCATAAAATATAAATATTTTCAATTGCATTTCCGTGCGAGCCATATAACATTTCTTCACTTAATCAGGCCGGAAATGTTTACTCAAAAGTCAACACATACAATGTCAGTATACACTTAATGTGATTATCTGATGCTGCATGTAGTCGCTGCGGGCCTTGAACGGTTGCTCACATGCAGCCCAAGTTGAAATCTGCGATACTCATCGCCTTTTTTGTTTAGATATCTCCGTAGTGTTTTTAAAACTCTATCGCTTTGTGATGTCACAATATATGTTCCAGAATCCCCTTGTTTGTCACAATGCCTATCTGGTAATTATCTTACATAACATAGACATGTGCTGGACGCGCCTTCTCAAACTCATTGGGAATTTCCTGCCAAATTTGGCTATAAAAGAGTTTGAAATCTCGTAACAATAGTAACCTTAGTCTTGGAATATTAGATTTTTTTGGGAGCCATGTGTCGTCACCAAAAGAGCCATATATGGCTCGCGAGCCATGGGTTCCCGACCCATGCTTTAGTGTATGGGTATTTAAACAGTGCTCATACACTATGCAACTCTTCATAATTTATTAAAAAAATTCACTCCTGTTCCAGTGTATCAGTATTTTTATACAATTAATTGCAATTGTAATGGCCTTTCACTTCTATTGTAAATGGTTTATTTTTGAGTTTATGACTCTAAATCTTGCGTGTCTTAGTTAAATTTTATTACCGACTTTATATATATATAAACTGTCAGCAAGCATGTATATTGATATACAGGAGTAGGAGTTAGTTTTGAAATATTTTCTTCTGGTTGGTATTTCTTGTTAAATAATAAAGTTTTATTTTGCTTCGAGATATTTGAGCATACTGTATAGTTGTGAATGGTATGAATGTATTGTACCTCTTTGATCATGTTTGGTTATGCATTTCTCAAACAGCCAATGTTTGAGTTTGCATGCCTTCCATACTTATTCATATAAATATTTCTCTTTCATTTACAGTGGATATGACTTTGGATATTTATTGAAGATATTGACTAATAACAACTTGCCATCTGAAGAAAGCGAATTTTTTGAATTGATTAAAATATTTTTCCCAAATATTTATGATGTAAAATATTTAATGAAAAGCTGCAAAAATTTGAAGGTATGAAAAACATGATTTTTTTAAAAAGTGAATTATTTTACTTTTGTCTTGGTTAATTTAAAAAATTTTATTTTTTGAGTTTACTTTTCTTTGTACTCAATTATGTTATCTATTCAACAAAACAAAGCATATACCTATTTCTGTTTTAACAGATATTGTAGATGAAATGAGACTTATCAAATGCCATTGATAAATGGATTTCTAATCTTAATCTAGTATTATATTGGATCATGCTAAATCTTAAGTGTAAGATTTTAAAAAAATAATGTTTCTATCTCTATGTTCTTAGGAGTATCAATTTCAAACTTTCATTTCGCTTTCATTTATATGATAGCGTAAATAAATTCCTGAACATAGTTAAAGTTGGTTGAACTGTGAAAACTTCATAAATCACAGCAATAAAAATATTTCCATGTTTGATCTCACAGTTGGTGCTCCACTTTAATTACCTGTTATTAATTGTCCCACATGCGATTTTTTTGTTTAAGTTATTCAGTGTTTCACACCTTCTTAGTTTCTTCGTCAGAACGCTAATGGCATTCTATCTTATAACAGGGTGGTCTTCAAGAAGTTGCTCAACAGTTAGAAATTGAAAGAACAGGACCACAGCATCAAGCTGGGAGTGATAGTCTACTTACAGGACAAACATTTTTCAAGATGAGGGAGGTAATGAAGTTGCTTTGTTAAAAAAAAAGGTTGATTTTTCATGAATTGATAGGGATGTAAGGTTGAAATATAGTTTGGAAACATTGATGCCAAATTATCCAATTTTTTTTGTGACAATTCGCCCTTCGATCAATTTTATGATGTGAAATTTTATGGTGTAATAGGTTGTTTGTTTGAAATTGTGGTTAACTGTAAGAAACGTTTTTAAAATTTTTTTTTTTCAAATTTTATGCAAGACTTCTTAGCTAAGGGTAGGTGTCTAGTTTCAACTTCATAACCAGAGCATCCATAATCATCCCAATTAGGCGTAATTATATTCAGACTCATTTCAATATTGTCGGCCATTTTTATATAATTGACTTCCATCCTATATGCACAGATGTTTTTTGAAGACCATATTGATGAGACCAAGTACTGTGGCCATTTATATGGCTTGGGCAGTAGTTATGTACAGAACGGTAATCCTTATAGTGCAGAAGAATTTAACAAAAGTTGACTGCTAACTGTGGATCACCAACTAAACATTGTTTATCTGCATTAAATGCACCTAAGTATAGGGAATGTGTACTGCGCCAAGTGAAACCACATGATGCATTAATATTGAATAATATGGAGAGAGTTGCCCATTGCTTTGCAAGACATGTTTTAATTTAAATCAAGCCCATATGCTTTAATACGGATAGATTATGGCTTAAGGAATTTGTTTAAATGAAAGCCAAAATTAAATGGATTGGTACAGATTTATCCATATGAAATGAATTATGATATCTTGATTTTTGATGAGGATCAATTAATCGTTATTACTCAAATAACAAGGTTAGCTATAGGTGGTGTACTTGTATCTGGACCTGATTTAGCTTTCAAACTGGACAAGTTGTATGGCACTTCATTGGAATACTGAATATTTAGACTAAGGTGATTTGTATATCCACTGAGCTCTCAGTGCGTGCTTGTTATTACTCAGCTTATTGCCCTGGCAATTCATATCAATCATATTCTTCGGGATGAAGGAAGAAATTGCTCATATCGCACATGTTAGCTCCTTTATTGGGTATGTTTTGCTCCACTCTTGTATGAAGAATTTATTTGTTATCTTATGTGAATGTAACCATATTCGCATAAAACGTTTGCGTCAAGTCGATATATGTGCTACCGTATATTATATTCAGCCGAGTTGCATCTCTCAACTAAATTTTGAAAATACCACCCAGACTCCCTCTTCGATGCCGGTATTGAAGTATGTAATATGATTGTGAATAAATAGCCCACGTCTGTGATTTGCATTCTCTGTCATTCTGTGCTATGGAGACAGGTCGATAGCAGGTTTAAAATATATTTCGTATGGTTATAGAGCTTCTTGGGAATATTACACTTAGCACTCAAAACCATGACGTACGTTTATTCTGCGAGTTTTCCAATACTGAAAATAATTATCAAGTATATATAATAATCAATAGAACATAGAAAAAAATATATATATAATATAGAAGTTTGAATGCAAAGTGGCAGTTTCAAGTTTTTTAGCTTTTCAACTAAGATTGAATACTACATGGTGGTCGCTAGGAAAGCAGAAAATTTGAAGGTATGGCAAGATCACGAATAAATGCGTATAGGTCGAATTGGAATGATATCCCACCTTCAAGTTAAGTTAACCTTCAAAATGCCTGCAAGCTTGTACTCCTAGGTTAAGACACTGCACGGACGACATTTTTCGCATCTGAGTGTAACGGATGCTTTTAAGAAAATCTGTTTTTCTAGCGACCGCCCTGCTATTGAAACAATAAATTCCTCTTCACTCGGAATGTAGATGCGTCGGATATTTATAGATTGCAGAAGAGGACGAAAAACTGATTATCGTCTAATACCGCCGCCTGGAAGAAATACTCTTCGAACTGTACGAGTTACTCTTACACCATTGGGGCCCTGTTGTACCTGCTAAAACGATAATTACGAATTTAAAGGTTTTTTACTGAAAATGGGTATATTTTTGGAAGAATATTTGCAGGTCTCCTCTGTATCTGTATACTCGGAAGGACATTAATAAACTAGTGTAAATACATTTGTATTTAGAATGATTGCACGAATATTGAAATAAATGGAATTCAACTTTAAACCAGCTATTTATAAATTGTAGCCACAAATATTGGATCCTATTTTAAAAGCCACCGTCAATAACCATTCCCGCCAATGTTCAAAATAAAAAAAATAGTCAGAATCCAGTTGGGAATGATTTAAAAAATTGAATTTCCAGTGCAATCTGCACTACCTGAAACGTGACGAACGCGCAATTACTGGAAACGTGGCGAGCGAAACCTGAAATATACACTTGATACCTGACGGGGGTGTTTTTCTCAAATCTTAAATTTTCGCATTAGTAGCGAGGGCTTATTTTGAGTATTGTTTCATCAACAACACCTGCTGACAGGTAGCATTTGAATGATATCTTACCGTATGTTCCAACACAGCTCGGACTAGATGAGGGCCTTCGGGAGCCCCATGGTTTCCCAACTGCTAAAAATAATAATTTGGATTCAATTAATTGTGCATATATTTCGGGTTGTTGTGAAAATAGTATTTATTTCTGTAAGTATATAAGACTTTAGACACCAACATCCCCTATCTGAGTACATTTATATGAAACAATGACCTTTGTTAATCATCACCATCTGAATAAATACGATTAGATATGAATAACTTGTGAAATTTACTACTTACCAATAACCGTTGCTCGAGACGATTGCGTTCAATTGCAGTTTGCTGAATATGATGAGATTTAGTTATAATTATGAAAAAAAAAAAATCGAAAAGTAAACAAAGCCAGAGACAGCTCAAATCTGTTCAGAATTGGTTGTAGATATATTAATAAATAAATATGCATTTATACAGCAACTAAATTGACGAAAGAAAATTGAAGAAAGTTACATTCCACATTATTAATATTTCACATTTGAGAAAGCAGCCTAAAGCATTAAACTCGAAATTTTTATCCAATTCAAAATGCTTACACTATATGCCGTCAAGGACCATAAATTACTCAAATTGTTTTTTTACGTACATAATACGCAACGGTTTTAAGAAGTTCAAGACGGCGGTTTGTATATAAACAATAGTACAGGTACTACGGTAGTTTCGAGTGTAGGCAATTCAGCATAAAATGCTACCTCATCCCTACATTGGGCGCACCGGCTTATAAGGCGCACGATCGCTTTTTTGAGGAAAAAAATGGGATTTTAAGGTGCGTATTATGTTTCGTAAAATACGGCACTCTTACCGCCATATTCCTATTCTTGGTACATGCTTCATTATACATCATGTCTATAATCTGCATTGGATTGCGTCTGTGCGTTTCAACCAGATCACTCACAGAAATCGATGATGCTGTAGTATTGAACAGCGATAGGACCGAATGACGAATCTGATTGTATTTTGCCTGTAGTTCATTTGCATTGATGCCTTTTGCTACCTCCTGTGATAAATGTATATAATTGTAATTTTGAAACTATAGAATTACACAGATACTGATGAAACGAAAACATAAAATAGTGGACAAGTAGTAAGTTTATGTATGAGACAATACGAGCTAAATTTATAAAAAATAATCGAGACTGGTGAATGTTTTACAGACGTTAATTTTTTGTTGAAATTGTTTTGCCATCTGGTTGACCAATTCTTCCAATTTCTTATTCTGTAAAACGAAAAAAACAAAAGTGTTGTTGAAGAGAGGCATTAAGTAAATTTTCGTCGAAGTACGAAAAAGCAAATGTAAGATCATCATTTGAAGCAACTTTGTCTTCAGATCATTGTTATGTGTAAGTAAAATATAAAATAATACCTTTTAGTACAACGAATGTCGAATGTACGGCGATTTTTCGAAAGTATGATTATTAATTATTTACCATACTACACAATTAAATATATATATATATATATATATATATATATATATACCTTCACCCTTGCCACATTCCTGTTTTCAGTAAGCGCTTCAAAATACATTGTTCTGATTCTGTCGTTGAGATTTCCTTTATTCGTTTTCACTAATGCACTTGGCGCGAAAGATGCCTTGTCGTTGAATTGAGAACCAACAGAAGCACAAATTTTGGTATGTTCCTCCTGTAAACTTTTTTCAGCAACTCCTTTTGTTGAATGCTGACAAAACAAAAATTTCGTTCAAGAAATAAACATCTTCGGTTTGCTTTGGGTAATAAAAAAGACATCTCTGATGTTATGAAATCAACGCACATCGTTTATTCTTTTCCGATATTGGTCAGTCATGTCATTCACCAGTTTTTGTAACTCTTTCATGTTCCAGTTCTGAAAAAGGTTGTCAAATAAAGTACGGTTTGTCGATATTTGTTTGGTACAAAATAAGCAAGTATGAGTTAAGTACACTGTCATTTTTGCTCCTCATTGTTTTAATTCCTGTCAAACAGGAACTGCGCCCATTGATACCTTAACATCAATGCTGCGCCGTTTCGAATGCTGTTTTGACACTTGAACTCCTGATGGGCATTACATCAGGCTAGATCGCCATCTTCTCGACAATCCCGCTCTTATTTAATAACTACGACGTCTTACCGGTACAGATGTGAATTGCTGTGATAAACAGGTAGGTCGTTATCTGTAGTTCGATTTAAATCATATACATAACCAGATAACAGATTTACGTTAGTTATTGATCTTGTGTCCATATATTTGGGCATTGCTCACTTGATTTAATTTATATTTAATATGTAAATCGATACGTTATATTCTTCAATTTGATATGTAATTTTCCTTACCAATGCAATCACAGTTTTAACGCTCAAGTCCTGGGTGAGTAAAAGATGTTAAAAACAGCACATTTTAGACAACAGTAGAAAATATAACTAAACCTGTTATCCGCACTTGTATCGGTATCCCGACAATCATTCAACTTTGTTAAATTTTCATTAAGTTTACCTACCAGAGCTTGAAGGAAGATACTATAAAATACATTTACCTTCTCGTTTTCGTCTTTTAATCGTTTATAATATTCTTTAATATCATTTTGCATCTTTCCATTAAATTTGTTCTTGAGCTTTTCACAGCGTTCAAATATCGGTGTGGATGTTTTCGATCGGAAAGATTTGATTGCGCCCAAATAATACTGCTGATGACACATATCGAGGTCAGCATCAGATATCTGACCGACTAGTTTCTGTTATGCAAAATAACGATACTAATCACTTGCGTTTTACGGTGGTAATATGTAACCATACACATACAAACAGTAAGTTTCAAGGCGTGAATGTTCTAACTAGCGCAATGCTAGACTCATTATAAACAACTAATCGTAGTTAACGAGGAATTCATCAAATACAATAGGGAACTTGATTTGAATAAATCCAACCACCTGATTATAAGTTCAAAAGAAGATAAATGTATTAATTTAATGAAAAAATAATATGCACTACTTACTTTCTCAATCTCGGCAATATATTCACACATTTCCCTGTCTGCAATTTCTGTCAACTGTTTTTCAGCTTCTAACTGTAAAGTATATATATAATTGAACATATTGAGAATCTAAACGAGAATATCGGTCGGAGACCGAAGACTTATCGATCTTAGATCGGTAATTAGTTAATAACTCGCTAATTATACGACATAATTAACCGAAAATCGATAGGCGTCTGGTCCGAGGTAAGGTGCATGCACATGCAAAATTTGGAGCAGATTCAACCACGCGTTCGTGAGATATCGCGTTCATCTAACAGACACACACACACACCCACACACAGACATACAAATACCTATCAATATACTTACCGATCTTAAGATCGATAAGTAACAACTACACTAAATTAAATCCCACGAGCCAATGAAAGCAAGCGGATTCGTGAACGTTCGTAACGGCAAGAGAGTTTAAAAAGTGTGTAAGTATATAAAATATTAATGTAAAATATATTTCATAAATATGATACAGAACTATAGAAAAAGAAAAGTAGCATATTGTTTATTTACTATAAGCAGTGTTTAATTAAAATAAAATGCTGATAAAATATCTCAAGACTAGATTTGAATATTAGCCATATTTCCATTGAATATAAGTCTAGGTATTTCCTATGAATTTTAAATAATTATTGACAATCAAATAAGAAATAAATAGAATCTGGTACCAAAATGCATGGATGTTACCAACCATTCGATTATTTGCAGTATCTTCATATTGTCTGTGAAGGTTATTACATTTGTTTGCTAGTTTGTCGCGAAATTCAGTTCTCAAAGATTCTAGACCGACCCTTGATGACGAGTCAAATTCTTTCAAGGTATTCACAGTAACTTCCCGGTTTATATCCAATATTTCGTCAAACTGAACTCCTTTTGTACGAACCTGTATCAAATCTTATATTATATATTATGTAGGTGGATTTGAATTATTAGTTACGAAAAAATATGTTGCTAATAAATAAATACACGTGAACGATTGCAACGACTTTTCAAATAATGTAAGAACGTTTTTGAATGAGTACAAGTGGAGTATAAACCATTATGGTAACCATATTCCATAACAGAGAAAACGTAGAAACGGTCGAAAAATATTGCCTTCAAATTTTCAATTCGAAATAACCTTCCACTGTACTTTTCATGATATTTTTTCAGGTATCTTTTTAGTATAATAAATCAATACGCTACATACCCTCATTGTTCGATCATATTTCTTAAAGCATTGTGCACAGACATTTTCATAATGGTCCTTGGACGCTTCCTAAATAAGGTACACCGGTCAAGCAATGCACCTATTCCGTATGTTATAAAAATTGTACTTGTTTCTTTAATCGTAAAAACGGTGTAGTAAGCAACGAAAACGGCAATAAGTTTTATATGTGTGTATACAAGAATAAATATATTTTGAAATTGAACGCGTAACAATGTCACGTACATATTCAAGAGAAAACATGTAGTTTACGTTACGTATGCACACGCATTTATTGGCATAACTTAATATTATTGATATTCGAAGCATTTTTTGTACATGTAAAACAGTATATATCATGTAAACTTCCCATATGAAGTTTTATAAATGTAAATCTCATTTTACCTGCAATAATAGTTTTGGTTCACATATCACAGGAGAATCGAATAGTTGATCATGAGAGGTCAATAGTTCAAAGATCTCCATTGGGGCTTTTGAATCCTTGAAGCTCTTTGTTCGATTTAATAAAGTATCTCCGAATGACGACACATATCCACCAAACACCGTTTCTCTGTCTACGGATATAAAGTCACAATATGATACACATAAAATACACATTCAAAATAAAAATTACTTTCTATTCCTAACTTGGCCTATGACCATCAAGAATTTTTTCAAGTCACTTAAGGAAAATCTCAACAAAATTTGCTCAAAAAAACAAAGATGAGCACGGCATTCAGGAATAGAATATTTTGAATTTAATTTTTCTTAACCAATGTTACCTCTGTTGTTGTTGTTACAAAATGGATCATTCATATCCACTGCTTGTCGATGTGGTAGCAAGAAACATTCCATTTCTGTTTGAGCTGATTTCAGGTGTTTTAACGTCTCTCGTGTTTCACTTTGAGAAGAAAGCTCTTCTAAATAACTTTTCCCTCCATCTATTCCAAAACGGTATTTATTTGTTCCCATCCAATCTTGTACCAGAAACATGACTGAATGAAGCTAAAATAAGCATTACATTCTCATAAATCCAATGAAACATATTCATTGCATTATATTCCAGCTATCAATTTTAGTAGATTATTTTTTGAGTAATTTCGTTTCATTGCCTTTGAAAAATAAAATAGGGGAAATGAAGATTTTTAGTTCAAACTTGCAAAAAATGGTATTTCCCAAGTCTCGGCATTTCCTAGTTCGTTTACCTTCAAACTTGTCGCTTTCTTTGCAGCGACTGCCAAAGCGTAATCCATTGAAATCTGTAAATACAAAGGACGCAATGAAATACGTAGACATAGTTCCTTTTGAACCTTCTGCAATTATTTAAAGCGTCGTATGTACACACAGTACGCGAAAACTCAAATTGTTGTTTGGAGAGTGAATAAATACCGTTTCACTAATACAGATAGGAAGAAAAATACACACGTCAACAACACTTGAAGATTACATTTCATTATATTTATACTCACGCGCATACACAGTTTACACCAAAAATAAATTTATATCAAAAAATAAATATATAAGAATAATAAATGAAAAAATTTTCAATGACAAAGTAGTAAATAGATATTGTATATATAGTAGATATTGACAAATTGAAAATAGCATCGGATATAACAAATTGGGAATACAGTTTATATTGTCTTATTTGTCGACTCATATGAGAATATATATATATAAAATAGATAATTAGATACAGTACATAAGTTTTAATGATTAATTAAAAACACGAGTATAGCGTCCAATAATCGAATATTCGGTCTCACCTGCAAATTTTCAAGGTCACATTTTTGCATCCTTCGGGAAATATTTACAATCGAAATCGAACTTGCCAACAAGCTCCAGGTAAGTAATTTGACGGAGTTGTGTTCCTTTATCACTTCTTTGTCATCTAAGGCTACTATGCTCTCCATGATCAACACTCCGATCTACACAGGGAATGAAAAAACGAATGTTACTTTAAAAGGTTTAATTTCAAATGATAATTTAAGGCAAAATACGTGCGCATCACATTTGAGTAATACTTGGCCAAACGTGGCGCAATCACGCTGTGTAAAAAACTGGAAAACTAACTCTTCAAAAAACATTAGTAAATAGCGTAAGCAAATAAATTATAAAAATGAAAACAAAGAATACAAACAAAATAATTATGAAAATGATTAAACTCAGATGATATATCTTCTGTATACGTGGACGATCGGCTACATCTTAGCAGGCAGCAAATAACTGTAGCGGCAACGTAACTTCCAAACGTAAACGTAAAATCCAGCAAAAGAAACAATGAAAAAAAAATCGTAGCTTCTAGACCAGTGATTCTCAAACTAGGGTTTGAGAGCCGCATGCGGCTCTCAACAATCTTCCCTGCGGCTCCCGTTAATGTTTTAAAAATTAATTATTTTTAAAGAAAATTTTTCATTGAAAACTAATCATTGACTCGAAATTAAAATGCTGAAGTCTATTAGTTAGTCGAATGGATTCCCCCGTGTTTATTTGCGTAGCGTTGACTAACCTACAAGATACAATAGTGACGCAACAGTGAGCGTTTCGCGGACACTCGGACACTTTTCGCTTGGAAAGATTTCAGACATGGCTGTAATCATTGGCTCGCTTTCATGGATTTTCAGTTTGTGTCGCATTTCCAGATTTTATGTATAAATCAAATAACTCAATGATTATTTTAATTTCTAGAGCATTCTAATTTTGTTCCAGAAATCGAAAATAGTCCCGAAAATAGTCCCTTGCATCCTCCACGATTACGACCCGTTTTGACAAACTTATTAGAAATCAAAGCCTAATTAAATCAAATAAAAAAATCGAAAAATTTTTCGAATCGAATAATTTGAATATTTTTTTTATACATAACAGGGATCCAGAACGTCGGAGGCCGATAGTCCATTTGGAAATTAATAGAAACATTGAAAAGTCGGCAATAAAGCGTTTTTTAATGGTTAATTTTATCATAATGGCTGATCGTCTTTGTCACCGCGATCGTTTTGGCGGCGATATCCTAAAGTTGGTATTCTATATTTCCGCCCTTTCTCGTTTTTGCAAGAATAAGCGGTCGCCGAATATCGAAATTCCATATTTCTAGTATACCCTTGCGTTCTCATCAGCGACAGCTGTTGAATACATTTAAAGACTGATTTCAAAACCAAATTAATTCTATTCTGAGTTTTATACTCTGCCTTGGATTTGATCTTCCTTATCACCGCTTGTAAATTAACCGCGCCTGTTTTAAGTGAACGGTAACCGAGATGCAGATATCTATTATAATGATAATTGAGTTCCTCATGCTGATCTATGGTGTTATTTTAGTATTAGAAAGATAAACCTAGCAGATTTACGAATGCGTGAATCCTGAAAGTTGATTTAAAATAGCGATTAAATAAATTGTCAATAAAGGCATTTATAGGCCTTTGTGCCTAATAGAGTGTAAGACTCTAATTGTACCTGATTACTTCAAGTTTTAACGTTTTTTTTTTCAACAAAACAACACCCCGATGGTTATTATAGCTAAAATACTTACTCAGTAATGCTCAATTTTCTTTACGGAATTTGCAAATTCAGCACTTCACTTGATGATTTTGATTATATCATGCCTTATGGCTTAATTATTACTGCCCAAATGCTTCAAAATTTAACAATTGTAATCATTTTCGATGATAATAGACGCAACAATTTGTGAACGAGTCAGTGTGCATTGTTACAACGAAATTCCAGATTGATTTTACGTTCTACTCTGGGCTCAACGGCCATGCATGGTCGAGTAAAATGTTTACATATTCGAAAAATTACTTGGCAAATGATGGAAGGGATCACTAAAGAGCTAATACAAGGTGCTTTAACGGAAGTAGGACATGACATTTCTTATCTGGTTACAACTTAATGAATTTTTCCCATACAAGTACTCATACCAGCTTTTGGAAAAACTTTTGGTCATTTTTTAAATCCATGCTATTTACATAACTAGAGTGTTTTAACGACCTAAAATCGCCTTTTCACAATGAAACGCCGAAATGTCATTTTAACATTTAATTTTAAGCAACTTTATGTTCGGTAATGCAAGAAATGGCTAGTGACATGTCACCAAGCATGCCGAGTTTAAATCTGGGAAATTTATTTTAAATACCTAATCTGGTTTGACGTTTGTAAATTTACGGAACGGTCGGTACGTTTTTTTTTGCAAAACGATGAATTGAAAGAATACCATAAGTGCAAAAATAAGCATATAACACCATAACGCAAAGACAACTTTTCAAATTTTTCTTATTTTTCTCATAGCGAGCGCCATTGGGAAATCTCGCACAATTCACGATTGAGTTGGAGACGCTCGAGTTCGGTGTCCAAGCAGAGCGGCGCAGGTCACGTAATACCAGATATTCAAATAGCAAAATGCCATTCGAATATTTAGCCCAGCCCTAGTTGTTACGTGTTGTTGTTACGATGACTTGGTATTTTAATTACGCGCTTAAGGTTTGTTGCTATTTTAACTTGCGTTGTTTGTGTGCGGCTCTTCATACCTTTGAGGTTTGAAATGCGGCTCTGGGACTAAAAAAGTTTGAGAACCACTGTTCTAGACCATCAGTTAGAAATAGCTTAATATAACCATAGGCGGCAAAAAAATCGACAACATCCAGGCGCCCACTTTATAATGACACATGGTGTTACGAGGCAAATATTGTAGAGTGACAAAATATTAAACTATGACATATTTCATGGGGCATATTTGTCGCTGTTTTGGTTAGGTTTTTTCCATAATAAATTGTTATCTATTAACACGTGTTTCAACGCCAAATTGACAGTGATGTATCGATGCAGAATTGTGTCGATGGTAAAATTAAAATGTAGCTTTTATAATATTCCTTCATGTTCATTTAGCGGAAAGTTAACCCTCAAGCGAAAGACAGTGAATTCTGTAACTTTATTAAACAATAATCGATTATATTATAATTTATTTTATTTTCGTTCAGATTCACAAAAGCGCCACTATATAACATAACAGCTTTGTTATTAATGGATGTATTGGACGGAAATTGGAAGATAGAGAGGCTCAATTTTCGAGATAGTTTGCTGCCCATATGCTTTACTATCTGACACAAAGATGTCTTACTCCCACGTGAATAGTAAATGCGCATTTATTTTATAATTGTTACCTTTTCTCCAGATTCAGTGTTTATCATTATCAAGTCATCCCATATTCTTATAACAGGTTTGTCGGATTTTCTGTCAATATCTGGTGACTTTCCGATCTCGCTCATCCATTGCTTTCTTTCCCACTAAAATATGGATGTATAACTTAATGCAGGTATATATAGGCTTTATAGGCTTTGACTTGATATAAATAACAAAAATCAAAAAAGAAAGAGTCGCTCGGCGATTTATAATTTCTTTCAGTGTTCGGTAGTTTCGGGGCGCTATTCGTGAACGTCATCGGAGCGTTTCGAACGAGCCACTTGTCTGCTGTTTTTGTACGTATTTCCAGCTTCCGTAGTTTGCTTGCAGCTAATGCAGAATACGAAATTGACATTTACCGTCACTTTAAGATACAAACCTTCAGATATGGATAATGATTAAAGACGTAAAGGAGCAAAGATTTGACCGACCAGGCAATGGATTTTCATCACATGGCTCAGCTACTCATTACCGTAATTATTCTCTGGATAAGAAAGAAATTCTCAATTCGGCGAAAATTGTCGACAAAAATATATAAAAAATAACAATGAAAGTTTGGTGCTAACAGGCGATGTAGACTTTTACAGTGGTTAATATTTAACAGCGCTGCTCTGTTGCTACATTGCGCTTCGAAATTCAGATAATAGCGAACGTAATAGTCAATATTATTGACATCTATGCATCTATGATGTCAATGGTCAGCCAAAAGGCAAAACCGTTTGTTTCATCATGCGACCTTTTTTGTAGTGAAAAGATGCTTTTCCGGGTATGGCTAAAGAGAACATCCACGAATAACACATTATATATACACGCTAAAAGACCTTTGTTACAAAGCAAAACCCAGTAGACTAACCTTTTTAATTTGAAAATATTGATGTAATATATCCGCATTCACATTATTTGATCTGCCATCATGAAAAATGGAAATCACAGCAATACGATTTTCTTTAATATCTGATCGCAGAGTAATGCTACATAGAGCATTGCGATCAAGTCGAATCTTACCGTCTTTGATGCACGTTATGGATGTTGTTTTTACCATTTTGTATTTGCTGCACTGTCGCCTGGTTCGATTTATCAATTGCGAGCTGTACAAATTCGATGCGCATCTAACAACAAAGATTTCTACCTTAATTCTTACCCCGCTACACAATTACCTAATGTCGATCAAAATTCAATTCCGCCTGCTATAAAGGCATTTACATCCTATGGAACAATATGATACGCTCCGTCTACTTCAAGCCTAGGTATTTGTTCCGGTAATTCCCCAGGTCTTGTGACGAGCCCTATTTGCTTTCAATGTATTACCGAAAACAATTTACAAATACCAGCGCGCACTACTTGAATCCGCGCGAGGTCGAGGTAATGGCAGCGTTATTAAATCAGAATTTTACTTTGTGTCATTCCATGAGATCTATTTTTTCAACAGTTTTTAAACCCTAATATTAAAGTGCCTTAAATGGACCTTTCCCCGACCTTTGACCCTCGGAAAATTCTCCCCTATACTTTACCATTGCAAAATTGTCAAGGCTATTTTAAGAGTGCTTTTGCGAGTTGGCGTCTGTAAAATGGGGTATGTGTTTCAAACCATCATTATGATTCATCGCATACAACAATCTGTTTTTTAAAAGTACAGGTAAAGAATTTCAGGCTAGTCTATCACAGCTATTTCTACACTAATTTTTATTACTGCAATTAAATTAAAACTCCTAGAAAGACAGGGTGATCATTGAATTATCTGATCTTTATTTAAGTTCCCAAAACACAACTGAAAACCAACGAATAAAGTTCAAAAACGCGAAAACGAGGTAATGTTTACAATCACGCTTGAAAATCTGTCTGAGCGGATGCGAAAAGGGGGCATTGTTACATCACTTTTTGCATCTTGCTGATTGGCGAATGTCACGAAGTAAACAAGGAAGTCGATGCTCGGGGAAAGGTCCATAGTTATCAATCCCAGAGTTGGCATTCATTAATAACCAATGTCGGTGTGACTTCTGAACTTGTAAACACGTGAAAATGTGGATTATGTTTTATCGGCAGACTGCAGATGTGAATAAAAGATAATAGGTTGGGGTTCTCATATTCATCACGGAGACGAAGGTGGTTAAGACGGCCTAATTATATGGCGACTAAACTGCCCCTTGTGCGGTGTACATATTCTAATTTGAATAAAAAATTCTAATGTAGACAAGTCAATGTCTGTTCCCCACTAATTGGCCCTACATCCGTACAACTCGACGGGAAGCGTAGTAACAAGCTCGACTGCTGACTATACTGATAAAGTGCCACCTTGCACAAAAGAAAACAGACTACATTATAGGCTGAAAAAAGTGTGTGAATGCAATATATTTATACGATCTCAACCATCTAAACAAGAATATGTATTAACAATTACGGACTGAAATTGCAACTTTTTAGGATTGGCAATATAAAGACCCCGATGGTGCTAAGACAACAAAAACTTCATTTAAATTGACCAAGAGTGGCCATTTTGACAAAAAATAATGAATCAATACAACTTAGTTTCCATTTTGTCCCAAAATCGAAGAACTGTTTTTATCTTGGCTAGGTGTTTGTTCTATGGTATCAAAATCAATAACGAATTTTCTTTGTTTCGGTTGAAATTTCACGCATTCTATTTTGGCAAGTTCAAACAGTTTTCTCGATGCAATCATTTCTTCTTTTTCATGATGTTTGTCAGACATGTAAATCACTTTCTTTATACCTGCAAAAACAGGTCATTTAACAGCGCCATGAAAGTGTGTGTACCAATATTAACTAATTATGTTCGCCTACTTTACATCAAGTTGTGTAAAAGGACCGATTACTATGGGGGTATATTCACTTGGCTAACACAGAAAGTCCCCGAAATCGTAATAGAATTAAGATAAGGAAAATCAGAATAAAATTAGGGTCTAACCCTAACCTGGTACACAAACTAAGGGAGTACGACTATGGACATGTTGATTTCTGGATGTATATCAGCCAAAGAAACACGATTTTCAGTTTGATACACCATGCCAAGTGGTAAATTTTTGTTGGGAGTGGGTGGGGTATGTACGGGGTGATCAGACCAAGTGTAGACAAATGTTTATTAAAATATCTACAATATAAATGTAAGAGAGAAAAAATTATTTTGCAGAAAATAGCGGTATAAAGATAAATGATAGAATTCATTAGTATTTTTTGATATATCCTTCCTGTGCACTTCACTACACTACACGCCTCGATCTGATTGGAACTTGAATGCACTGGGCACGTGTGGTTTATTCTGAAATTTTGTCCCAACAACTTATCAATCTATGCTTTAGAGCAGTTGTTCTCAATCTGAGTTGCGCGCACCACTAGTGATACGCGGGAGCTTTTCAAGTGGTACGAAAGCAGCTTTGATTTATTGCAACAATTAACTTTTGTATTCGCTAAACGGCGTTTATAGCGCTACCAGTTCTTATTTTTCAGAGATTGCTCTCGCCCGTTACTGTCCACCTAAAACGAAACGGGCACGTTTTTGCCATTTTGCACGTTACTTCACAATACATCTACATCATAACGACTAAATTATCCGAAACCTCGGACAAATGAATTCTGATCAGTGCTAGCCAGTGGCGTAGCCAGCCCAAAATTTTGGGGGGGGCCAAATTTGAAAATTTTAGAAGTTATATATATTGGGTTTAAAACACCGTTCTTCAAGCGCCCGTTCTTCAAGCGCAAAACAACAACAGTTGGTCACCAAGCAAACTGATTCAATTACTCAGCTGGATTTTTGTGAATACAAAATCCATTAATAAACAATTTTTTATTTGAAACAACAAATATTAACAACGCAATTTGAATAAGTAAAATACATCGCCCCAATTAAAAGTCCATCCTTCGCTTCCCGCCAACTATGCTCGACACAACTCGATTAATTTTCCCCTCGGTGACCATTTCACGGTGACAGTGAAGCACACACAAATCAGAAAGGCGATTGGACGTCATTGATGAGCGCAGCCATGTCTTTACCCG
Organism: Styela clava; assembly: GCF_013122585.1. Taxonomy (NCBI): domain Eukaryota; kingdom Metazoa; phylum Chordata; class Ascidiacea; order Stolidobranchia; family Styelidae; genus Styela; species Styela clava. Next base: position 7,769,162 of record NW_024102837.1, on the reverse strand, counting down.
TTTCATGCAGGAGAAAGACCGCTCAGCCTCAACGGTGGTTGCTAGTAGCGTCATAACGATCTGTATTGCGGTGTACACGCTTGACGAGACAAGATGCCACAAAACTGGTGGATTAGGAATGGAATTCTTGAAAATTTTGGGGGGGGGGGCCATGGCCCCTCTGGCCCCCCCCCCCCCCCCCCTGGCTACGCCTATGGTGCTAGCCGCTATCACGCTCCCTTATTTGCCGATTTAATGAAGACGCATTCTAACGTAAAACGCAAAACGGCGAGAACATGCCCATTCCGTTTTTGGTCGACAGTAACGGCGATTGCGATCTCTAAAGACAATGATTGGTAGCGCTATAATCGCTGGTCAGCGAATACAGAAGTTAATTGTTGCAATAATTCAAATCTGCTTGCAGACCACTAGTGGTACGCGTACCTCAGGTTGAGAACAACTGCTCTAAATCATAGATTGATGACTTTTTCGGACACAATTTCAGAAGAAACCATATGTACCAGTGCCAGGTGCAGTCAAAAAAACAATGAAAAAAAAAACAATAAATTCTATTATTTATCTTTATACTGCTATTTTCTGCATAATAATTTTTTTCTCTATTACATCCATATTGTAGATATTTTGATAAACATTTGTCTACACTTGGTCTGATCACCCTGCATATGTCTAATACATTAACATCTCTTCAATAAGTCAATACTACCAAGCAATCGCAAGTCAGTTAGCTCAACTATATTGGCAACTCATGGTAGAGATTTAGGCATCAAATCTCTCTGGCTAAATGGGTGATCGGACACACCAAAAAAAAAACTTTCCAAAAAATAAACTTTCCTGTGGCTTAAAATATAACACAGTGTGGTGTGAACGTCACAAATAATGCTAACCATCATACAAAAAAAGAAATTGTGCATATATAAGCAAAAGTATATATATCCCACCTGATTGTATAACCAGTTTTGCACATTCATTACATGGGAAAAGAGCAACATAGATGGTGCAGCCTTGAACTGATGCCGAATTTTTATTCAATATTGCATTCAGTTCAGCATGACAAACTGAAGAAAGAAACAGTGAATGAACTGAAGAAAGAAACAGTGAATCATGAAAAATAAAGGGCCAAAAATTTAGCCAAATAGGAAAAAAGTTGTAATTATTATTGGGAAAACTGGCGTACATTACCACTACCAAACAGCAATGTCGACTTTCTTTTAAATTTGGGATAGGATTGTTTTTACATTATGTATAACTGGGAGGAGAGGAAAGTTAACAGTATGGATTAATCATACAATTATAATCATCTGGAGCAATGGCACACATACTTCTTAGGTTAACCATGATGTGCCGACTTTCATTTCTTGAATAAGTTGTCAAGTGTTCTAAAATAACCCCATGAATATATCTCCTTTGGCAGTGAAAATAAATGTATGCCAATACAATAAAGACAAAATTTACTATAATCCACCAGATGGATGCGTATCAAGACCAGCATCAATCTGAACAGACAGTAACTAAATTACCATAAGGATACTTTGTATCCAATATACTATTCGCCTTTCTTCGCCAAGGTAAAATATCATCATCACACCCATTCGGCATTCCATTGTATCCAATTCCAACTATCTTCTTTTCATCATTGACTATGCAAGCTCCGACCTTGGATAATGGTTATAAAAAATTTTTATTCATCTTGAAAAATATTTGCTAAATTTATATGTATTTTCGATATATTGAACTGATGACCAATTTTAAGTATAAATGCTGAAATGGGTCATGCGATCATGGTCAGACCATCATGCTAAGCATTTTCATTATGGTAGCCATTGCAATGCTGATTTGCCCTACAATGGGGCCACAGAACAAGTTTATGAACCGGGATAGTGAAAGTAACTGGTAAATTACCTAGTCCCTTACCAGATTTAAAATGGCAATCAAGTAATAAGTCATGGTTGTCCACATGATTCAGTCAGATAAGCCTCATACTTTCCCAAGATAAACATGGAAATCATATTTTATTTGGTAAGTTACCGTAAAAGCAGGTAACTTCGGATGATTTCACTATATTATGAACAATTTCTCCGCCGTTTATTGTTCAATTGAAGCCAAACTTGGAATATAATACATTGAAGCCTTTCTCCTCGCGATAAACTCGGTTTCATATCAATCAATACTTTTTTTTATTCAAATTATTGACTTTATTTGCCTGCCGATCTGTATTCCAAATGTTTATAACTTCGGATGGCCACTTTTCGCTTTGCGTCACTTCGTCGTGAGAGAGAAATGTCTGCGTGATCAGTGACGCGTGATAACGTCGCTGCGTAGAACTTACGACGCCGTGATTCGTTTTGCGTGTCGCACACTGACGTTCATCTATGACGGCCGTTTTTTGTGATTATTAATTCTTCCGGGTCGGCGGACATCAAAGTTTTATATATCTGGTGTACCCGTGTGTTTACATCGGCAACAGCTCTTGAAGACAAGAAGGACTGATTTCAAAACCCAAATTAATTTTGTTCTGATTTAATCTTACGTGTTGGCTTTGATCTTACTTATCACCGTTTGTATACTATTAATCGTTCGAGTTTAAAGCGAACGGTGATATTATTATCGTCGCCGAGATGGAGATATTTATTAAGACGATGATTGATGTTGTTATGCTTTGCACCCGCGATTGTGCGAATACTGAATTTTTATTTATAATAATGATTGAATAAATCGGCCGTTATGCATTTATACTTGTCATAAGGCTCTTGGTCCTGATAGCGGGTCGGACACTAATTATAACTATTTCCCTCAAGTTTTAACTTTTTTTTTGAACAAAACAATACCCCAACGGTTATTATAGCTAAAACCGTTACCGACTAATTCACAATTTTATCTGCGGAATTTGCGAACTCAGCACTTTACTCGACGATTTTGACAGTGTCGCGCCATAATTATTACCGCTAAATGCTTCAAAATAAAAAGAACGTAATAATAATCTTGCCCAGCCCTATTCCTGACGTTTCGCAAAACTAAACCATTTATCTCTTGACTATTCTTAATTTCATGAAAGTGCTATATCTTGCTATTATGATCGTTTCAATACGAAACAAAAATGAGACAACATGGGACAAATGAAAATAAAAAACGGACGAATAAAATAAGTCGTAAAAGTAAAAATGGAAAACAATTTTTAATACAAAACAAAAATGAAACGAATGAAAATAATAAAAAAGAAAAATGGATGATGAATTACGGTAGGTAGTAAAAGTAAAAAAAATGGAAGTGGACAACAATATGGAACAGTGTAGCTTGTGGCTGTGTTGATAATTCAGATATAATGTATTCACAGGCAGATAGACATGAAACGGATAAAAACGCCAAAAACCTCCTATCTCCTGCTGTGTGCACCTGTGCAGAGTTTCATGCTCACCGATCGTAAAACCTTGTCATCGTGATAGTATAGATACGCGTATCTGGCTGTTCATCAGCCTTACGTATCAACAACATCTATACGGTCGAAGAATGCCGAAATGTTAACACACAAATTTAATGTGCATTAATCGGATTCACAATAAATAAACAGCATATGACCGGGGCTATAATTAAGTTTTTGTAGGATTTGGTGACGAGGATCAGGTAGGAGTTTTCACTTTATATTTAACTACACGTGGCGCCACATAGTCTGGCGTTCAAATGTCGCAGCGAGTTACGCACGAGCTACGCAATGTGACGTCGGCCTTAAATGGAGCGAAATTGAATCACGTTGTTGACGTCACGTTCAGCGTAAGCACCGTAACGTCGATATTTTGACGAAATTTTTAAATCAAAATAATATATTTTACTTGAATCTCGTACGACATCTCGTGATCACTGTAATTTTCCTTGTACATTATGTATGCCCTCTAGCGATTGACGGTCTTTTAGTGAAGTTAGCGTCGATAGAAGTCGCTATTTTAGCCGCTCAAAAGCGAGGTGTCAATTTTTGGCAAAAAGGTGATTTTTTGTGCTAAAAATAAATCCTATTAGGCGACTGAATATGATAAGAGATTAAGATATATAAGGACTCTCTATAGAAACTGCCAGAAGCAGAATATGACGTAATTTAGTCGAGATATAAACGATTGAAAATTTCATCCGAAGTTATAAACCATCCGAAGTTACCTGCGTTTACGGTATGTATTTTATTTATTCTACTTGTGTGCTTGGATCTTTACTCCGTTGAGCCGATAAAAAGGCAACTGCCATGAAGTAATCTTCCCATGATATATAATCTTCTCTTTTCTTGTTCAAGTCAGTTCTGCATAAAATTTATTATCTATAATTTGATGAAAGTATAAGTTTTTTACAAACATTTTCTGTTTCTAATACCAGAATAGACTACATTAATGCTGTTAGTATCTTCTATTATCATACAGTATTACAACAAAGCATTTACTAGGTACAAATTTTCCATAGAAAATTTCTGCATCATGGACATGGAGACAGGGCTTTTAGAATCCTTCAAGCTTTTAGACTACATCCAGACATCAATTAATGTAGGACAGATTTATAGGATTTACCGGTACATATTTATCCCGGGGAAAGCCCATAAGACGGCTTGATCTTATGGCGTAGGCCTACCACGGTTTTTCGTCCCGGTCCATGTCGGATACTGGTACGGGTATGGGATTAGATTAGTTAGCACGATGGTCACACCGCCGAGCTGTAATAAATGATAAATATGTAAATCCTAAATAAACCTAGCCAAATTTCTCGTATGACTGGAGACTTACTTTGATTCTGTTGTATGATCACCAGTCATGATGAAATCCAATTCTGGAATTCCGATCTTCCTGCATTCGTGATATATAACAAAGATAGAATGAGCAAGACGACGACCAACGCCCACAATACACCTCCCCAATGTTATCAACCATGCATAACTCCCGCCAAAGTGGGTTATTCTAAATCCCGGACACATACGCCCGAAAATTCATTGTGATTCGGTAGTTTTGTTGGGATTAGTTCAGTTAATTAATCATGTTTTGTATATATTCAATTCAATATTAGTTTACATTTTTGTTTGATCAATTTGGTACTTTCCTACTTCATTGAATAGAGAGGACAATCTACTTCGAAGGCAGGTGAGAAGTGTTGGACATGGGATCGGCAGTGGCAATTTCGTGATGCGAGGTAACGGGTGAGAAGTCGAGAACTGATGGGTCTGAACAGGTTTTTGTAATAAAATAGTCTAGTTTATTTCACTGTTAACAGAATTAGTGAACCATTGAAACCTAAAATAAAGTTTAAGGCGTACAAGTTATGTTGAATATTACGGTATTCAAGGCAGATCGCAGGAGGGAGAATTATTGTTTGGTCAAACAGTCAGCTACAGAACTAGAAAACAGTAAACACTGGAACTCGAAACAGCAAAATAATGTACCGGTCGTCCATTATTGACTAGATGTACCAACAAATCAACCTTTTTTGGTGTAGACTAGGTCATGAAGATCGTATTCTATTATTATTTTTAAACAATTCCCAAGGCAAACTGACAAATGTAAAACAAAATCATAACTTAAACCATCTTCAGATATTGGTCAGAAAAGTGTGTAGGGCGGATACTGAATTAGTAAATATTGGAGGATTGACTACTTCTATTATCATGCAAAAATATTTTTAGGTCGACTATCTACAGATCTAATGCTTAGAGCATAGCATCCATGTCAGCATATCCACCACTTTCGGACAACTTCACTTTGGGGGGCAATAAAAATAGCAGCCACTTTCAGCTTTTTTACTTATTCATCAGTGATTAGCTGCCTGGAGCCTTATTCGGGTCAAGGGTGTCTGCATGGAAAATTCATCGAAGGACCACATTATTTATTATTGCATCGATGTGAAAACCTATCCTAAAAATTCAGAAAGACAAAGATGAATAAATATAGTTAGATGTGAGATTATTTTACTTAACAATTAGCCACAGTATGACAGGGCAAAAGCCTATTTTCTGCAAAGTTATCAATAAATACATTCAATTTGAAAGAGAAATTTGCTTTAAAAGACAAAAACAATTCATTTGTCACAGTTATTCAGCTTTGACCAAAGTACTTAAATAAGTATTTTGGATGTAAAATTTATGTATAGATAAAATGTTTTTTTTCACGAAAAAAATAATGTACTACTATGACAAATATTATTCTAGGATATTGATTTTTTGTTTTTAATTTTTATTTTGTGTAATATTACAGAACCAAACATTTTGCGATGCCTAGACAAAAAAAATCTGAGAAAAATAAAAAGAGAGGTGAAACGATTCAAGATATACAGCAAGATCATGAACAATTCCTGCTCGCTTTTGAGAAACCAACTCAAATTTATCGCTTTTTGAGAGCAAGACAAATCTTGGCCCCAAGTTTTATGCATCGAAATCTTTTGTATATGAATGAAAGATGTTCACGAACAAACGCACGAAGAAATAAATTTGCTGTCAAAGATTTGCTATCGGTAGCATTGAAGAGAGAATCGGCTTATGAACAAATAAATGGTGAAAGGAATGAAGATTTGCATATTTCTGTTGTTGGCCTTTCACTTGATCCAGCAAAACATGGTTTTCGTTTTGTGCAACATAACAAAAAATTAAAAAGAGTTGATGTTGAAGTAGTATTGAGTCGTACAATATTGAATAAGCGGAAAGACATGGATTTTTCGGCAAAAGAAACATCTTATGGTGTTATTGAAATACCTGTCAATCCTAGATTGAATTCTGAAGGGATTAAAGCAGACGAATCAAGTATCATTGAAATCCCTGCTTCTGATTTTTCTAGGCGAAATGTTTTGGAAGGATCAATAAAGTCTTATTCACTGATTTTTAGAATTCGTGAGGCATCATCCGATTCTGATGAGTCAGATGATAGCGAAAGTGAAGATTCTGCAGATGGAAGTGACAATGAGCAGGAGGATGAAACATCCAAGGCTAAAAAGAAGAAAACCAATGATTCAGATGAAGAAGAGGATGAAGATGACCCTGCTGGAATATCTCTGAAGAATCTCACTTCTGGACCCAGAAAAAGAAAAACCAGAAATGTTGGCTTAAAAAAAGATGGAAAAAAGAAGGATAAAACACGTGAATGTAATACGAGGTCTAAAGACATAAAAGCAGAAACGAACAAGACTGAAGTGAAACAAAAAGTTCATTACTTCCGTAATGCTAAACCTCCTATTCTGAAGAAATATGCAAATATTTCCAAAGATATTTTATTTGAAACTGAACTTCTGGCATTTAACAGTGACTTGGAGTGTCAGGCCCATGAAGGGGGTTATGAACTTATTTTAAATAAGAAAGACATACAAAAACATGATGAATACAGACGAAAGGCGGTTTGGGAATCTTTTGATGGTGGAAAAGAAGTAAAAGTTTACGGATCATTCAGTTCTCCAACTCTGATATTAAATCTCAAATGGTCAGCTTGTCTGAATCCTGGTCCGCTTGCATCCAACAATTCAAATGAACAGGAACAGGAGGTTGAATTGGGTGGTAGGAGGAGAAGAGGAGTGGCTTTGACAAATGGTGACAAAGAAATCAGCACCCTGGCTGTTGATAAAGTAGAATACAGAAAAAGTAAGTCAGATCAGATAATTCAATCTTCCAATGGTTTTTCCAATGGATTGGAAAATTCTGCTTCAATTAAACGAGTATTCTATCAATTCATGTACAATAATAACACGCGACAGCAGACGGAATCAAGAGATGACTTCTATTGCCCTTGGTGCCAATTGAATTGCATGGCACTGTATGGCCTTATGAAGCATCTAAAACTTTGCCATCCGAGATTTTTATTCAGATATTCACAACAAAATAGAGGTACCAACATAATTGTCACTATCAATGAGTGTTATGATGGGTCTTATGCCGGAAATCCTCAAACCATATTTTGTCAACCTGGAATGGCTTTCAGCCGCCGCGGACCAGTACGCCGTATACCAGTTACAGATATACTTGTGTATAAACCAGAGAGAAAACCAATTGATCTCTCCTGTGGCTTAGCGGAATTGTTAGAAAGAGAAGATGTTGAAGCATTGGAGCCTTCGCAGTTGTCTACCGGACACAGACGTTTGTATTTCCACAGTTTAACTTCATTACCTGTAAGACCCTGTGAATTTGATATTGATTCCGAAGAAGAGGCTTCTGAGCCTGATTGGCTTTTTGGCCACACCAAACGAATGATAGATGAGTTCACTGATGTGAATGAAGGTGAAAAAGCATTGATGAAAATATGGAATCTTCACGTCATGAGAATCAGTTGTGAAATACTTTCCGATATTCAAATAGAAGAAGAATGCAAAAGATTCATTGACAAAAACATCACAATCTTGTCAAGGCATTCACTCCGTCGTAATTTACTGCTACATTTTCTCTGCTTGGTGGATTTTGGAGTTTTCAAGACTTCAAGTGTATTGGCATTGATGGATTACTATGAAGAGGTAGAAGATAATTTCAGGAAATCCAGTGCAAATCAAGAAAATCAGAATCATGCGAAAGAACTCTTGTCGCCGGATTTTCCTGAGCCTGATTTATTGCCTCGTCTAAAACAGCTGAAAGAAATTGTTTCACAATCTAATACTTTGTGAATTATTACAACAGTACACATTAGAACTTTTTTACTTTTTATGCCTCTAAAAATATGTCATGTGATTGATTAAAACGTAATTTTTTAGATCATGTAATGTTTAATTATTGCCTTGCATTCCCACATCCCCATGTTGAATCTTTAGAAACTGGTCAAATGACCTTCCTATTTTCACTGCCTATGTTTTGTATTCGAGAGTAGAATTGTTTTGGTGTTTGTTTGCCAATGTTATTTTATACAAAAGTCTCGTCAATGCAGAGCGAGAAATTATTGTGGAAATATCAATGATGAATTATGCTTCTCCAAGTACACTGGTTTGTTTTACCTAGTTGATAATCTGATGCTTTACAGTGAGCGTCTACATGTCTTGTCATATGTAGATCTTTAAATTGAAACTTGAACAACTACTTGCTGCTGTAATTTGGTTCCAACATTAATGCAGTATATTTGTGTCATAAGAATTTTTTTGATAATAATCTGTTTTTGGTTGTTAATTTCTAATATTTATATTCGGGAATTGGGGATTTTTACAAATCATTTGCTTAAACTTGTTTAATTGGCAATTTTTGTGCCTTGAGAAATCAACTAAACCAATGCAGCCACGTACATTTAAATATACCTCAGATTTGGTGAGCAAAGGATTGTAATAAATGTTGCAACATAACAGTATCCATTATTATTTTCATCTGTTTTAGTGTGTAGGCACGGTTGAAATCAAGAATCGCTGTCGTTTGTGACAATATTCCAGAATATATCAAAATAAATGGTACATTGCAGCGCTTCCGAGCTGCTTGTCCGCGGACTAGTTTTTTGTCGGTTCGCGAGAAATATTTCCGGGTCGGGACAAAACTGTGGCAAATGTGAATACATATATATCTATTTTTGAATCCCCGATTCAAAATGTTAAAAGCTTATTGCGAAATCGTAAACAAACTAATTCATTTGTTTGTTAATGGCCTAATTGGCGATGTCAGCATGCCATTCAAGACTGTAGTATGAAGTACAAACAACAGAAGTCGTCCAATAATTTGGAATCCTATTTCTGTTTTTTTTTTCTTTTATAGAGAAACGCTTCCCGATTGTGCGTGTCTTTTTTTTCATTTTTTTTATTGGATTTTAATAAAATAAAACAATATTAAACGATACCAACAAATGCATCCTAGGTGCTATTTGTTGCGGAGATATAGCGTCACCTGCCGAATCATAGAAATAAATCGTTATCAATTTCTGCCTCGGCCTTGTAGCTGCAAAAGAAAAACGAAATTGAAAACAATGAAATCTTTTATTTTCATTTTCTTCCCAATATGATATAGAGTGTGCCGTGTGGAGTAAAGAATAGTCATATAGAATGATTAGCTGTATGCTTTTGGGCCTGGTGTGGCCTATTCAGCAAGATTTTTATTGCAGGGTGTTCACTGTTCATAGAGTCCCTTTACAATTTCAATTTTGTTAAGAAGCCAGTTCTCAATATATCTTGATCAGGTTTGTTGTTTTTAATCAGTAATTGTTTAGGTATTTTTACTCCATTTGATACAATTGTGTGGGCCAAAACGATACGGATACATGGTATCGACATATTCACTTGCAACAAAATTTTAAAGAATTTATGTATACCCTATAATTTGGGAAGTGCTTTGCAAATCCCAGAGTATCACTACAGGCAGGTTTCAAATTCACACGTTCTATCTTTTTGTTACTTGTTTTACGGTGGAATATAATTTATTTGAGTTTTCTATCTCATTTTCAAGTCAGTGAAAACTAACTCTCAGATATGATGATAGGCTATGGACGGCAGAAACTTTTCGGTACTTTTTAAAATAATTGGAAATTTTGGCCATTCGATTTCTTCCATCATTTATATTTTTCTAACCTTGAGTTTCAACAGTAGGGTGGAAATACACTATACAGGGGCGTAGCCAGAATTTTTCAAAGGGAGGGGGGGGGGGGGTTCTGACATTTCTTTTTGCCAAGTTAGATCGAAACAGCTGGAAGGTCCGATCGAACGCTGGAATACGCGTGTCTCTAGTTAGTCTTGGGGCGCTATAGGGCATTTTAAGCTACGGAAAATTGCTATCTATGATACAGAAAAATGATTTTATTTTTTTTACACCTCAAAAGGGCGGGGGGGGGGGGGGGTTCTACCCGCAAAACCACCCCCTGGCTACGCCACTGACACTATGTGCTCTTGTACCCGAATAGGCGATAATTATCCAGCAGAAAATCGCGAGGAAGTTAATAATAAATATGGATATACGGCCAGTCAAATATGCATATACGACCAGTCAAATATGCATATAAAACCAGCCAAATGGGCATATAAGCTAGTAGTCAAATATACATATACAGCTAGTAGGCTAATACGCATAATACAGCCAAAATAAGCATATACAGCCAGTCAAATATTCATATAGGCTACAACCAGCCAAATGTGCATGTGCAACCATTTAAATATGTTCGCACAATCAACTTTACATGCATACACAGCCGTCTCAATATGTATACACAACCAACTATAATGCACACAGAGACAATTTGGGATATGACGTTCCCCATTACAATATATTTAAACGAGTAAAGAACGTGATACCTTGTTCTTTAAACTCTAATATATATACTTATTGTAAAAATCTGCTTAATCCTGGTGGTGGAGGTCGCAACTAGGGCTGAGCATTTCGAATCGAATAGTAAATTATTCGAATCGATTTAGAGCAAATTTTCGAATCGCCGCCATCTTGTTTTACTCTTTCCGCCAATGGTCCAGGTAAATTTCTCAATTTTTTTTCATTGAAGCCATATTTTTTCAACACAATTCTGACTTATTGAGGTATTGATGAAAACGTGTTTTTTTTTATCGTCAGTGATGTATTCTATGTTTTTAGTAATTTATGTGTCTGGAGGACCTAAAATACTAAGAAAATTACATACAGTTTCATACCTTCCAAGTATTCGAGATTCGATTCGAAAAAATTATTCGCTTCGATTCTGAAATCATCAGGTATTCGAAAATGCCCAGCTCTAGTCGCAACCAAGCTATTGTCCCTGCAAAAAGCATCATCGCGACCATCAAATATATCACCAATAGTTTCATGTCTGCCATTTTATCCTTCTAGAATACAAAAGTTTAAAATCACCTAGAAATCCAATCCGAGTGTCTTGCTCGATAGGCTACTAATAAAATAATAATTTTGTATAAGATTCATTCGATTTCATTCCTCCAACATTCTTGCATTATATTTTATCCAAGGCAGAGGATAAAACTCAGATTAAAATTAATGTGGTTTTGAATTCAGTTCTTAATGTTTTCAACAGCCGTCGTTGATGTGAACGCACAGGCATACCGTAAATATATACTAGGCATACTAGAAATATAAACCTTCGATATCCGGCGACCCATGACCCACAAATGAAACTGTAATTATCAATAATTCGAGCAATTTGTAATAGATTTGTGGCCCACCTGGAAGTGTTGCTGTGGCCTATAGCCGTTTTAGTAGGGACATAGCGGACATCGCCATTTTAGTAGGGACCGGTATGTTAGTCGTTGGTAGGGACATATCGGGATCGCGATTTTAAAAAAGGGACATACCGTGTTTTCCCGAAAATAAGACCTACCCTGAAAACGAGACCTAGCCTTAGTTTTTAAAATGGTTTTAATATAATCCCTCCCGTAATTAAAATAAGACCTAGTCAATAACCCGTAATATTTTTTTTTGACCCAGTCGATAGAAGAAATCTCTTCTGCATGTTTTAAATAATCAATCTATGTTTTGCAGTTATTTTGAATATAAATGTGTTTTATATTTTGTATTTTGAAAATCTCGTATTTCTCAACTTTGTAATTTTTTTTCTGGTAAATGAAAATATAAGACATCCCCCGAAAATAATCCCTAATGTTATTTTTTGGAGGAAAATTGAAGTAAGACCCAGTCTCATTTTCGGGGAAACACGGTAGCCATATTACTAGGGAATAGCCATTTCAGTAGAGACATAGTCATTTCAGTAGGGCCATAACCATTTTAGTAGGAATATAGCGGCCATCGCTATTTTTAATAGGACATAGCCATTTTAGTAGTGACATGGCGGACATAGCCATTTAAGTAGGGACATAGCGGACAATGCCGGACATAGTCATTTTAGTAGGGATCATATAGCCATTTTATAACTTTTTTTTTTTTTTTTTTTTTTATTTTTTTTTTTATTGGATTTTTATTAAATAAAAACAATATTGCAATAAACAATATCGCTCAAAATCAAAAAAATAATAAATAACAATATCATTTCAGATCACTTTATAGGACATGCATTTTTTGGATTTTCATAAATTATAAAACATTATATAGCAGCAAACAATATTAATAAATTCCTTAAACCATTCCACAGATAATTTTGGATTTTATACATAAAAACATAGAAATAAATAAATAGTAATATTACTCAATAACACAGACATAAGAGTATTTTTTCATAACATGAACATAACAGTTTTAATCAAATTATCTTACAGAATAAACATGAGAGAATTATTTTTTATTTTTTTTTCATCTCACACTTTTAAATATATATTAGGCTATATAAAGACTATAAACAAATTAGAACAAAAACACAGTTGTCAGGTTTAAGCTAATTAATCAATGATTATATAAATAAACGCCATTTTGTATTATGTATCATGATTTTACCATTTTTCATTGCGATATATTTCTCTTTGTTTCGAATATCAGAAATGAATTTATAAAAAACATCAAAAACTGGTTTACGCTTTTGAATCCGACATCTATATATAAAGAAACGTGCAGCTAACAGCACACAGTTGATGAATTGCATATCAGAAATGTCATCGAAGCCAATAAAACATTCTTTCATTCCAAGATTAAAATCCAAGTTATCGGTCTTAAAGACAATCCATTGGTCTATGTCAGACCAAAATTCACTGGTGATTGGACAATAATAAAATAAATGCAAAAGGGTTTCAATATGTAATTTACAGAATTCACAGAGGTTTGTTTCCACTAGTCCGAATCCATATAAAACATTATTCAGAACTATAGCTTTATAAAAAAATTTAATTTGAAAAGATCTAAGTTTTGTTTCAATAGTTGATAAATATGAGTTTGTGAAATACTTGTTCCATTCCACACTAGGGATATTAAAAGATTCCTGCCAAAAGGATTTGTACATGTCTGGTGGGACAAATATTTTTCCAATCATTATTCTATATGCATTTTTACATGAGAAGTTTTTTGTAGTGAATGAAAGGAATGCACTAAAATCAAAATCACAAAAGTCATCACATGATTGAGCAATCTCATTCCATTCCTCAGGAATACTGCCTGTGTAATAAGTTCTATAATCATTAGCATTATATGGCATGCAATATTTACTAATTAACTCGAAATAAGTATAAAAAGTATTGCTAGAAATCAAGTGTTTCAATTCAGAAATACCATGCTCTTTCCATGTTGAAATATAAAAAGGTTTTCTACTGTATTGCAACTTTCTATTGTACCATATGGATTGATTGAGTATATGTACATTTGTAACAATATTTTTAAAGTTATACCAGTATACTAACATGTCCTTAATAGTGATAAATGGAATATTTTTGATAAAATGAGAGTTCCGAAATAAATTTCCCTTTAACAAGGATGCTAAATCTAAATCATTCAAATAATTAAGTTCAACAAGTTTCCACTTACAAACCATTTTATAACTACCCGTCAATTTTAATTTACTTGTATGATCGCGCCTAGTGGTCGTTAGTGCGTGCGGCCAATCGGGCTTCGGATGGAGTCGGTCAAGTATATTTCCAACAACAATGACTTCGCATATTAAGACGGGACGAAGTTTGTACAAGTACTTGATCAAATGCTGTAATGAACTGCCTCGTGCACCAAAAAATCATTATAAACATTTCATACGACAAGAATTCAAAAGCTACAAGGACGAGGGAGATCCACAAAGAGTGCAGCAGATTATAAACCGAGCAGTTGAAGATGCTAAGTGGATTGTAAACAAATACAAAAAGTGACTGAAATATCTTGCCAAGGAATGTGAGATAGTTTTTACATGTCTTTCAATTACCTTGTGAATAAATGAGTGCTATTAGGAAAAACTGGTAAAATAAAAAGCACTGTACCGTGCTAAAGCAGTACTGAAGTATGGATTATTAAGACACTCTGTCTGTCGGTGTTAGTATTACTTGACAGCGTAAGTCTGCAAGTATTTGTTAGTAGAATATCATTTCTTGTTTAGGCCCAAATTCTGGGCTCATATAAAAACTATCGTTTTCTGCTGAAATAAATTGTATCGTAAGTTTTAAGTCTAATTGCCAATTACTTTTCATGAAATTTGATTGTATATTATGTGAAACTATCTAAAAGTGAACTTTTTATTTTTGAAATTCAACAATTTGATCAAATCTATGAATTCTATGTTATGCCATAGGGCTGGTGGAGTAAAGATTCACTGTGCTGCTGTGCGTAACAATTGCATATCGTTTTATTAATTTCTGTTTAGAAAGGTTAACTGTATTTCTTAGCAAATTTGACTTGATCAGCATTTATAATGTGTGGATTTGTAGATCATGAGTGAGGAGAAATGCCATTTTTTTAATAACATGTTTTCTAACAGATTTTGTTGTGATGACAGTGGTGCATTCTAAATAGTGTTTTGTGTGTACATATGGCAAACTATCTTAATAATGATTGGCTTGATGCATGCATTAAAGAACTAGATTTTCCAGGGAGTCCATGGTATGAAGTGAAAGAATGTATTTCAAAGTATTTGATAGAGAGAATACGTCAAGAAGGACTCACAGATGATGAATTTGCAAAGTTCAGATATTTTTTAGGAACTGATTTTACTTCTACTCACAAACTAAAAAGAACTGAAGCGGCAGTGAACAAAACTATAAAAAGACCCAACATTCGAGATGAAAAACTAGAACACTTGTTGAAGGACTTGACTGTGAAAGCAGCGGGTGATGCAAAATGTACCTTAAAAAATGATATCAGTTCATCTCCTGAATGTTTTCAGGATATGGTCTCCCTCGTTAGAAAAATATTCGAGTCAAGTTTAGAATCTAAATTGCAAGTTGCCAGAATGTCACAATTAACACAGTTTGGATCTAACACAAGTGTAATTGCATTGAATACACTCGTCAGCAAAGATATTGAGATTCTTGGTGAAGCTGTAATGAAAATTCTACAAAAAGAGCCGAGTAGATTAACCAATATCTCACAGCGATTATTGGGCCGACTTTTGCCTGTAACTTTACGAAGGTTAATTTATAGACTGGTCCTAATAAAAACTCAAAAATTATCCGGTTATCCAGGATCAAATGTTGGAATTGGGGTACTTGCACAGGACAATGAGATAACACAACAGGGCTTGCGTGAAGCTTTCGCTAAAGGTATGAAAGTAGGCATGCGAGAACTCGGTTCCAAGGATCCAACGAAGTCGCCACTTCAACATTTGATACAAATGGCTGTGATTGAAGTATATGAAACGATCTCTGGATTGCGTCCTCACTCGAAAAACATGGAAATTCAAAGGGAATGTGCGAACGTTCTTAATATTCTTTACACTTTCTCAAGAAAATTTCAACGCAGTTACATTCTTTGGGTATTTCCACTTCAGATAACAATAAGTCAAGATCGTTATACTAAAGAACATCAATACGAACTTGCTATGTGGTTGAATTGTATTGTCAAATCATGCTTTCCCTCCAACATCAATTCAGTAAATGCTTTAGTTTTGAATATTTGGAAAAAAATTGTCGATGGCAACTTAGATTCATCACATCTTGGGATCAGTTTCATCAAGCATCTTATGAAAATTGGAATCAAGTACAAAACCTACAGATGTTAACTCGATCTTGCGAGTAGAACTGCCAGACAATAAAGGTACTGATTCAGATCTACATAGGATATTGTCATCTGCTTCACAAGGCAGTATCGGCTCGGAATATGAAGAAACTTTATTTGAAAATACTAATTTATGGTCGTTGTCGCACCCAGCGTTATGTCTGCGAAAATGGATAATGGATTTATTTGTTGGGGTGACAGATTTACCGGTTTTGATGTTTATTTGGGATCAGTTATTTTTGAATAATTGGGAGTCGACCGCATTGGAAACGGCATGCTTGTCATTACTCCATGTCATACAAGTTGACTTGGTTCGTACTTTAAATGTTGACACCTTATGTACTGATATGCTGGAGAAACCAGTCATGGTGAAGTTGTATGAAGTTCAGAGGTCTTGGAATGAACTTGCCTCGGTTCAAACCTAAAATTTATCATAAATGCATAACGTCACTGCTTATAAATTATATTGATCACTTAGTTAGATATCAGTCTTAGTTTGATTAAAAAACTGACAAGTGAATTTTAATTACTTATAACTGAATCTATCTATGAAGATGTTTATCATAATGGAATGAAGGCTTAAAAAGTTGCTTACTGTGTATATGTTCCATGCAGATTTTAGTTTTCATATGTATAATAGCAGAATGTAATTTGTTTGTATTATTATGAAAAACTCATTAAAATAGGAATTTTAACCCCTTTTCAATCTTTCTTGCAGGGTGAATGTTGGTAACTTCTTCACTAGCTCGCAATACATAAGTTCATAAATTAAGTACTTCTGCAGATATTATTCATTATTAGTACAGTATTCTGTAGTAATGCGTTTTTTACATGACGTCCCTTTTCTGTTTTTACTAATTAGTCACATCATACCACTGTTAAAAATATAGTGTGCACTGTGCTTTATTATTACCAATTGATTTCATAGTAATATGCACTTTTTAATAATTCGATGATTTTTCTTAGATAAATTTCCATGCAACTGAGTTTGTAATGTATAATATTTTAGTGACATTATCTGGAAATGTATAAAGAAAAGCAATGCATTTTCGAAAGTATCACAGTCTTGGAATATTTCTTGGCATAGCCTTTCTCTTTCTATGTTTTTGAAAGCTAAAGTCAACGACAAACGTATTCGTGATGAAGCCTTGACTCTTGATGAACAATTCAATAATGCATTGTCTTTAATTTCCTTAAAAGATGCAGAGACGTTTCTGCTAGTTTTAATCATGACAGCACCAAAAAGTCGTGATCGAAGAGATGCAATCAGAGAAACGTGGCTCAAATATTCAATACAGCAACACAGCAAAAAAAGCCTTGCAGGCCAGCAAGATATCAGTCATTATTTTGTCCTTGGCACAGCAGGGTTAGAACAAGATCAAATCGAAGCAATTAAAGAGGAACAAACACAACACAATGATTTAATTTTGCTGGAAGGATTCGTGGATGCGTATGAGAAACTCACAGAAAAATTAGCTTTAATGTTAATGAATGTTAGAGATCAAATCAATTTCAAATATGTTTTTAAAGCCGATGATGATACATTTGCGAGAATTGATATTCTTTACGAGGAACTCAAAAAGAGACATATAAAATTCCCAACTGAAAAACTATATTATGGATATTTTTATGGAAAAGGAAGAGTCAAAAAGAAAGGACCTTGGAAAGAAACTGATTGGAAATTATGTGATACATATATTCCTTATGCAAGGGGTGGTGGGTATATCATCTCATCTAATATTGTGGATTATGTTGCCAATAATTTTCATTTGTTTCAACGATATGTCAGTGAGGATGTATCGCTTGGTGCTTGGCTAGCTCCACTCGCAGTTCAACGGGTGCACGATAAAAGATTTGACACAGAATACAAGACAAGAGGTTGCAGTAATGCTTATATTGTTAGCCATAAACAGAGTATACTGGACATGAAAACGAAGCAGAAATTTCTTGAAAGTCATGGTAAATTGTGTGAAAAAGAGTTTTCCAATTTTCCAGGATATGAATATAACTGGGATGTGCCTCCATCTCAGTGTTGTGAAAGGACTAAAGATATACCATAGATTTATTTATTCAGGTGTGTCTCATATTATATTGATACACAAACACATGACAATGCACTTCATTTTAGCTAATTTTTTTAAATTCAGTATATGGGTTAAATGGAATGTGCTGGCTCACTCTTGATCCAGAAAATACTTTATTAAGTTTTCGTTAACTGTATTAAAATGAAATTGAAACCGGGTGATAAATAATCTTCATGGCTATGATCTTGGTACACGGTCTAAAAATTATAGGTCACCCAACAATTTAGAAAAAACTCTGGGTACTCCTGGAGTATGCGCACCGAGATGTCGCATAACCTGAACCCTAACCAGGTTGTGCGCCATCTTGGTGCGCATACTTCAGGAGATTCAAACTTTGTTGTGTTATAGCCACTTACCGGTATATTAATTGTGGCTCTTGCCGTAAAATTTATGCAAGAAATCAATGTAAATACAACTATGTAATAATCATTGTGGTAACATTACTTTAGAAAACTCTCTCAATGTGGTGTGTAAAAGCAAAATGGTTCAATAGCGTCCTTGTCCAACAATCCAGTTTTTGTATAATAAGGAGGTTGCAATGCTTCCGTGTCAACATTTCGATTATCTAAGTGTGGGGGCCAGGGTTAACATGGAGTAGAATTTTTAGAGCAGTTAAAATCGCAAAATTTACAAGTATGCGTATCTAGTCTTGTCAATTGAAAAGGCGCGACTCGTAAAACCGATGGCTTTGGTTTATCAATTAGGTGGTCCAAGGTTGTCGGCTCCGCGGGCCACAAAATTATTTTTGCATTGCTCGCGGGCCACAATAGTGCCAAGAATAAGTAAACAGTGCAATACAAAACAAACATCTTTATTGTGCAAGCACATAAATATCAGGCATAGCCATTCTAGGCTAATAGAATCTACATTAGATTTTTAGTTTTCTATGATGCCTATATTGTTTGCATATATTCCAGACAAAAAAGTTAAAAAGCCAGATAACAATTTAGACCGCCAAGCACATCATTCAACTTCGCTAGTTTCCCCAGCTATCCATAACACTACCGTATTTAATTCAGTGACAATAGTGATGACAATACGTCGAAAGATTTTTCTGATTAATTTCATGACGAAACAACACGAAATGCGATGCGGGCCACAGGTAATGAAGCGGCGGGCCACGTGTGGCCCGCGGGCCTGGGTTTCGACCACCCTGAATTAGATTGTGGAGAAAATCTGGCGAAACTCTCCTTACAATGAGCACTGACAAACTACATTATAAAAGTGGAAGCGTCAGTTACCACACTAATATGGGCGTATTCACGATTCAAGAGAAGTCTTTGGATGACTTGTGTAAGTGATGTTTTTCCCAGTTAAAAACTAATCGTTCGTAGTGGCATCCTATAGCGGTTTGTTGATGAATATAACATACGTACTGATACGAAACATTTTATTCTCTGTGACATGATAACAGAGACTGAAACGGTTTAATAAAATTTTAGGTTTAGCAAAAACGTACGAATCTGACAAAATATAGAAATACTAGGTACTGCTGCAAATGAAAAGTCAAAAACATGTGGGTCCAAACAACCAAGACTACCTACATACCAGGTCTATTTGATTTGGGATGTCAAGAATAAAAGATAGCAACTAACTACTAAACTATACTATGACTAAACCATCCTCCAAATAAAGATGACCTGAAAGAGATAAAAAAAAACAGCCTCTCCTGAAGGAAACACAGCACCTTGGAATAATGACTAATACGCACTGGGGGTCAATAAGACAGCTTAATCACATGGCCCTTGTTCGCGTACCAGTCCTTGTTGGGTATGGGATTAGTTAGCAAGCTTAGTTGTTTCAGATGCATGGGTTTGGTGTGAGAAGTGGTAAGCGGCGAGGAGTTCAGCAATCTTTTCCTACATAATTATCTCCATGCGATTTGAACCTGCTAACCCACGCAGGGTAATCAGAGTTGCGATGGCAAGCGCGTTCCTAACGCTTAGGATAGGATTTACATATTTATCCCGAGGGGGGGGGAGGAAAGTCGAGAAGACGGCTTAACCATATGGCGAACCACGGCCTCTCGTCCGGTTACCATTCCATGTCGGGTATGGGATTAGTTAGTTATTTTTCGGAAGCAGGGTCTTGATGGTGGAGAAAGCCGTTACCGACCAGCGGTTACGTGAACCACCCTACGGCGACGAGGAGTGAACCACCCTAACGCTTAGCACGCAGGAGGAACAAAACGACGCGTTGAGGACCAGAACAACAAATGGACAAAAGCAATCTGCAAAGGTCCCATATAGTTTTGCCCTGGTCCTCACATATTAACTGCATAATGCGATTATGTCAAACACAGTTGCATGGCCGTAATATGTGCTAACTATTTCAATACAGATAAAACGTATATATTATTTGACAGTTTTAAAACAAATACTCTCCGACCAGCGTTATAGGTGTTACAGCTTTTCGTCTTGCGCGACCCTCATTACAGGAATCCATGCCAAAATGATAACACTATAAAACAAAACTCCATGGGTCAAAAGTACGAAAAAGGGAAATAAATACCTACTACAAATTATTAATTAGAGGGGTAATCTGTTAATTGCTGGTATGTGTTTGGTGTGATAATTATTTATCTATTAATACGGACTATTGACTGTATTCGTGGTCGAGAAGCTAGTCTCAGAGAAATGAAGTCATTAGAAATGGTTTTATTTCTGATTGTGTGTGTTTTCAAAGCAAAGTCTGAATATAGTTCAGACGAGAAATACATAATATGTACGTGTAGACAAATATCAATTAATTTACGGATGATCAGTGTAATTCCAAGGGTTAGTGGAACCGTCGGCACGGAACATCTCGAATTGTGGTGCTGTAGGCTGTTACGCGCTGGTTAATTCTGGTGAGGTTAGAGACTTGGCGAGTCGAAGTCAATAGCTAGGAACTAAATGAAAATTTCTTAAGAAAATAAGTGTTTTGGTGATTCGTTTACTACTATCTTGGCAGTAATAACAGTGCTTGATAATGTCTTGTATGTAATAACCCTTTATATTCGTCAGCCCGACGCAGCATTGTCGCATTGTGGTGCTGTTCGATCACTTTTCGAGGTCCCTGGCGATTACTGCCACACAATTTAAATTAGTTATAAATAGATTATTGATTTATTGAAATATTGATTGTTAGTAATTTTTTTCATGATTACTCCATATTGCGGTACAAATAAATGATGAATATTAATTGATTGATACAGTAGATATGCAGCAGTGCATCCGGGCTGTGTCCTGAGTAACTCAAGAAGAATTATATATCAACACTAATATTTAAAATTCGTTACCCTGATTATTCCGCGATATACGATAAAAAATATTTTTGTAATACATTTTTATGGGTGATGTGAAATAGAATCTCTACCCAAAATATTTCAAAGGCCGAACAAACCGATGTGTTTAGTTTGTTAGTTTTCTGAGAAAAATTATTATGAGTCATGAAAATAAAGTTTATATATACTGTGCTACACGCCCTTACATCACGTTAAGAAGAAATTGTTATTATAATAGTATGCATTTTGTAATTACACGTTTTTGTCTCAGATACTTCTTAGTGATAGTACATTTTTTGTTGTTGAGGCAATCTGGAATATTATGTGCCATGTATCTCAGAAACTATTTCAGTTTCATCCTGTTTTGCAGCATGGCCGTTCTTCTCTTTTTATGGTTTCCAAAAGCTCTATTGGTGAATAAACAAGTTCACAATGAATTAGCAATTCTAGATGAGAAACTTAATAATGCATTGTTAGTCAATGCAAACCATGCTGAAATATTTCTACTAGTTATAATTACGACTTCGCCGGAGGGGCGAGACCGAAGAGATGCAATTCGTGAAACTTGGCTCATGAATTCAATTGAAAAACGCCACAGAAGAGAAGGCCTGGGACCAGTGTTAACTCTAAGCAAATTATGAGTGCGAAAGTGCTTCGCAGTCCAAAAAAAAAGTGCGAAAGTGCTTTTGCCGATTTTAACAAGTTAGGTGCCCTAGCCTTTCATATAACCCATTTAAAACGGCATAGATGCTGGAAAAAGCGCTCCTCCGGTTAATATTATGAATTAAAGAGAAGCCTTTTCGTTAACGGAATCCCTTTAAGCGAATTCATGTTTAATTAAAACAAGCGAATTCATCGGCAACGAAATGACATCTGCTAACACCTGCCTACCTACTTTCATGCAATGTAAATAGCAATATAAATAGCAATCAACTAATTAGGGTTAGGTGCGCTAGAAATTCAACTTTTCGATTCATCCCTAAACCTAATCTGATAATTATTAATTTGTGATTTTGAACCGATTTGAAAGTCGCCACCCGCTGTTTTAAAAGATAGGTTAACCTACGTTCCCTCCGAAATATTATGCAGGATACTCCCCTGTTTTAGGATACGATTGTACTTGTTTAGGAGATAGGTTGACCTACTTTCCTTTCAAACTTTTTTCTCCGAAATATTACACAAGATCACTTTGAAAATCCTCCTGTTTCGTGAGCTAGCGTGACCTAATTTCTCATTTACATTTATATTATACTATTTCAGAGCTTACCCAAAGACAAGTAATTTTTAAATGTCCATGCCTTGGTTTGCGTGCGAGTTAGTTTAAATCGGGCAGAAAACATCATATATTGGCAAAATGTTTAGTAATGTCATGTACTTTCAGCATTCATAAATAGCACTCTTTGTAATGCTGCTGACCTAGTATCAAATATTCGCATCACAACGCCACTTGCGAGGTTTCCATATATTTCAATTACACTAATAGGAACGATGACACAAAGAGTTTTCTTTTGCGAAGGTACACTAAATATAACGAGGGTGATTCTTGAGAAAAACATGAATATAAAAAATAAACGAATGATATGATAGTGGATCCCAAATAATTTTGAGAGTGTCTCGAAATACCAATCCATTTGATAAATAATTTTTATTCGACCACATGAACGCTGATATCCTGAAAATTAATGTTGAAAGAGAATTACGCATTCTCAGATATCGGACATCCAGTCGCGATATTCAATCGTTCATATGCACAAATCTCACATTAATAGTAATTGCTACCCAAGTTTGTAAAGTTTAGAAACCAACAAACAGAAAATAACTTATCCTAAAACACAATTAAAATTCAGTCGGCAATAAATTCGTCGCCAAGACGATGCCATACAAAACAAAAAAGATTTGGTCGCGAGAGTTACGTGAGATGACTGCCGTTGTTTTTTAAGCAGAATGTAAAAAAATTTATAATTAATAAACGGGAGTTACGACGCCCTTTACACATCGTGTGTATTAAACTTCCCGGTAGGTACTTTGGTAAGTACTATTATTATTGTACTATACACCTGTTGGAGTATTTCGGACAATTTCGAATTTAAAATAAATGAAAACCCGACATATAATAAAGACGCAAAAGTAAAATGAACATTTATTGAAAAAGTTATTATTTAAGAAAGACAACATGATCGTACAATTCCGCCAAAACCTCGATGTTCGCAAGTGAGATGATAAATAAATACTTCCCTGTATTCGATCAATTAACTTTAGCGTATCGTTGTTCTGCCAACAAACAGCCGGGTGCAAAATATTTCCGTCCTGTGATATGCTCACAAATATTCTCGATATTAATATCATACCCTCGCGTATGTACTTTCTATTAGCTCTTTAGTGATCCCTTCCATCCTTGGCCAAGTCATGTTTCGAATATGTGAACATTTTATTCGACCATACATGGCCGGCGGGATGTTAAAATTGTAAACAAGAGAGAGGTAAAATCAATCGCGAATTTCGTTATAACGGCTCGTTTACGAATTGTTGCGCCTGTTATCGTCGAAAATGATTACATTTGTTGTATTTTGAGGCATTTAAGCAGTAATAATTAGGGCATGACATCATCAAAATCGTCAAGTGAGATCTTGAAATTGCAAATTCCGTAAATAAAATTGTGAATTATTCGGTAACGAATTCAGCTTTAATGACCGTCGGGGTATTGTTTTGTTGAAAATTATTATTAATGTGAGAGCGCCAAAAACATACAGTCCATACCGATGCGACTGCAATTTATATGGTCGCAATTGGTGTGGCGCGTTTATTAATAGTGTAAAATAAATTAAACGAATATCAATTATAACCAAGCCTGTCAGCGTGTTTATTTTCTGTGGGCAGGAATCGTAAAATACCATCTTGAGACAAATTCACTTCTATTATAAAATCTTAATTTTCAGTTATTATCGTTATACAAATAACGTGTGGCAACTTTTTAATTTATCGTCGAAAAAAACCGCCCCACACTCGTCCAAACGTGTGTCGAGCTTGAACGACAGGAACAGATTCATCGACGACCTTAATTAGGGAAAATATGTATTTTATTGGGAATGCAAAATAAATGTAACAAAACGCATTTTTTGTGATATAACTTTGTATTTTCGGAAACGGGTTGCCGTGAAAGGTAAAATTTGATCTAAATTAATCGCAAAAATGTTTTATTTTAAATGTAACAAAACACATTTTGCGATATAACCTTGTATTTTCGAAAACGGGTGTCCTGAAAAGTAAAATATGATCTAAATTAATCGCAAAAATGTTTTATTTTAAATGTAACAAAACACATTTTTCGAGATACAACTGTATTTTCGGATACCGGGTGTCATGAGAGTAAAATATGATCTGAATTAACCGTAAATAATGTTTCATTCCAAATGTATCATAACGCATTTTTTTGCGATATAACTTTGTATTTTCGAAAACGGGGCGTCACGAAAATTATTAATCTAATGTTTTATCTATCGTCTAACTAACGTCTGGAACACATCATTTTCGGGGAGAACTCTAGCCCGCGAAACGTCATTTAATTTAAAATAGAGAATGTTTCACGCATTTCAAAACGGAAAATCACCAGTAAGTGGACAGGGATTCAACCCTCCGGATTCAGTATTCTATATCCCCGTGTCAGAACTTTCTGAAGAATGGAACAAAGAACCCGTCAAACCGCCGCGGAAGAAGGGGAGTATTTTTGCACTAATAATTAGGGCGTGACAAATCAAAATCGTCAAGAAACTGGTGAATTTGCAAATTCCATAAATAAAATTGTGAATTGCTCGGTAACATTTTAGCTATAATTATCGCCGGGGTATTGTTTTGTTGAAAACACGTTGAAACTTGAGGGAATTAGTTACAATTAGCGCCTGACCTCTATTAGGCACTCGAGCACTCGAAAAAAAAGCACTCGAGCCCAATCTTTTTAGCATTAAGTCGCATACGTAAAATATCCTGTAAAAGAAGTGCTGTTCATTAACGTCATCTCGTCTTATGACCACGCAGAAATGCCTTTATTGCCGAATTATTCAATCACTATTTTAAATCAACATTCAGGATTGGCACAATTTCAGATTTGCGAAGTTTATCACCATAGAAATACATGAGAAAGTTAATTATCGTCTTAATAAATATCTGCATCACGGTATGGACAATAATATTACCATTCGCATAAAATTGGGACGGTAAATTTACAAATCTTGATAGGTAATATTAAAGCCAACGCAAATGTTAATTTGAGTCCTCAATGTCTTTAACAGCTGTTGCCGATGTGAACGAACGGGTAAACCCGAAATATAAAACTTCGATGTCCGCCGACCCACAAGAATTCATATTTGTAAAAAAGAGAGGGGCGGAATACAGATTACCCAAAACCTGGATATCGCCGCCAAACGATCGGTGACAAGAACAATTAGCGATTACAACGGAATTAACCAGTAAAAGCTTTGTTGCCGATTTTTAATGTTTCCACCACGTTTATTCGGTACTCCTTAAAAATATTCGATTTAAAAAAATATTGAATTTTTGCCCACCCCTCCTCGCTATATCAATGACGTCCTTTCAACATTGTGATTACAATAAAATGGCACTTAATGGTATTTTGTGAATTTGTTTATTTTGCAAATCTGTGACATGCTGCTAAAGTTTCGTCTGATTTGAAAATAGTGCAGTTTGGTCACAATTCATCCAAAGTGACTATAACAGGTTACTAACACTTTTATAGTCATTTTGAATTCATCGATATCATTGATAGTCACATGACCACTCTGGTTCAAAGAACGCCCCGGGAGCGTTTTTTGCGGGAGAAAGCGGAATCCGTGTGCTTTTATAATAATCATATTATAAACAAGAATTTGCGTTAATGCAAAAGCTTTATCTCCTATGTCTGCATCTCATAGGTTAGAATTCCGGTAAATATCGTTATGATATGCAGAATTGAGTTACAAAAGTACCAGTATGTTACTTATTTGTCAACTTAATACTCGAAAATATTTGTTAACTTTGAATTTTTATTCCATTCAAAATCGGAAAAAAAGTGCTATTTCTCTTCAAAATCGGAAAAAAGTGCTATTTCGCAGTCCCTAAAAAAAGTTGCGAAAGTGCTTCGCAATTTTCGCAAAAAAGTGCGCTAATAGTGAACACTGCCTGGGACCACAATATATCAAACATTATTTCGTTTTTGGTACTGCGAAGCTGGAACCACAACAAATTGAGAAAATCAAAGAAGAACAAAGGCAACACGATGACCTACTCTTACTGGAAGGATTTGCAGAAACGTATGGGATACGTACGGAAAAGTTGGCTCTCACGCTAATTCATGTCAGAAATCAGTTTAGATTTAAATATGTTTTTAAAGCGAATGACTTCACGTTTGCCAGAATTGATATTCTATACGAAGAACTCAAAGAGCGACATTTGAAGTTTCCAACTGAAAGACTTTATTATGGTTATTTTTATGGAAATGATAAAGTTAAAAAGAAAGGACCTCAGCAAGAAAATGATTGGCGACTGTGTGATACCTATATTCCTTATGCATTGGGTGGAGTGTATATAATCTCATCAAATATTGTGGATTACGTTGCTAATAACTTTTATCAGTTCAAGCGATATGTCAATGAAGATGTATCGCTCGGAGCGTGGCTAGCTCCCCTTGCCGTTCACAGAATCCACGATAAAAGGTTCGATACGGAATACAAATCACGGGGTTGCAGCAATACTTATATTGTTAGCCATAAACAAAGTATTCAAGACATGAAAATAAAACAAAAAACACTTGGGACTCACGGCAATTTATGCAGGAAAGAAGTTTCCCTTTTTGGGGGTATGAATATAACTGGGATGCTCCATCATCTCAGTGCTGCGAAAGAACAGCAAACATACCATAAATATATTTTTGTAAACTTGAGAAATTTATTTTTTAATGAAACAATAATTTATTTATATATAAAATGTCGTTTGTGTATTATACGCGTAAATTGACAAATAGCCGAAGTGGAGGTCATTATAAATTTCTCAATGATTCTCGTCAGATGCAAACGTGTCCCGAGCCAAACGTGCTAGTGTGCGACACGGCCTTTGATTCACATAAGAAAATTGATTTGATAGTAATTCTGATACAAGATCCATGTAATTTCAGCCTTTAGCTATCTGTCTGTCCATCCCAATAAAACAGTATTTCTTAACAATTTAACGGACCCATTTAAAACCCCTCAAGCAACGGACACAAATCAAAACGAATTGCAATACATGGTATCGCGTTTAAATGAATGTAATCATTCTCAAAAATATATTATCAACCCAATGAATTGTTGAAAAAACAAACCATCAAAAAAAGATTTCAGTAATTCAGAATCTAAACTTGTTAGGATACCAGGATTTCAAAACCGAACCTTCTTTCAGCGAAAAGAATGGGCATTATTCAGTGCAGACACAGGATGATTAGGACTGACATGTAGGGTTTTGTTTATTATCAATTCCAATTCGTTCTGGCAGCTGCACACACGTACGTTGCTGGGATATAATTTCAAAAATGTAAGAAGAAATCCTGGTTTGACTTTCCCTTCCATCGCGTAACTTCATCGCCGTGTTAGTACCTGTATCAAAGTCATAAGATTTCAACAGAAATGTTTATTTGAGATATCAGGTAGACGCTTTGAGTAAAAAAAGGCAGAAAAACAAACATAAAACATAGCTCACGGACGATTTGGACGATGAGACACCCTGAGGCTAGGCTGTGCAAATTGTGAAACCCCTCTACAACAATGACGCCACAACTAATCCGTTTAACGTCATAATAGGGATTTCGAGTTTATGTATCATGACACCACAATGACAGTTTCAAATTGCTTGGATTACAAAACTTTAGCTTTAGACAAGGTACCGATACATATATACATATAAATTATCATGACACTGAAAAATCCGACATCATAATATTCGTTTTCAGTGAGATCTGGCATAGTAAAAATTATATATATATATATTAATGCTTACATTTTTTGTTGCTTAAATGAATTAGTATATATAGCTATATATTGATATTTTTTTCATAAAATAAAGACATTATTACGGTAAAAACTGTTCAGTTAATTCAAATCAGCATACTGCGTTTTTAAGGCTAAAAGAATAGAGATTTTCGAAGTTGTACAAATTCATTTATTCGGCCGTGTCTCAATTTTTAATCGTTAATTTCACATGGTAAATATTTGGAATCGGTAACCTGAATTTTAAACTGACATTATTCTGGAACAAGCCTTTACAACGATTTAAAATGAATAATAGTTCAAAATTGTTTGTCAAGTCCTCGAGGTTTGAGGCCCGTAGGCTTTAGCCTACCATACCTAATTGTATATCCGGCCGTGCTTAGAATCTCATGAGTTAGTCCGACAGAATCGGGCTTTAACATTGTTTTTGGACATAAAGTTTTTTTTAATGTTTAGATATAATGTCAATGACATAAATAATGATACCCAGGTGAGTGTGGAGTATATAATGTTGAGCAATTTTTTTTAAATGGATTTCAAGTATTCGTACCAAGATGACGCACAACCTGGATTCTAACCTGATGCACATGCAATGTTCAGGTTGTGCGCCATCTTGTAGCGAATACTTCGGGAGCACCTTTTCGTTAAAAACAATTATTTCATAACTACATGGGTTAGTTTTGAATACATAGTAACATTGCATCTCTTTACAATGTCAGAAATTCAATTTTAGTAGAATAAATGGTAGTTTATTTCACTAATATAAGCCAAGATCCATCGACAGCATCTAGCCACTTTCTTTTGCACTCGTCAAACTACATTTGTGTTGCTGCGAGCATTTCGTTTTTCTGCTTAAAGCTTAGGGACTTGGGAAATATTTTAGTTGTTGAAATGGATTGGAATATTTGACCTCGTCATTCACCCCGAACAAGGCCATATAAAACCATCCACTGGTATCTGACGATGTGTAACGTGTTTTCTTTTGGAAGAACCGGAACCTTTCAGGTGCAGCATTGACTTTGGCCAAATTAATATATCCTTGTGGAGATAGAATGTATGCGGATGCGAAACCGAGATGTGCACCTGTTATGCCAACATAGTTGAGTCGAACATTTTGATCACTAGTACATCACACACATTTTCCTGCGTGCTTCGGTTGTACGTAGTAACGCGCACATTTTTGCGAACATGCATCAAATTCCACTTGTTTATTGAGCTATAGGTTTTTGACGAGTATTTGTGTATGATTTCATTCTATAGAATTTGTATGCTGTTTTGAAGAATACTAGTTTCAGCTGTTTTTTTTATCATCCAAACCGCGTGTTTGAAGTAAGTTTTGTAATACTGCGAGTTGGTTTTCAAATGGTTTATTTATCTCCATCACTTGACATCCTTAAATCGGTGATGCCAGTAAATCTTTAATACAAAAAAATCAGTATCATCTGCAATAAAAACAGCTGACTAAAATAAACTCAAATGACAGCTGGGGGATGGATACTCAAATTATCTGCTCCATCGCGTGCCTCTTACCAGTTTACATGGGTGCCAATTGGTATCTAGGCTCAGCCAAAGACAAAAAGTTTCTGGCTGCGATTAGCGTGACGAAATATTTTTAAATATATATTCCACAATAAAATTATTTGATGCATATTACTGAAAGTTACGCCTGATATATCTTTTCCCATTGCACTTTTCCTTTAATGATATTCAATAATATGACGCTCATCTGACATAGTTTTTCAAGTGTGTAGATAGGTATAATCTTTTCCACGCTGTTCAGATGGGAATGCGCGAATATATCTGAGAATCGCTAATATTTTATTTGTTTGCAATGCGATGAAATCCCATCTTGGCATTTCTGCCTCTCGCAATTGCTGCGTATATTTATCGGAGAAGTTCTGTGGCGTGGTTATCAAATGAAGAACTCATGGGAGTATTTTTTCCACGTCTCAACTACTCTCCAACCTTGACATTTTGTCAAACCTTTTTTTCATTCAACCTTTTTTTTTGAACATCCCCAACAACCACAATTAATTCTGTCATTAAACTTCCGAAACAAACAGATAAAATCATCAACAGATGCATATCACCAAGTCCTAAGTAGATATTGCTAAATTTATCTTTATTTTACCATTTTTCATGTAATGCTTTTTGGTAAACCTGTTATCTATCGTAAATACAGCACATTTGGCTATGTTGCAGTGTAACTTTTTTAGCCTCACATTTTTGATATTTGTATTCAGATCTCTTGGCCTTGGGGCTCTGTCAAGCAAAGTTACATATAAAATATTGGTTGTAATTTGCAAAACATGACTCCGCATTTTACCACCCGTATATATATCATTCATTGTCGAGAATAATAATAAAATCATAGAATCTAAAACCCAAAAACAAAAAAAAATTTTTGTTGTAGCTGCATTCGGGGGACAGCATGACAACAGGCAAGTGAATCACGGTAGCCTCTTATAGTTTATGACGGGGTTTCCTAAAAGGGGACCCCGGCCTCCTTGGAGGCCATTGATCGGTTATCTGGGAGCGCGAACAAACAGATGGAAATGCGAATATATAATAACAATGTATTTTATAGAAGAGAAGAAGAAAAAGTGTTGAAAGTCTTTGGTAGTTTGAAAAGCATTGGCATGGAACATAAGAATGAACTACATTCTTTCCCAGGGATATACAATAAAATGTAGCAATTTTCTCATTCTTGTTCTCGTGATAGCATTATCTTTCCACTGCATCGTCGTGATCATCCCGCTGCATAACAATCCTTGCTAGCAAATAATTGACTGTTCTCCACCGGGTGTATATCCACTTGAACCACTGCCGACTGCTTTAGCAGGCTTGTATTGTTAATTGCAACAAAAGCGGGTATTTTGAAATCTACTCTTTATTTTACGCGTATGTTTTTAACAGTATTTCCATATATATGGGTCGCGATCCAAAGCTGGGTTCAAAAAATACCTAAAAGTTATTGATTTTATTTCCTAGTAAATTTGGTGCTTGCGTAGTTTGTGCACCAAGATGGCGCACAACCTGAACATAGTATTGTAACAGGTTAGGTTTCAGATTGTGCGCCATTATGGTGCACAGATTTGATCAAAAACACTAATACAAATTACAAGCCGTAGAAAAAATTGCTCAAGGCTGCACACTCTACACCCATGTAGAAATGATGGGCAATAACCCCAAGATGAATAATCACAAATAAAAAAAACTTTATGTCTGAAAACAAGGTTGGGCCTCAAAAGGCCCCTTATCTGCCGGACTAAGTGATGTGACAATGTGCAAGGGGATTCCTGGGCTCCTTGTCGTCGCAGGGTGGTTGATGTAATGGCTCATCGGTTGCGTCTTTCCCCACCGACGACGTTTGCGGACGCATTGCGCTACAGCTTGGGAAGGCGTGAATAGGCAACTAACTCATCGATAGTTGTGTTGTTTCGAAGGGTTTATTGCGAATTAGAAGCAATTGGCAAGTTTTTGCACGCATACGCTATTCATGTTTTAGTTTTAACCTACTCAATACAAAAAAATCAAATACTACAGCCCATTTTAAACAAAGCAGGCAAAAGAACTTGCTAAAAACAATTGTTTTAAACAATTCTTTTCAAACAAATCCCTACGTGACATGCTCTTTCAGTTGCGCAAGCTTTCAACGATTCGAATTCGTCATAACTTTGCCACACAGAAAGCACTGCGTCTTGTGAGAGCCATAACGGTCGGAAACAATAATGAAAATAAAGGATAGTTTTATATATACTATCTCGATTTGGCATTGGGCCTTCGAATTTTTTATTCAACTTGTAATCATCACTTCAGAATTCAATAACTCTGACATTGTATAATTACGATCTGGCAAGAATTTAGATGGGCAGAATAGTCTTAAAATAAGTTATTGTAGCGGCATACCATGGATTAAAAAAAAAATAACCAACTATCTCTGATAGAGATTTATTAAAATGAGATCGATTATTATAACTGAGGATATCATAATTCGAGCGTGACAATCGAATAAAGCATACAAATAAAAAGTAATTAAAACATTTAGCTCACGTTTTCGTTACAACTTCAGGAAGTTTATACTTTACTTCACGCATTATGTATTAATAATTTCAGATAGTAAATACATATTTTCTCCAAATTTTTGTTACTACTTTAATGGGAATCACCGCCATTACAGAAACGCTTATGTATTTAAATTTTTGTACGGTATTATTAAGTAGACTAGTGATAGTCACGGTAATTACGTATGAAGTTATATAATTTCATAAACATTACAGCGACTAAAATAACGGCGCAGATCAGTAACACATAAATAGAAAACATGCATCACTTTTAGTTTTAAAAATTGTTGTTCAATTAAAAACGATCCAAATCATCGGATTCTGTGCGAATTGAACAAAAGAATAAATCAGAACACTTTAACATTCAGGTATTTGTGCTTGCAACGTTTCCATATCCCAAATATGCTTCATAATTTATACAGGTGTATATGCCAAAATGATCGTACGCCGGAAAGGTTAAATTCTACGACTAGGCTTTCCAAAATACAGTATATATATATATATAATAATATGATAGCAGAAAATAGAGAAAGTAATTTGGTCATATCATCAAGCGGCACACCCATTATATCCAGCAGCAATCACACCTTAAAGTGCGCCCACTTCACACACCAAACTCGACACATGAGGTGAAATCAGTGAGAGTCAATCGTAGGTCTCGATACAGACGCGACTGTATGATAAGCCATAATATCCAATGTATAATTCTTAGTCGTTTATCTGAACCGGAAGTTAATACAGATACCGACAACAAATGTTTTTTGTGCAATTTATTTCTGCATATATATTGGCTACATGATCTACATGACGTACAATTGCTCTTGTTTATCACAAACATTTGAAACATTGTAAAACAAGATGTTTTTTGTATACGAACGGTTCTTCTTTACCAAAAAAAGCAGAGACCTAGAAATACTGAAATCTGACAAAAACTGATCAGAATTAAGTTACGCCAGAGGAGATTAATGTATGCACAGCAAAAATATGAAAAAATGTACACATTATTATCAGAAATTGCTAGCAATATGGGAAGTAAAAATTAGGAAAAATGCATAAACTAATTGTAAATTGAAATGTTCATAATCTGGGCTAAGATCTGCGTAGTTATGCTAAGAAAATGAATCATTGAATGAAAAATCTTGAATATCAACTTAGTTGCAATATTTAATGTCAGTAGGCAGTGTTTATGCATCTAGTGTATTTGATAAAAAATGGTATGAGGAATTCATTTAGAAAAATCAAAATTTTCAATTGACTATTTTCTACAAGACAATTAAAAAAGGACGGAAAAATTTGTTGAAGACAGTAACATGTTGAAAATGTCTATAAAATGCATGGTGATTGTCCCTGTTTCATTCTAAAAATTAGTTTGGCATAAATTCAAAATTTGTCAGAATAAAAAATGATTGACGACTACAAACTACTTATATACAAATGCTTCTCTGATCAGCAAAAAGATCCACTTACAATAAAAAAGATGTAGAATTACATATGTATTTAAAGATCGATAATCAGGTATTTCATGTACTACCATATCAGTTTATAAAACCATGTGAAAAGAGGTTTAGTTTAGACGATTAAACAAAGTGAAAAAATCACCAACTAAAATCGTATAAAAATACAAAACGACACAAAACATCTAAATATAAATCCACTGCACGATTAAAAAATCTTGCAGAAGAGACGCTTAGCTCATAACTAGAACGTAGAAAAAAGTCAGTGTCAGTAACGCAACAAAAAATCGCATCGCGAAAATTCTGTGCCAATTTTTTTTATTTCATAAGAATGCACAAAATTTGAGCTCGTATCAAAAACAATAAATCAGCTGAAAAAGCTTCTTCTTTTTCTTCCAAAAATCACACCTTTTCCACTAAATTATCGATATCATTCACTTCCCACTTACTGAGAGAGTGATGCTACCATGCAGACCAGATAGAGATGGGGAAGAATACCCGACAATCACTCTCCTCTCTCCAACTCGACGTGGCTTGACGGTGATCGTTTTTGTAAAGGTAGCACCACCTTTAATCTGTGACAAAGAATAACAATAAGTTATTGGGGATGATTTTGGGAATTGCACATCTCTTGACCAGACAAAAAATAGTACTTCATTTCACTTCTATAAAAATAGAAATTCAGTACACAAGGATTGCTGCTTATTCACTGTAGGATATCCCCAATCATGTATCATGAAGAAAATACCAAGACCTAATATTCATATATGAATAGCTACATGACGAAAATAGTCATGAACTCATTCCTATTTTCCCCTTTGCATGTGCAAATACCAGTCATAGCCATATTCATCACAACAATATGGCTCTTCATATGATAAAGCCATGCCACCATATTTTTTCTGACCTTTGCGATAAACATAAAATCATGAGCGCTATAACTATATTACTGTTATTAGTCAATATATTATATATTTAATACATAATACATACCGCAGTCACATCAATTTCCATTACACCTACGATTCCAGAACCTTCAGCCCTTAGAACTCCTGGTTTTAAAGTAGTTGACAACGGATTCGTGAAACTGATATTGAGAGTGACAGAATCCCCAGGTTTGTAATTTTTCCCAGAAGCCTGAGAACAAGGGAAGTATCTATGAATTTTGTTCAATAATAATATAAAATACTTCACTGGTAATGTACTGGTGGCATAAAATAAGTTCTAAAAATGTTACAACTTCATTGAGTACTTGGCATATACTTGCAATGAAATCATGGATAATATTAATTTTAATTTCACATAATATTTGGCATATATTATCATTTAGCTACTTTGTGGATCAATCCAGAATATTCTGTTTTGAACGTGATCAACAAGAGCCAATCATAGACTACAGTATATGTAACAGTTGACGCTATTTGGCCCATGTCTCATTTTCCCGATTTGTCCTTTTATAATTTCCCGATTTGTCTTTTTATAATTTAACAGCCCTGCCCTGGGCAACCATCCGTAAAAGCCTGATGCGCTAATGATATTGAGAAGCCTACACCAGAATGCATACGGTTATATCACTTAGCGAGCCCTAATCTAATCTACAAGTAGAAAAGCTAAACTGTCCAAACCTTGATCGCAATAGTTGGCTTGAGTAATTCAACCGTATCATGATAACCAAAACTTTGTAAAACGTCTTTTCCTTCCTTTACTCCACCAAGTGCAAAAAATTTGATGCTGTCGTTATTTTTGACCTTCGATAAGTATTCACCAGCTGACAGAGTAGTTTTCACAGTTTTGGATTTTCCGGCAGGAATTGTCTCCTCAAAACTTACAGCATGAATTTTTGCAACAACAGAACCTGAATACGTTGTAAAAATTTCCGTAATTTGAATAGAAGGTAACAATAGGGAATATTTCAACTCCATCTATACAGACAATTTGGTGAAAATTGATATTCCAACAATGCTTGTAAACAGCAGATGCTTTGGAAAATTACGATGTTACAAATAAGACAAGAGAACAATGCTCAAATATTTAGACACAAGAGTCAAATGACTAACACGATCGCTGATCAAAGAATTCTACCCAAATGTTATGTGAAGATGCGCCTACTAATTATTATAGATACAGGAAAAATATGAAGCAGAATGTCAACTACATAACTTCCTTGAGAAAATTTGAAAAACAAAAGTAATAGCCTTCTTACGACTGCTTTCATCCTTCTACAGTTAAAAAAACTACTGATAATGTCATTTCTGTTCGCTACAAAGTGATTTCCACTCTTATATGTAATATACTCTTATATGTAAATACTGGCACGAAATCTTGAAATCCCAATTTTCAAAATGAATAAAAATCGTCCTATTTAAAAAACACATGAAACAATGAAAAAATAATCAATCCTCGTTTTATGAAACATACTAACAAAGACAATATACAATAATAGAACTCACCATTGTATTGCATAAGTTTTGCTGCAACCCTCAAAAATACATTCTGAGTGGTGGAAGAAGTGTTGGTAAACTAAATCAAAAGAAAGTATAAATAAACATACAACAAACAAAAAGCGAAGACTAACAATCTTTTATTAAAACATGAAACCTATTGGACCTCCAGAAGTATGCGCACTAAGATGGCGCACAACCTGAACATAGTAGGTGTGTATCGTTTGATTCAGGTTGTGCGACATCTTGGTGTGCATACTTTTTTAGAAAAACAAATCTATATCACATTTTAAACGCATCTAAGAAATCCATTTTTTCCAAACAAAAATGAAGCAAATAAACTATATATTTATTCAAAGAACTAAGGTACTCCTGAAGTATGAGTAACCAAGATGTCGCATAACCTGAACCTTAACCTGGTACAAAACCTGAGTTTAGGTTGTGCGCCATCTTGGTGAGCATACTTCAGGAGGTCCGAAACTAAGACAAAAGAATTCATCCTTCATACAAAAAGCAACCCTGCACAAACCGTGAACGAAGCGCCGATTTCTTTTCCGACAGGAACAGAGTCAGGTATATCTCCTGTAAACTTGATAACTTGTTTCGTTTCTTTCTTTTCGGTTCTAGGAGTTGTTACATACTTCCGTGCAGTTTTAAATGACAAGCGTTCCTCTGGTGTTCCTGATATAAAAAATTATTCCCACTGTTGCAATGGCCAAAATAAGTACCGCACTTTAAGAACTTCTATTTCAGTAACCTAAACAACTCGATGAACATTGATACTATAACTAAGTATAACAGAGATTTTTGATATTTTATTCAAAAAAATTACAACAAAATATTTGAATACATTTCTATCAGAAGAGGCTGCTGCTAGCATAATTTAATCCAGTGTTTCCTGGCCAGTGTGTCGCAACCCAAATTTAGTTTCATTTTTTTTTTGACAAAAACATATAATTTTATATGTTAACTCACTGATGGCAAACAAGAGTGGCTTTTCCATAACTTTGAGCTAATATCTAGTAATATCAATGTTATGTAAAAATGATTATTTTCTACTAGTAATTTAATTTTGAGGCTGTAAAAACATTACATGGCGTTTAGAATTTTTGCCAACCTTCATCAAACTTGTATTGATGTGTGACATCTTCTCTGACATCCGATCCAACTTGTTTGGTTGACATGCGCTTTCCGATTATTCCATGTTCAGAATACAATTCTTCATATTTTGTTTTTCCAGACACAATCGTTTTAAGCCAATGACGTTTTGATCCATTCACTTCAGCATATATGAACGGGCCATCATAGTCCATGAAAATCAAACCCTGTGTATTTAATTTGAAATATATAATATTGATCACGGAATAAGCAATAAGCAGAGGTGGTGAGATGGGCAACTTGCGACCCGTGGACAGATATCTTCTTAACGTATTCAAACCTACGAGCGGTCTAAGGAATCAGCACAAGCACCTACAAGCCTTATTTGAACAAGCTTTTGGACACATGCAATAGGCTATGCTACATCACTCTTATTAATCATTGTGCCACTTGATACAATAGATGTTTGTTGTTCATTAGCTGTTTCGCTAGTTTTCGCTGTTAAACTGTTTTTATTCATAGTTTTATATTGAGCCTTCGACCCAGTAAGCAAGTCTATTATCTGGAACCGGCCCACTAAGGAAAGTAATTACCCTTCCCTGGGTTAGCAGTTTAAAGCGTAAGACTTAACTGTGCTGGCATCGTATACTGGCAATATATATCTTGGGTTAAAATTCTATCTCCCAGGAATGTAATAAATTTGGCAGGCAATGCTGAACCATAGCTCGTTACATATAAATAGATAATGGTGGCTACTTGTATAGGGCCTTGTATGGAGCAAAAGACGTGAATAAGCAACATATAAAGAAATGCAATCAGGAGCTGAAATTTCGAATTTTTGGGAATTTAACAAAGTCTAAAATATTTTGAAAAAGCTTTGATTGCAATGTGGTTATATGCAATTTTCAAAATATTATTTAGGTTGATGGTTTGATTTAGAAAGATCTGGAATTTTTGGTACAATTTGTAATTAACAAAAAATGAACATTTATAATGATTCAGAACATAATTAATCAACACAACATTCTAATTATATTGTCTAATTTTTTAACAATTATCTCAAGAGTGTCATCAAATGTGGACCACATATATCTTTGAATTTTTACACTACTTGTTCCTTTTATGTGTCATTTTGCACAGGATTTGTAAGTTGAAAATTAGCTGTGCTCAACCTCCAAGTTAATATTTGAATACCTGTTTAATTGCATTGATAGACATTGGACCACATCTCATTCTTCCGCCGCTCTCTTCCTGTGGCGTGGCATCTAATGCCTGCCACCCGCCAAATCCTTTAGGAAGGTCAGGACGTGCCATCCACACATCATTCCAAACATGGAAATTCCTTTTAATAAACACAAAAAATAAATTCAACATGAAAGGTACCAACTTTTTTAAAGCTGAAAAGATTTATTTTTTCTTGATCTCTGTAAAACAGAAGTTGCTGGCTTGCGATTGTCTGATATTGTACTTACGTACCAAATTGAATCATCTTTGTCAAGAGAATTGTAGTCTTTGTCATATTCCACATCAATAGTCAGGTTTGCATCCGTGTCATGAGCAGACTCAAAGTTAGTATTACAACGTGCTGGAATTCCGATTGCTCGCAAAGCTGGAAAATAAAAAATAAGAGATTACCATAAAATGTAGTCCAAGAATTTGCCTGATTAAAAATGGCAGTGGGACTGGTGGCAGATTGTTATTCAAAAACCCGCTTGTATGATTCGTTCTGCCTAGAGACAAGTCCCCAAAAATGTCGACCATAATACCAGTATTTACAACCATGGCTGTGAAGAAGAGTCTGAATCGGAATTCCAAACTCTCCCCAGAATCAAGAATAAATATTCAAAATTGGAGTAAAAATTTCAGATTTAACGGCAACAATCAAAGTCAGTTTTTGTCGGCTTTACCGCCGAGCCTTTTGGGCGAATATTCCCAGAAGTATCATGTCAGTATAAATCAGATTACGATGATTCAACTTACCTGTGCACAAAACACCAGCAAACACCCAGCATTGGCCATATTCCACAGGTTTTTCTTTTTCAAGATATTGTTTGAAAATTGCATAACTTCCGACCCAATCGGAAGGATTTATTCCATCATCATATTCTCCAGACCAATTACCAACCAGAACGCCATCGTCATCCTGAGTTTTGAAACGATACATGCTTATAATATGTAGCCATAGTTAAATGACAGTATGACACAATACTAATGTGGGTAATTTGAGGCAGCGAGGGTCAATTTATACTTTAGTAAGCAGTGATTAGACAGAAAAGGGGCGACTTCCTTGCATCGCTGCACATTTTTCGAACAAATCTCATGTTCACCACCTCGCCTGGGTGTGAAATCTTGGGTAGGCATTACCAAACCCGACAAATTTTGGCGCTTCCAAATAATAGTAGTTAGTAATAATAGTAAATAAATGAAGCCAACAAGCATTTACAGGTACTCTCGTAGCATGTGTACCAGGTTAGGGTTAGGCCATGATTTTATTCATGATTTTCAGATTTTAGTTCTATTACGAATCTTGGGACTGTCTGTGCTAGCCAAGTGAATATACCCCCTGCCCATAGGTTTCAGTCCCTTTAAACAACTTGATGTAAAATGGGCGAACGATATTAGTTACCTCCATATTGGTAAACATACGCCCATGTAGTATCGTTTACATTCTCAATAGTTGACAAATCATAATCCGACATAATATATCATAACAGAATAGATTCAAATTAACACAACAAAATATTTAAATCCGTTTCTCAGTGAGTACAACAAAAATATCCACTTACATTGGCGTTCATAAGAGCTGACAGGTGTCTTGCTATTTCTACAGCACTCCCACGATTACGGTAAAGAAGTTTTTCCATTGTAATCAGCTTGAGAACAGCATTCAGAACTTCAGTTTCAAACTAGAACAATGAAAAAATTATTTAAGTCTGCAGAGTAGAATATTATTTAAGTGATTTGATAGCGAGAAAATATTCTTGGCAGTAGTAATTCGAAAAGTTCGAATATCCACTCTGTAAATGACCGATGAGCAGTGTTAACTCTAAGGAAATTATGAGTGCGAAAGTGCTTCGCAGTCGAAAAAAAAAGTGCGAAAGTGCTTTTTTTCGATTTTAACAACAAAGTGCTTTTTTCGATTTTAACAAGTTAGGTGCCCTAGCTTTTGTTATAACTCATTTCAGACATAAATACTGGAAACAGCGCTCATTCTGTGAATTTCACGAATTAAAAATAGTCTCTCTGTTCTTTTAAATCTTGATTAAAACGAGAGAATTCATCGGCAAGGAAAGACACCTGCTGAGCACACCTGTCGCGATTTGAAGCACATTCATCACTAACCAAAGGACACCTGCTTGGCACACCTGTCGTGAACGAAACTTTTCTGCAATCAACCACCGGAGTCAATTGCTCGAATGACCAGCAAAGCTTTGCACATTCGTGTTACTGCCGGCCATAGATCGATACCAAACTTCGCCTTAGGATTACATTAATGTTTCGTCGTTACAGATAACTGTTACATGGTGTTTCCACATGAGGTCTGTGCATAAAAGGATTTGCAGGCGGAGCCAGAACCAATCGGATAATTATCAATTTGTTATTTAAAAAGTAAGGACGGTATTTTTCTCAAATCATAACATACATTTTGCATGAGTGGCCCACCAAATATCCGGGGGGTCAACCCTTGTTTTCAACAAGAGAAAGTTACAAGGCTTCGATATCAAGTAACAAAATTGCACAGTTTACACATTTGTTTTATTCACAAATAAAAATACAAAAGCGAGGATGGCGTGGCTTCTGCAGCCCGTTCGTGGCGACGTAGCTTGGAATCTTTGTGCTAGCTTGTTGCAAGACATCTATGAAGAATGATTCCGCTTTGTCTGCTTTTATGGATGTCTCCCCGCCACATCTCAGAAGCATTGTTAGGTGTCTGCTGCTAAGCCTATTATTCCTACAAAAGTGGTATTCATCAATATCAAATATAGTCCTATTTTCTAAATAAATAAGTAAGAAGTTTTCTCAAATTCTCATACTTTCAAAATTGTTGTAATAATTTTTACCTGTGTTTCGTCTTAATTATGTTTATTGAAGAAAACCCTCGTTCGGCCCCCCGAGGTACCGGCTGCGAAAACTTGTAGGACTTTGCCCAGCACTTGAAAGCATGGGTACTCGGGCGCTGCCGCTAAGTACTCGCATACCTGTAATTTATTTGCATATATTAAATTAGGTTTCATATGCTTCGAAGCTAAGTGCGTGTGTGTTGGATGAGAGATCAGAAGCATACGACAAATAAATACAAATGGTAGCTACCGATTAGAACTTACGTTCTCCATAGCCGGTATTTGGAGAATATGCAGATCATGACGAAGATTCTGCCATTCCATCACTACTGCCTCCTTGTTTGTGAATT
The DNA here is from genome assembly GCF_013122585.1 of Styela clava. Taxonomy (NCBI): domain Eukaryota; kingdom Metazoa; phylum Chordata; class Ascidiacea; order Stolidobranchia; family Styelidae; genus Styela; species Styela clava. The sequence continues at coordinate 7,726,879 of NW_024102837.1, read as the reverse complement.
CTTCGATCAAAGGTCCATATTGTCTAATTTTCTTATAATGAACTCAGAAATGTAAGTAACATACGTGCAGATTGCGGTTCCTGTTTTCTTATCGTGTATAATATATGGAAACTCTCTTTTCCATTTCTCCGGCCAAGCGTCAAGCTCTAAAATATCATGTCGTTGTTTCTTTTTCTCTGCCATGCCTACTAAATTAATTTCTAAGAAAGTAAAGTGGTAAATGCCTCGTTCATAACTACGAGTAAAATTGGCTTAACGTAATATTAGGAAGTGGAATTGTAATTAATCTACCACAAATTGATTGCACACTAACACACCATGCGATGATTCATATTCTAGGCTAAGCCTATTTTATCATAATAAATCTATGACAAACTTTTTCCATCCTCGTAGGTAGGTCAAATCTGGGCGCTATCGCTTTAACCACGCTTCCTCGTTCGATAGAATATGCTTGAAAGTAGTCGCTCCTCTTCTAGTTTTATATGATTGTTTGACGTCATGTTTCTCCGGCTCCCTTTTTCATTCTTTATCGATTGTTGTGTTGTTGAAAAAAAAGGGCTAACCTACTTTCCCTTCAAACCTTTTTCTCCAAAATATTGCACAATATTACTTTGAAAGTCATCTCCCGCTTTACGAGATAGGTTAACCTACTTTCACTCCGAAGATTTTTTTTCTCCGCTATTTAAGCAATATCACTTTGATAGAGGCCACCCGCTGTTTCAAGCAAGCGATAAGTTAACCTACTTTCCCTTCAAACCTTTTTCTCCAAAATATTGCACATTTGCTCAATATTACTTTGAAAGTCATCTCCCGCTTTACGAGATAGGGTAACCTACTTTCACTCCGAAGATTTATTTCTCCGATATATTAAGCAATATCATTTTGATAGACACCACCCGCTGTTTTAAGAGATAAGTTAACCTACTTTCCCTTCAAACTTTTTCTCCTAAATATTACACAAGATCACTTCTAAAATCTTTCCCCGTTTCGTGATCTTAAACTAGCTTTTAGCCTAATTTCTCGTTTACATTAATGTTATACTATTTCAGAGCTTACGCAAAGACAAGCAATTTTTTAAAATGTCGGCATGCCTTGATTTGCGTGCGAGTTAGTTAAAATCGGGTAGAAAACATCATATATAGGCAGAATTTGCGAAGGAACACGAAGTACAACGAGGATGATTCTCGAAAATTGAAATTAAAACATTGCACCAGAAGTGTGTTTCACGACGACATAATGCATTTAATAAATTAAAAGGTATGGTCGTTCACAGCGAAATTCCAGTTACATATAGCACACCTTTCTTTGCCTGTCGGTGTTGGTGAATATTTTGCAAGTCCTATTTTAAACATCGACCATTTATCCGTAGTCAGCGGGTATCCGCATTCAGAAATAAAACACTAAAAATCGCGAAAATTAATTTTAGAGAGAACTATAACATGCAGATATCAGTAGCCTCATAACGGTTTGTATGTACAAAAACGCGCTCGCATGTAGCGCCGATCAAATGCATGAAATGTGGAACTATTACTTGGAATTTATTGTTAATGAAGTTGGATTTTTTATTGCCATTTAATGATTATTTACATGCGCGGTGTGATTAGTGGCGAGCAAAATATATTATATTTCGGACAGAATTGTGGGTTCACATCGGCGAAGATGTTAAAGACCACTATTACGAAGTGCATTCACAACACAATTTAATTTTATCCTGATTTTTATCTTCTGTGTAGGATTTTTATCACAGTTTGTAAATTACAGTCGCAATTTTTCAGGCGAACAATATTACCATTACTGACCCCGGGATGCGATATTTGTGAGGCGGATAGTTGGTATTTCTATGCTTTTGATTTTAGATCGTGTCCGTGTAACTTTCGTAATAAATAATATTTTAAAACTCCGCAAATTGGTAATCTCTTGAATACTCAGTGTCGAGTATTCACGTAACTCAGATTTCAGTTAAAACACTGATACTAAACTCGTGAATGAATCGGCAATAATGGCATTTCTACATGGTTAAAATAAAAATATGTTTTCCCGATATCTTGAGAAATTTCCATAAATACATTATTTGCATGGTTCGACGTTTCTAAGTTTACAAAAACGGTGCTGACACGCTCTGTGCAAAATTAGGAATTGAAAAATATGACACAAAAAGGCAAGGGAATTTCTTTTTTTACATTTATCGTTTCTACCTGTTAGCGATAGCCCTAGGTTAGTTCTTATCCGTAAATCGTTGTAAATTAATGTTATTAAATTCTATTTGGCTTTTCAATGCGCCGTGATTCGTATTCATAAAAGTGAGTCGGGAAAAGTACGTCCTTAAATTAACTTATAACCCTTCTCTCCTTTTATGCACCCACGACGGCGGTAAAATTCGTTTCATGTCTGTTTCATGGAGAGAAAGGAAAATACGCCTCCGGAATTGCAATCAACAATTACAATTACACATTCTTATTTATCATTATCAGCGCTAAATAATAAAGATAAGATATGGTAATGACAAAAGTCTGTCGGTTTTAATTGTGTTACGGTCACAAATATTCTGGACATTAATATCATAACCTCGCATATCAATGAGAAATGGATGCAATGTCGCAAAATTCCGAAAAATGCCACGTGCTTTTAACATTCCTGGTTACAATGCAACGGCTGTTAATAAGGCATATGATATGTGTTTTGTGAATTGGATGATTTTGCAAAGTTTCTTCTGATTAAAAAATAACTGCATAAGCGTACATTATATTACTAAATAATGTCGTGTCGGGTTTCAGAACTTTCTAAATCCAGTAAAATCTCTTAAAAAGGTACAAAGGCCCGTCAAACTTGCACCAGAAAATCGTTTCATTTTGTGGCAATTCGTGGATGTCACATGACCACACTCTCGTTCAAAGAAACTCACCGCCATTACGTCGTTGGAGCGTTTCGCGGGAGAAGCGGAATACGCGTGCTTGTATAATAATCATATTATTAACAAGAATTTTGCGGTTAATGCAAAAGCTTTATCTTCTATGTCTGCATCTCATAGGTTAGAATTCCGGTAAATATCGTTATGATATGCCGAATTGAGTTACAAAAGTACTGGTATGTTACTTATTTGACAACTTAAGACTCACATAAACATATTTTTCAATTTTGAATTTTTTTCCTTTCAAAATCAGAAAAAGTGCTATTTCTCTTCAAAATCGGAAAAAAGTGCTATTTCGCAGTCCCTAAAAAAAGTTGCGAAAGTGCTTCGCACTTTTCGCAAAAAAGTGCGCTAATAGTGAACACTGCCGATGAGTGTAAGAATGTTATCTTCCGCTAGCAATTGCAAGAAAACTGCTGCTGGAACACTAATAGCAATGACTAAGAGAATTTACAGTGCATGTATAGAGTGTATGCTTGAAAAATTTGAAATCGATAAAACCTGTTTTCATAAGACCCAGAAGTTGTGGCCATGGGTTGTGATAATATTATATAAATAAATTTAACAATATACATAAAAAAATAGATGAATACAAGAAATAAACAATTCGAACCTGTCCAAAATACCAATCCATTCCACCAATACTTCGAGCAGAACCATAATACTGGCGTCCAGTATCATTCAGTACATATTCCTTCCTCCATTTTTCATTTTCCATGTACACGTCGTCCCCTTAAGTGAAATAATAAAAACAATATAGCTGAATATGAACAACAAAGTGATTTGATTCAACCGATATCCTATATACACAGATACCAGAATGCAATATGCAGAAATACAAAACTACCCAATTGATTGAAATTGAAAAAAAAAAATTACTCAACTCTAATCTTCAATAATAAATAAAGATGCCGATAATATATTAATACTCCATTTATAGTCATTTTTGCAACAATTTCAAGTTTAAAACAAAACATTATCAAATAAAGACATGGAGATGGAAAGTGTGTATTACTTTATCGAGCATATTTGAATGCTCCATTCCATACTTTTTGGTTACCCTGAATTTCAAAATATAACTACGTCATTTTATCTAATTATATATACTCGTAGATCAAAATCATGTAGTATAACCACTAATTGTCAAATTCCCTTGTGCAGATTAGAACGAGAATCTAAATTTAAAATGAAAAAATTTGATTTCAAGTCTATTCTAAACGAAAGAATCAAAAAAGTCCAACATGTTGGCCATGATAAGTTTTCCCCTAAGGTGAGAAAGCGTGAGATATTTGATCACAGATACATGACAGGCATTGTCGCACCGGTAAATTTGCATTCAATAAGTCTATGAAAATAACTTTTATTAGTGGTAAGATAATTACCGTGTGTTAAATACGTGTCTGTAATTAAAGATCATTAAATGTAAGATGTAAAGTGTGGATGGAAATGGTATGTGTCACTATCACAAATCAATACTTCCTGAATATGCTTTTGTTAGGAACTGCTGAAACGCAGTTCAATTTTTCATATTTAACTTTCATATTTTGTCTTGATTGTATATGTACTGAATAGCTATATTATAAGTAAATGTGAATAAATTTAAATTGTGGAGATATTCGACAATCAAATGATATTACCATCCAGCATGGCTAAAAGGCTTAATTATCATAAATCATCTAGATCAATTTCAATTTCTGTACCCCAAAAAGGTATTCAAAAATGCTTTTATTTCAATTTATATTCTTGTGGCATATTCAAAAGTACACAATACAAATCGTTCGGAAATATAATAAATACTAAAGAGAATTTAATTCTTGTAAATTACTAAATTAGGACCGGCGCATTGGCAGTCTTGATATGAAGAGTCCTCATCTAAACATTAAACGGATTTGGTCTGGCAATTTTGAACGTTCAACAATCAGAGTCATTGAAGTGCATAGCATAACTTAGTAGGTATTTTCATTTGTTAATAGTTTAAATAAAATCAGGCAACTCGGGCATCATGGTAGATTGACAATACAGAGCAAATACCCCTTTAGGGCGTTACCAGAATTCAATAATATAATGACAGTGTATTACTGTTCTTACAAGTATCACTTTAAATTGGCCAAAAGTGAAATGAAATTACAATAGATTAAGATACTTGAAAAGTATAAGGAATGGCTTTCATATAAAAATAATAAATATGAATCTCAGCAATTTTCCCAAAAATATTGCATAAGGAAATTAAACGGATGGCAATTCACCCAATCAATTATAATTTATGGATTACAAACATCCTCGACTGAACAGCTCAACTGTAAATTTTTTTCTTACAATTTAACCTTTAAAACATTTTCTATTACTTCCTAATCTTAAAATATGTTATGCTGAAATATTCTTTTTTAAATTGTTTCAATACATATAAGATCTGGACTTGCTTATATTATGATTTTCTGGACTCAATGACCCTTTGGTTTTGTCGATTCAGAGGGAAAAAGAACATCAGACTGGACAGCACAGCTGTAACTAGCCCCTGGACGTACAGTGCAGTACTTATCACACCATATTCACAGGTTATTGCAACTTTCCAATTAATTGGTTGTTTAAAATGATTGCAATGAAACCTACCTTTGTTGTTATTATTAAGAATGGTTGATTCTGTAAGTATGATTCTACCGAAACAAACATAACGTGGGGAACTTTGTGAACATCCGCGTTTACGAGCACGTAACCTCGTTTCTCAAAAATGCAACAGCGTAATCTCGGTAAGTGCGATTCACAAAAGATCTCGTAAACACCTTACGCATGGTCACGCAAGTTCTCTCACGATCGGGCAAGTGCTGGCCGCCCGAAGCGACAGTCTGTAGGGTTTCCATGTTTGCGGCCTGTGTTTTAAAATTTGGGTCATATAGCAGTAATCTATGGATGAATGAAATGAAATTTGATGTTAGTAGATTTGATGTTTGAGTTAGTCCGTGTATAGGCTCAGGCCTATACCTGTAGCTGTACTCCAGTGAATAGAGTTGACTACTCCACAGGTATTAGACTACAGTCACCCTTACCCAAGTTAGGCATTTAGAGATTACAAATGCACGCAAACACCACAGCATGACTATTTCAACTTGAATCCATGATAAGAACTTATTGTTAACGAGGGTTTGCGAGCACTCCAGCATGTTAAAGAACTTTGGTGAATACCGATTGTCGGTAAAATGAGAGAAGGCACTTTACGAGACGTCTGTTTTGGAGTGCAAAAAATTCTCTCGAATATTTATGATGCTTCGTGAATACCATTTTTACCTTTTACGAGAAAGTCGGTGCTTTACTAACACATTGAATGATAAAGAAGTTAGGCGAATGGGGCCCCTGGTTCTAACTATATAAAATTATGAGCGCTTAATTTATTAGTGCCTAACTGACGATCAGAGAAATAATTTTTCTGCCCCGTCTTATTGGAAAAATATATAAAAAAAAACTTTCAAGTGCTAAAATTAGGCATCGACTTATTTGCCTGGTAGACTTATTAGCCGTAAAATACGGTTTTTACAAAGCATCGTAATCTGATCTTGAAATTATTTATATTTAGAATTCTCAGAATCACCTTTGTTCCAGGCATTGAAGAGAATGACAATGTTGTCCGATACAACAGATTTCTTCTCACTACGTCTTCCTTTTCCTTTAGAATACATGAACAACATCCATTGTCCTACACCCATATCAGATGGTGTGAACACCTCAATATCAACCTCTTTTCCTGGAAAGATATTCCAATATTATATAAAGAAAAGTGAAACAATGAAAATAGATTCTTTTGCACACAAATATCACTTGTCACAAAGTCTTGTCTGAACTATCAAAAAATGAAAAGAAATCAATATACATGCCCATTGCTGGCATATGATATATTGAGCTTAATTTGAATTGTACATAGGTCGCCCAACAGACGTATTAGTGCTAATTATGCTTTTATAAGGTATGTGGGCACAAATTTGCTTATGTTGTCAGTGTCACAGTACCATATCATCAATGCTGAATGTAGCTGTTTTGCCACACATGTAGAATAACACATCAAAAGCAATAAATGATTCTTGTATAAAGATTTTCTAGATGAAAGAGTTAGACCTATAGTATACCTGTATTTACGGAGGAAAACCGTACACCAACATTATTTGAATCACCAGCCTTCGGATCAATTGGGTCAAGATAATATCTCGACTTTTGCGTCACTCTTGGACTTCCACCTAAATAGTTGTTTGTATTATTTATGAATTCTGAAAACAGTGCATGATAAATAGAAACATATATAATATTGAAAGTTTTAATATATAACCATTGCTTATTGATCTTGATCGGTAAGTATGTTGACCGGTATTTGTCTGTTAGACACTTTCGTATGTTATGCGATATCTAAGCGAGGTAGAATCTGCTCCAAATTTTGCATGTGCATTATTCATATATCAGACCATTAGCCTATTGATTTTGGATGAATTATGTCGTATAACTAGCGAGATATTAATTAATGATTTTTTTTTGCGGAAGATCGATAAGTCGGCGGGCTCCGACGATATCTCGTTTTATTAGTTGAGTACATAAATAAACAACAAAATATTAATAAATTATTTTACAATTTTCTGCCAGCAAAATAGAAATTTTACTGAAAATTATAGTCTTGATTCACTTTTTTGTGTGAATTGAAAAATGTTTTTGAGTATTGGATACTTTGAGGAATATCAAGACAAAAATATAACCTCAAGAGCCTCCTTCGTAATTTTGACTATTCCCGACAAAAAGAAAAACGAAGTCCTCATTATGACAGTTCCGATATTAACAACGATCATCAAAAAAGATAATACAGAAATTAAAAATCCTGTAAATCAGAGCTATAATAATTACTGAGAGAGAAGTAATATACAGTTTTGTACTTAAGAAACAGCAATCTTCTCGATATGATTGAAAATAAAAGGATCGATCATTACAAACCTGTGCGAAATTCAAATCTGATTTTGTCTGATGGGAAGTTAGTATCTCTGTCAAAAGTTAAGCGAAGAAGGAAAGGTTTTCCACGTCGCACAACCAACCTCGATGATACAGTCTCATAATCATCAGTATGGTGAGCTGGACCATTTTTATCTTTCAGCAAATTGCATCTCTCCATTCCCAGAGGGTCTGAAAAAATGTAAAGAAGGTATTAAACATTTGGTATCTGTTTTGATTCATTACTATCGAAGTGCAGACTCTTCTGCTATCAGGAAGTGATGTAGATGATGCTACTATTTTTTGGTCTAGTGTAGTTTCGTACCTCAAGTACTTCTAGTGGGCGAAGCATAACAATTTTTGTATATGTTAATCCGAACCCCCACCTGACTACGTCATCCAAAAATTACGTCACTATGGTGTCACAGTGACGTAATAAGGCCCTTCAAACTATATAAACTGTCATCCAAGACGCGCAGACGATCAACCATCGAGCGAGCTATTTCTCTCGTTTTCTCGTTGCAAATCAATCCCAATATGAGAGAGATCGCTGGCGTGAACTCATTATCGTCCGCGCAGATGCCATTTCGGTTGATCGAAGCTATACTCCAGCAAGCAATATGACATAATTTTTGGATGGCATAATCATGTGAGGGTTAGGATTGACACAAGCAAAAATCGTTAGGCCTATGCTACGCCAACTAGATGTACTCGAGGTACGAAACTACACGCAGACACAAGAAAATAGAGGTTAGGACAAGTTGAATCACACTAAAATAGAAGAATGCCTGTTCTGCTCAGAGTGAAATATAGTACTGTGCTTGTAGATATATATTGTTGCAAAATTCAACAAAATATTCAATTTATATTTGATTGATCCAGTAGGTCCACAGGTGGCGGGCTTAATACAGTACCGTACGCAGTAAGTGTAACAAACAGATTATAGAAGCCAAGTTTAAATTACTCACCTTTATTGTAATTTGACATTGTAACTTGATTTTTGATCTTGAATAGATGTTATATCAATAACATAAATCTTAACAATACTGCTACTCACACTGGTGCAGATAAAACTAAAATATAATTTAAATACAAACAGAATAATCAATGAGTGTAGAATTAATACACTTATAGGGTCTAAACCTTAGGTTTTGAAAAGACAATACTGAAATAAAAGTATGAAAATGTATGACAGTAGCCTATGACAGCATGATGAATTTGATTCCCAGGAAAATTGCAAAGAATTGCAGAATTGCAAGATTAAGCTCAAACTTCAGAACTTAGAATGGGATATTTAGGCTATGCTGAAAGTACGTACACTGGCTGACTGGGCGTAGATTAACAATGTCAATCCCCACCCCCACCTGACAACGTCACTCGAAAATTACGTCACAGTGCTGCAGTGACATAATAGAGCTCACAGAAACAACTTTTGAGCAGTCACAGAGTGACAACAATCTTAAACCACTTACAGACTTAAGGGCAATTGCTGAATTGACTAAGAAGATAGATTTTTTCACCATAAGAATAGTAACAACAACATAAAGACATAATAACAGAGTACAAATCCTCTCACAGCCGCTCTGTCGATAACCTCAGTACCTGGTCTAAATTGGATACGCAGCACCGCAAAAGTCGCAGCCGTTCACCCGACTGCAAGGTGCAGACTGCTTCCACTTTCAGCCTATAGCAATCCAAAACATGGGTCACGTGATGACTCTTTCCCGCTGCCATTGCGGTATTGAAAAACGCGCTCATATTGTTGGACACGTAATAAACTTATGCCTCGTTTTGTTATTATTGATTAACCATTTGACAATGAAGTTCCTTATAACGTCACAGATGAAAAGTTGTATTTATTCGTCGGAATTACCGGCCGACTCAACTTCGCTTCAATGGCAGTTTTTATTTTCTGGGTAACATTTTTCGTCTGTCAAGCTCTATAATGCCCTACTGCTCAGCTCCAAGCTATGTCAGAAGAACAAATGACATTGTAGGATTGTTGCGAAGACATTTTACAGCGTCAAAAATGACCAAAAATGGTTCTACGTTGTGTTTGTGGCGTTGTGTTCAAAATCCACTCTTCGGTTTCACTCTAGCCCTTATAACAGCTGACCTATTCGATTCGGTACAACACGACGAAAATTTCCATAATACTCCATTGTTTCGCGTTTTCCAGATATGGCGTCCTTGAACTTGTTTAACATTAGAAAAGTTGGTTGCCGGCCGTTGGTTAGGACCGGGTACAATTAATATTCGTATTGGTACAGCAGGTGACTGTTCCAAAATTCCAGCTTCGTTTAAGATATGAATTTTGGGTAAAGAATTCTGTTTTGGCCTTCGTAACAATGCATTTGAGCATTGCTTTCCTGGTTATTTAATATTTATTCCAAACCATAGAAACGTCTTTACAAAATGACAAATAACGAACGCAACAAACAACGATCATGTCAATCAAGGGGTCGTAGCGGATGTGCAAAGACTTTAGCCCACAAAGGATGAATCAAAAAACAAAACTGGTCAACTAAAAGTCTTCAAATGCTGACTTCCCAATACTTGTTCAAAACAAATGAAATCAACGTCTTTTAAATACTTGGTAGGCTATATGATAATTGACAATTCTTAAATAAGAATTTTATACCATCAAAATTTCAAAGAAGAACCTCGTTAATTGAACCTCGTTAATAGGAGAACTGGATCAGGTTAAAAATTACAGACCAATTGGTATATGATAATTGACAATTCTTAAATAAGAATTTTATACCATCAAAATTTCAAAGTAGAACCTCGTTAATAGGAGAACTGGATCAGGTTAAAAATTACAGACCAATAGCTTTACTAAACACAGATTATAAAATTTTGACCAAAATATTAACAATTAGATTGAAATGTATTTTACCTAATATGCTAGATACCCACCAAACAGCTATACCAGGGAGGCGTATTTCTGATGCACTCATATTGTTAAGAGACATATGTATACTAGGCCGCGAGCCGAGGCCATTTATCTTTCAGTTTCGTAGCGCACATCAGGTAACTACCTGAAAATGATTTTAAAATGTTCCTTAGAAATTTAGTAACAAATATTGCCTTGTTCCCACTTCCAAAAGTTGCACGTTTTACAGAAAAGACGCTTTTACTACAATAAATATGTGTTACCATCTGTCCTATTTTCTCTGCTTTTTCGGTATCATGGGCCAATGAACGCAGACTTCTGCACGACGTAACAGTCAAGTTAGTCAGCTGTAGGTGGATCCCCAGTGGTCGGATGAATATCAGATGTACTCAACTGCTCGCTTTTGCGTTGAGTAGCCTTTCCATAGTTTTTTTCAGTTACCGGTAATATTAGTCCAGTTATTCTAAGGAGGTGTTGAAAAGTATAGGTAAGATATTAAACACTTGTATATCCTTGCCATAAATAGCAATTTTAGTTGAGCACTAGCTCATAAGACGTTGTTAAATAGGTACGGTGCGGTAACTCCAAGGAAGGCTAGACCTAGAATAATACGGTATGTCACAAACAACGATATTTTCTGGCTTGCATGAAATGTTTATGATTTATTTAATGACTCTTCTTGACTATTCAGCAGACTTATACTACTATATAGGCCACAGCATATTTGGAAATAGAAATGAATGGCTGTTTCTGTAATGCACGGTTGTGTGAAAGAGAAGAAATTAATCAATTTTACTAATGTCGGTTGGTCTAAATCTAAATTCATAGAGTCGACAAGAACCTGGGAAGCAATGATAAGTTATGCCGGAGTGGAAAGAAAGGTAGCATTGGAAATGATTGAGAGGTGAGAAATGAAGTTGTAGACAAACAGTTGATGTTTCAAAATATAGTCTATAGTCCATACTCATACTGTCATAGGACATTTCAGACTGTGATATATCAAAATTTAGTGTAGATATAGTCTAGTAATGGTATGCAAACACTGCTGGACTGTAGAACATGCAATGAGCATATATACGCTCATTTAGTACATCAGATAAAATGCATTATGTATTCAAGGTATTAGTTAGTATTTAGGGGTATTTTTAAAATCATGCTGCTCCAAATATTATTTTCTTCCTTATTTTAGATACTGTACTACAAAAGAAAACGGCAATGTTCCACCAATCCGACCTAACGCAGGCTCTGATCCCTGCTGCTATCAGTGCTATAAAATGGATTAAACAAGAAGTCTTGAAGCTTAAAGGTATATGAGAATCATAATAGTTGCAAACAGCTTAGATGGGCTATTCATATTGATTGAAATACTTTAGCACTTTTCTGCAATTGGAACTGCCCATCAAATTCATGTTGGAGACTTCATTGAGATTTTCAATTCATTTTTTTCCCTCGACTATGAAGATCTTTCGAGGTTAACGAGGTATTAATAAATAAAGCTGAGGAATTTGAAGAGGATATGAAGAATGTAAATGATACCAGGGCACGTCTATTTAACACTGTCAAACATAAGGATTATACTCTCCACCCAACAATGATTCACTGAAGAAGCATGTGGCCCTCAAATCAGTTCTTGAGTTGGCAAACTGCAACGAAAAATAGTCAAAATAATTTATGAAAGTGTGCCAAAATCAACTTAAATTGCACAGATTTTTGTTTTTGTATTGACTGCAGAAATCACAGTACACCTATAGAGGAAAAGTCGATTTTTGAGATAGTGGATTTCGAAAACAATTCAGAAGAAAGTGAATTAGATATTACAGTTGATTTAATAAGTATCATACATTTGTTTTTTTTTTCGGACATTTGTTAGTGGCGTAGTCCTGTTTCTAGAAATATTATTGCCTTTGTTCAAATACATAACCACATAAACTAAAAAAAGATTAATTGTAAATTGTAATATTTCTGTTCACTATGTTATGTACATATTGTACATTCATTTAATTTTCTTGACTTTTGCGGTAAATTTCTAAGTGAGAAATAACTGATTTATTTGTGTTTTCGTGCTCACGATGTTAATTTGTGACTTCATTGCTTAAAAATAAATACGTTTGATACTTGATAGCTTCTATAAAATGGATGTAGCTTTTTATGCTGTTCTTGTTGTAAACTGCTTGTGGTTATTACATAAAATTTATTCTCAAATGTGAATCAGCGTTGTTGGTGTCGCTGCTTTCGAGGTCACTCCCGACTCCTGTCACACAATTAAAGTATTTTTTGTTGTTGGTTACATGTATGCCATATTTTTCGTAATCTACCTAATAAATTACGATTGACTGAGGAAGTCCGATTTTGGTCAGGCAAAACATTACAGGAATACATTTGTGTTAGTGTGCTGTAGGGCTCTCGAATTGTATAGTTCTTATGTATGCGTTGTAAACTTATGGTTATTGAATTTCCGGGAACCTCTTATATTCAATTTCGCACCAGGATTGTGGAACAAGCTGTAATGCGTTCATTATGTTCGTTTTCACACAAAACTGAAGAATTTATTTAGTTACCAGATGTGCGCTACGAAACTCATTTTCTGGGCGTTTTCATGGTTTCGTCTCACGGCCCATATCCGTGGTAAGGATCTACAAGTGTTTAATAATTTACTTATACATTTTTCAACAACGTCTTAGCGTAACTTAACTAATAATAACTAAACAGGGCTATGGAAAGCCTGCCCAACTCAGCGCAAGGTCGAGCAGAAATAACTAATATTCATCCGCTCGCTAACAGCTGGTTTAATTCAATTGTTACGTCATGCAGAAGTCATTGTTCAGTGCCGAAAATGTAGAGAATATAGGACAGATCGTAGCACATATTTCTTGTAGTAAAAGCGTCTTTTCCGTAAAACGTGCAACTTTTGGAAGTGGGAACAAGGCAATATTTGTTACTAAATTTTTAAGGAACATTTTAAAATCATTTTCAGGTAGTTACCTGATGTGCGCTACGAAACTCACTTTCTAGGCGTTTTTCAGGGCCTCGGCTCGCGGCCTATACAGGAACAAAACAAAACCGGAGAATCTTCCATAATATCATTGGATTTTAACAAAGCCTTCGATAGTGTAGATTTGGATTACCTCTTTAACGTTCTTCGTAAAATCGGATTCAAAAATAAATTCATGAGTGTAATCCGGACATTATATATAAATTCAGAAACTCGAGTGTTACTAAATGGTTATCTTAGTGAAGCAGTGAAACTCGAAAGAGGAATTCGACAAGGAGATCCGTTAAGTCTTTATATGTTCACATTAGCTATTGAACCACTCTTAATTAGAATAAATACCTGTAATTCTATTAATGGAATATTGATACCACAAAATAAAGAAATAAAACATATCAGCTATGCGGATGATATTACCTTGACAATGCGAAACAAGACATCAATATATTCAGCACTGGATTTGATAAACAAATTTCAACTAGCAACGGGAATGAGGTTAAATATGGAAAAGACGAAACTTTTGAAAGTAGGAACATGGAATAATCCCAGTTTATTTTCTAAGTTGTCTATCGTTCAGACTTTAAATATACTTGGAATAATTTTTTCCAATTCTGACACATCGGATGAAAATTGGCATTTTTGTTTAAATAATGCCAGAACTGTAATAGACGAATTGATGGATATTCCTCTATCTTTGGATGGAAAATGTCTTCTAATTAAACTGAAAATATTACCCTTGTTTTTATATTGTGCGAAAATGTTTCCTATTCCCCTGCATATCGGTAAACAAATCAATAAAGTTGTGGAGTTTTTCATATTCAATGGAAGAAGTGTTTTAAAAATAGAAACTTTGTGCAAATGCAAATCATTGGCTGGATATGATTAACATACCTATTTTTACTATGAGCATGTATGTCATGACAGCATTTGAGTATTATTGTAAAAGAACTAATAATGCTATTGATCAATGCAGACAATCTGTTTTCAATTTTGTTGAATACAACATAGGTCAACAGCTTAGTTTATTTTTCAAATTGCCTACTAATAATAGTGTATCCCATGTTTTTTTCCCTCAGAAATACTATGGAACTATAATCAGCTTTCTGAGGCAGTACAACATCACTGAAACTGATTTAATTCAAGGAAAGCATAGACATTTATATAATAAAATTGTAAATAATTCGAAGGGTGGGGATAGAATTGTTTTTTTGAGAGATGGTAATTTAATAGGGGCTTGTTCAAATATACATTCTAAAATTTTGGCCAATAATGTAAGGACTTTCAATTATAAATTAATGTGGGACATTTTATCAATCAAAGTTAAACCAAGAATAAAACATATTTCTGGGGATGATATTTGTGTGTTATGTAAACAAGATTCTGAATTTGTGTCTCATTTGTTTTGGAATTGTGTTTTTACTCAGAATGTCTATGATTATATCTTTTCTGTGGCATTAAAAATGAGTAACTGTGTGATAAAAAATAATTATAAAACTTGCATTTTATTGGACTTAAATGACCACTGTTATACAAATTTATCCATTATACAACGTAATGCTATTATATTGTTATTTTGTACAGCAAGATATAAAATTTGGTTGGAGCGTAACGCTGTAATATTTCAAAATCATAACCCAAGCATAAATAATGTTATTATGAAAATTAGGAACTCACTTCTAATGAGAAGAAATATAGAAAAAGTAAGAAAAGAAATTTGTTATATAAAAGAACTTGCCATGATTTGTAATAACTTGTAAATAATTATAAAATTATGTTTTTTCATGCTAAATAATTAAAAATAAACTATGTAATTTGTATTACGAAATCAACAAATGAATAATTGGAACTCCCTGGATTATATGGAATATTATATCTGATGGAATTATCTTGATATTACTGGTATATATGTTTGTTCACTTACGGTACACAATATATCTTTATTTATATTTCATTTATTTATTATTTACATATTGAATAATAAAGAAACAAGACCGTTTTATTTTCGGGGAAAACACGGTAGGTCCGCCTTGCATTTAAAAAAAATATATATGCAATATGAATATACCGAAAGTTTAATGTGGCATTCAAATACATGTACTGAAAGTCTATACACAGGAAGCTTCAAAAATATCAGGTTAAATAATCTTCACCAGACGAATTTTCGTCTGAATCTTCTTCCTTAGAACCAAATTTCGACCATTTCGAGGACGTTGCAGATTCCGAATTTTGGGTGGCAACAGCTACTGTTGTTGACTCATAACACCTTTTCATAGGAACATCTTTTTTCATTGAGAAATTTGGTATTTTCGGAGGACTGACACGAACATTTACATTCTCTCTTTCAGGCTTCATAATTTGATCAACTATAAAGTCCTTATCATGCTTTGCCTGTTTTGTAATGTTTCCTCGCATTCTTCTTTTCCTATTACCTGACCATTCATCAACGTCCAGTGTAGTAGAGGTAAAAATATTTTTAATATCATATGGTGTCATTCGTCTGTCATCTTCATCATCGGACAATTTATGACAACTGTCTTCAGGAATATTGGAACTTTCTTTGAATATTTGCCATTTACTTGTTTGGCTACCACCATTGGTAGATTGAGTTTTAGTTCTGACCCCTGAAGTAATTGATAACCATGTAATAATAACAAAATCTGTGTATGATTGAAAAAAATTATCACGTCAGCTGTAAATAGATCTATAAAAATCGCAAACTGAAATAGTTTTATCAAAAAAGCATTGAAAAAAGTATTGCTGATATATTACCAACTTCGGTAAAATGACCACAGTTAATAAATGAATGTTACGACTGCTTAATGATAAAGATTTTCATGAGATAAGTAAAAACCTTTAACAGTTTCAACATCCAGATCTGCAATTTCCACGTCTTCCAACTCTCTTTTCTTTATATTAAGTTGTTGCACCATCATCCGACATTCTTTTCCCGAACCCTTGTTACAATAGATGTAAGTAAATTGCTTGCCTGAAGAAGTCTAGATTTAAAAATAGCACCAACCTGCCCATATAACTTTTGCTGACTCTGTTTTTCATTGCACATTTTACATGTCCATGTTTTACTTTTTCTTATCTGATGTACTTGAAACATGGAACAAGTGAAGCATTTTAAAATCATAAATTCTTGAGGCATTGTTGTTTATTAATTCAGACAGGTCTATATAAAATAAACACTAAAAGTTGCAGGAGTGCATAAACAAAAAATGCTTATCTTTAAATATTAAAATGCAGTCTGGTGATCATGTACCTATCCATGCCAACACTCAAAAATAAAGAGAGACGACAACGCTATTTAACTGCAATACTAATATATACTGTGGTAATTCCAATTCATTTTATTCATCCATCTGATACACACTTGCAATACACACAAAAACAACTACCATACAGTGTATAAAAAATATGAAAGCATGGATAAAAAACAAAACAAGCAATTATCAGTATTTGTTATAAAACATTTGAAGCACATGAACAATTTTATACAGAAGCGAATCTTGAATGAAGACAATCCAAATTAAAGTTATATATTATACTAATTCCACATTTCAATTTTCGACACACACTAGTAACATAAGTACTACAACAGATATATCATACGATACAACAATATAAAATCTTAAATATGGCAAAAAAAACTGAACTTTTTTGGTCACTTTACATCTCGATTAAATATCAAAGTATTCACAGCCATGAACAAGGATGCACACTGACAAACTAACTATTCATAAAATATACCATATTGAAAACTAAGACCCACTGACATATACTGACAAAAAATGGAGTTCTGATAAAACTTGATATCAGAATGGATGATATAAAAAATTTGCCTTCAAAGTACTTGGAAATCGATTTTTGATGTAAATATCTTGATATAAAAAAAATTGTATATTAGGGTGTTGGGTGTATGACAAACAATGAGAATGGCTTGATAAAGTAAAAAAATATTTGTTAAACAATTATTCTCCAGTTTTTCCATAAATTGATGTCTTTGATATCAGTTGAAAAAAAAAACATCAAATATGTGTGCGAATAAGCATATATAATAGGCCTATTAAATCATTGCGACATACAGTACTGGTGCATCAAAAAATACCGTAGCTGACAAGAATACTAAATTACACTGATGCAGTTTTGGCACCATATATTTTATAATAAACACAAATATGGGGGAAATAATAATGCGAAAACCGAATCGAATACAGCTTCTATTGATAGGAGAGAATTGCATTATCCCCCAATTTCGTGGATATGTATGCGTGTAACAGAGATGCTGAATTAGGATGACTATTCTATTTGATTCAAGAGTCTTGCTGCACACTAACAAAAATGTATTTCGCTAACGTTTCGTCAGACTTGTTCAGACAGCCATTTCCCAATATTCTACATTATTCCCAGCTGAAAATTGCTTGCCTGATGAAGTCCAACAGTACTGGAAACGTGACAGAAATACATTCGTGTTAATGTGAAGTAATTTAGGTTGATTTGTCTGAAAATTTAACTAACAGAATGACCTAACTATCAACAAGAGAATTAGGATATAGATAACATGTGGCATGAACCCAATGAATGCAATAGGTAGTAATATGTAAGTAATAAAAAGTGAGATAATTAAGTGAACTATGATTAATGGAAAATTCTTTTTCAACAGCCACAATTTACGAATTATATATTTGAGACCATGACATGAAATCAAGGGGTAAACTATCACTGTTCTGTAACGCTAAATTGAACAACTTTCGAGGGCTCATAAAATAATTCAGTACTGCAAAAAATTATTAAATTCCATGTGTGCATGAACTTAGTTAGTGTGTGCATAGCAATATATACAATTCTGAGAATTTAGTAGTCTCCTACTAATGCAATTTAAAACATTAAATGTGCATAAACTAAACCAAATACAGTTCCCGCTGCAGCGGTTGTTGCATATACCATTCTTCCCGTATGAGAACTCAGAAGCAAGAGGGTCAATCCAACTAAAGATACCGAAGCAGCAATGGTATTACCGATTGGTGAAACACGTCCCATATCAGACACTTGTAGAATTCTATTTTTCAATTCTGCTTTTGAATCTGCATCCGTGATATTGTTATTATCAAAGCTGTAATAACGCTTTAACAAATTATCCTTCAATTTAAATCGCATGTGGAGCCACTGAAAAGTTGGGCTTTCCATTCCATCTACAACGGGTACCTCAGATGCAGGTATTCTATTGAATTGTATAAACACTCTGCTGCATTTTCCAGCAAGGAAATCCCACATGGATGGAGCTATGTGTCGAATTCTTTCACTTGATTCTTCACCTTTGAATTCATATATGAATGTAGCATCATACACTGCGTCCAAGTAATCACCAAGTGTTGATATTGCACAATGAAAAGCTTTAATCCTAGGTGTCAAAACATTGTTTAACGGCTCGAGTCGATTTTCAGAAGCATACGCTCGACTCTTTTCTAGAAGAGATGTCTTGCCAGGACAAAATCTTGTACCTTCTGGATATATCACTAAATATAATGGGACTTTCCTATCCATGAGCATTTTCAAAGTTTTTTTCATCTTCATTGCGTTATAAGTGCCATCTCTCCTAACAAATATACCTCCATGCACACCCCACACGTATCCATAAAGGGGGAAATATTTGAGAATGTTTTTGAATACAAATCGCATATGTCCGATCATACCTTGACGAAGTGCTATAAAGTCTGCAACAATCCAATCCATTGCAGTCTGATGGTTGCATATCATTAAAACATTTTCAATTTTGTCAGGTATGTCACCTTTTACAATAATTTCCACGCCAGTACATGCCTCAAACACGAACACAACAAATTTTTGATACCACCCCCAAATAGCATCCTCAACTGGATAAAACATATTTCTTGGTAATACAGTTGACACAAGTCGCCAGGATGAGTGCACAATGAAAATCGTTGGTGAAACAGCAACTAATGCAGCCGTTGGCACAATAGGGCGCAAATTATTCAAGTGCGCCAATGCTGTTAATAGCATTTTGTAAGATAAGGTATTGCCACTGATAAAATTTATTAAACAATTTCATGAATCTAAAAATATATCATAACAGTTGAAATTAGATTGATTCATCTACAACACATATTAAAAAAACATGAATGTCATTGTAATTTAACTCTCCGAAGTCACCCTAGGAAATTACTGAGACTCATCATTTACTAATTTATAACTTGAATCAAAGAAGAAATAAAAAAGGAATCAGAAAAATCCAGCTAATATTTCCCAGATTTCTTTTTTTTAATAAGTGTTAATACAAGAATACAATGAAGTTCATCACATTACACATCACCATCCAATATCAGAATATAATCCCCATCATCATTGTAGCCTATGTTCCATTAATTCAGCATCAGTGTCATCCAATTTCTGAATTTGCTTGAATTGTTCAATCAGCTTTCAATCACATTAAGGCACTTTTACACTGCCTCATTGTTATTTCTAGGTTTTTATTTCAAGTCTGAAAGATTTTTTTTCTTAACGACATTGTAGGCAAGAAACTAACGAGAATATCGGTAGGAGACCGAAGACCTATCGATCGAAACTGCGGTTTCGATTCATGACTCTATAGTGACATCGCGTGTCCCATCACTAATCAATTGATAACTCGCTAATCATACGACATCATCCGAAATCGCTTCTGGTCCAAGATATAATGAATGCACATGCAAAATTTGAAGCAGATTCAACCTCGTTTACGTGAGATATCGCGTGCATCTAACAGACAAACAAACAAACAGACAAATACCTATCAACGTACTTACCGATCAAGATCGATAAGTAATAAAATGCAAAGTAGTATCTAGTTCTCGTATAAACCCTAAAACAGTCTGCAGATGCACGCTCGAAAAAGGCAAAACGTTACATTGATTAATAGCATTGTTATGTCACAAACGATGTTAGAGCCAATTGCTGAACAAGAATATCGGTCGGAGATCGATGACTTATCGATCGATTCATGCGCTCTTACTCCATAGTGACACCGTGTGTCCCGTCACTAATTAATTAATAACTCGCTAATTATACGATATATAATACGATAATTATACGATTGTTACCCGCGGGTCAGTGGTTTGCCATCCCTGCCCTAAAATAAAGATCCGAAGTATACGACTTTTTTTTTTTCAGAAAACAGCGTCGTCTTTGTTGATTCATTAAAAAATAAAACAATAAAGTGAAGATTATAAACAATAAGATTGCTGACCATCAACATCTGCAAAAATATTTATCAGAAATTTTTTTGCCAGCACTTTAAGAGTTTTTAATCAAGCCGTTCAGCATAAAACATTTGGAAAAACTATGGACAAACAATAATTGTCTAAGTATGATTAATATAAATTATAAAGTTAGATTTGCAGTGGAAACCACATGAATTGCTAGATTTCATAAGACACCTCCAAAATGCTGTCAACCTTCAATACGCAGACTTGAAGTTGGAGATTCATGGAAAAGGTAATTATTCGTTATAAGGGTCTTACTAAAAGCATCTTAGAACTCATGCAGTCTGGTGCTCGGTGAACGTTAACGAAAAAAGACAAAGCGTTTGAGAAGTTTATAAAAGAAAGAATTCGCACACAAGAAAATTTTACCCCTATAAATACGACAAAAGCCAGTGTAACCAAATTTAGAACAGTCACTGTCCGAAAAATTGCAAGGAAATCGGGCCAAAAACGTAGACCCCGATCAGAAAAAGTAAGTTATCAAAATGTGGAAAAAAACAAAAAATTATATATAAATGATTAGCAGTTGAAAGTTTCGGGCATTTGTTGGATGAATGATTCTTTGATTCGCAATTTCATTGACAAATTTGTCATGTTTTGTGAAGACATACTATTTAGCCTATTTTTTTGAAGTTTTTTTTTTCCTGAAAACTTTTTTAAATTTTGCTTTGTGGTGTGCTCATATTGTGTCATGTTAGGTTATTTACGGATGTTGAAGATTACAGATATAAACTCGGGATCATTTCCTACTACTTTATACCATTTCCCATCAAATTGTTTAAAATTTTACCGACGCTAATAAATAATAAAAGAAAAATGTTGCGTTTGCTGGATTTATGAAGTGGGGAATCGCGCTTTTTCACTGATGTTTTATATGAATTGTTTTATGACTTTTAACCCAAACATATTTATTGATATGTATATATACAATTTTAAGGTTCCAGGAATCAGAAGAATGCAGCTAGTCCACCATGAGTCAATCAAGCATGTTATTAAGATTATGCCGGACATCAAAGTCAATTTCGACTTTGAACATATAAAACAGATTCAGTTACGTGGATACAATAAAAATTCTAACTGTGGCATTGCACTGTATATTTTATTCGATGAACGGATTAAATGAAATAAATATTAATTGGTGTAAATACAATATATATATATGCGGTTTTATTTGTCACTATGATATCCATGTGGATCATAGTATCGTGTGGAATTATAAAAACATTAATCAGTATGTTATGTTATGAAAAGTCGTTGAAAACCGGACTTAAATGAGCGCATTCTTCAACGTTTTGTCTACTTTGCGCAGTCATTCGATGAAAAATCAAACGATATATTGTATCGTATAAAACCAGATAATCGAAAATTGACTGCGATCGAAATATAATATAATACTACTAATCCTTCTAGTAGCATTCACTATGCACTATGTAGTTGTAGTTGTGGGTATTGGTATGAGGCTACATATACGGTGACGTAATTTGTCTTTCATCTTTCACTATTTGAATGGTTTGTCCCATTATTTACGAAAAAAAAACATTCTCGCTTTTGTCTAAAATTTTGGTGAGATGTTTCAACACTCCGTGCTTTTTAAATGTGCTTTATCCATTTGAGGCTGACAAAAAAAAAAGCGGAATTGGTACGTAAAAGTTGCATTTCATGAACAATATTTACAGTGTAACGAAAGCAAATAGGGACAACAATAAGCCTCGTGTCAAAACTAAATTTGATCTCCACAAATTTCTTTTGAGCTATTTTTACGCTAAAGCCTCAAAATGTGGTTGTGGATGTATCAGACGGACCAGATTGAATTGCCCCACGAGCCGGATTCGGCCCGCGGGCCGTAGCTTGCCCATGTCAGATTTAGACCATTAACAGTGATTCCAAATGAACGTGTAATGAACTATCTTGCCACACGTGTTACACCGTGGTAAAATGCCCAAATGAAATGTTTTTAGCCCTGAAAAACATCAGAAACTAGATGAACCGGAATAAATAATATGTGAACGTTGAAATGATTGAAGGAGCGTGCTATTATCTGCCCAGAATGTATTGAAGCAAACAGTTTTTTTCTGAATACTTTATGATTGCATTAATATTGTGTAAAATTTAATTCGTATCATTTTATTTTTATTTTCCAAGCAGAATTATTCGTCTTTTACTAAATTGCTGTGGGATTGGGGTGTGCTTTATACACAGAGCTGGATTCCATTCATTGAAATATCCAGCTCCGTCTATGTTGTACAGCAATTTTTTTCCGTATCGACTATTGATTTGTGATACCCTTCGAAATAAAAAGGATCAAATCAACTTCTATATGATCTCGATATAGTAATGTAATTTCTTCATTTTGCACCGTACAATCTGATTTCTTGAAAATTCTAAACACTTTTGCATTAGTGAACGTTTATATTTATTTTGTGCTGCTTTGTTCTAAGAAGATTTATTTTTTCCCATGTGCCCAGGGGATTTTGTGTAGTTTCTTACCTCAATAACTTCTAATGAGCTTGGCGTAACAATTTGTGTACGGTTGTCGCTATCAGTGTTTGTTTGTTTTTAAATACTGGAACGAACCTGATTATGTGAACATATTTAACAAAATTTCACGTTTTGACGAAATATGTAAGCTTGCTTGGTTAGCTTATTGATTTCAAATGAATCTGGATTTTGCTTAATTTATTAAAATGTCCATCTTCAGCCCAGTGTAAGGTTTACAACAATTTTATATTTGTAGTGACATGTATTAACATTGAAATACGAAGGTTTAACAACGGCTGCGTAGATTCAATATCGTAATATACCTACCGTACTTCAGTTTGCATCCGCACAATCTGATTACCGGTACTTGAAACTTGGGAAACCGTTTCATTGGCGATTTTTTATATTTATTTTATGCTGCTCTGTTTCAGAAATATTCTAGTTGTTTTGTCACTTTAACATGAGAATACTAAATGCGCTGTTGGCTATATGAAAATCAACCTTTTCATTTCAAATTGATTTGACTCCGAAACAACGATATTATATAATAAATATGCAATCCCCCTGTATTTTCTACTTTTGGGAGAACTGTTCTGCAATTTGTTAATGTTAATTCTAGGATTGGGATGAGCTTTTCACAGAGCATCTGAATTTTGCCGATTTGGTTATTTTAATTTTAAAATGCAATAGTTTTTAACTTCTAATCACCCGTGTATCGAATTTAACATTTACATCTGCTTAATTTTTGATTTAATAAAACTACTGAAGATAAGATTATATTTTTGTTTAAAATTTGGGTTTTATTGGGCAGTGCATTGCTCTTTTTTTTAATAAGTGCTAGATCAAGTTGTACTTTCTGGAAATTTATAGCAGATAGTAGGATTTTTCTGACGGCGATAACAAATTCGCAAAAAATATGTATCAAAACTGAATACTAGAATTCGGTTGGAAACCGAAGACTTATCGATCGAAGGTTAGGGATCCCCCAAAACAGCGGTCTTACTCCATAGTGACACCGTGTGTCCCATCACTAATTAATTAATAACTCGCTAATTATAAGACATAATCCATCCAAAATCAATAGGCTTCTGATCCGCTATTCTGAGCTATGATGAATGCACATGCAAAATTTGGAGCAGATTGAACCTCGCTTTCGTGAGATATCGCGTGCATCTAACAGACAAACAAACAAACAAATACCTATCAACATACTTACCGATCCTGAGATCGATAAGTAATAATCGGGCAATATATTCTCACATTATTATGTTCGCAGAATGTCGTGGCATTTTAAAGAAGTAATGCTTTCATCTTGTCGTGAGTCGACGCAACCGCGAGTTACCATGAACACAATTAAAAATAAAATAGAAAGACGTTTCGAATTTTCGTCGTTCTCATGAACTGCATATTGTGCGACAGAAAAAGCCATTATACACTGGAAAAGTGGGCTCTTTTAACAAACACGTAATTGCGACGAATTTACTGTTTTGAAATTCGTTAAAATTTTGTTGTGTTTGGTTTTATTGCTTCCTCACACAGAGTAGGCTACGGTTGCAATAAACGTAAACGCATCTTGAGTCCGCAGAGGTTTTTGCCGGTGAGAAAATAGTCCGCGACAAAAAAGGTTGGATAACGCTGCCCTATATCTCGTGCTCTGTAGATCATTTCACAATCTGAGTCAATAAACGCAGAATGTAGAAAAGTAGTCTTTTTATGTAAAGACTTGAAATAGCTATATACTGTCTAGAAAAGTTACACCTGACATTTAACTTATGGCTGTGGCATACCTACCAAAAATTGCTTCAGTTCTTCAACTGACTGACAATTTCTACATTTATGAATTATACCCTGCTAAAAATGATGCCCAAATAGGTCAATATGACGTAGAAACTTTCCGTTCGATTAGAAAAATTCCTATTGTCACTTCTGTGCTGACACCGAAATCCTTTAACATGAATAGCATACAGAGGACTTGCATTTTATTGAAATTTACAACTTATCATCGACTCCGGAGACACAAGAAAGAAAAGCAG
Organism: Styela clava; assembly: GCF_013122585.1. Lineage (NCBI taxonomy): Eukaryota > Metazoa > Chordata > Ascidiacea > Stolidobranchia > Styelidae > Styela > Styela clava. The sequence continues at coordinate 7,701,357 of NW_024102837.1, read as the reverse complement.
GTGAAGGATGGTTATATGGCTGATAATGTTTCTTATCCCGAAACCTAGTTTGCTCCGAATTCTAAAGTAAGTGGTTCATAGATAGTCCGGGATAAATATGTAAATCCTATCCATAATTGTTTCGTTGAAATTAGCTATAAAATGTTTTAAGCTAAGATTCGATACTGTTGGCGAAGAATTTTAAAGATTTGAGCAACATTTAGATGACGAGCGGCCCAAGCAAACAAATAGATTAGCTAGCTGTTAAGGATCATTTCATTTGAGTAGAATTCATTTGATTTCTAGAAATATTTACTCCTATATTTGTGTTGATATGTGATGAAGTCCTAAATTAAATAAAATTTTTGACCTACCTGCGCTAATCACAAATGTATATTGGATTTAAGGAGGCTGTAATAAAACGTAATGGCACAGGAAAAAGTTACGTCATAATGTTTTAATTTTTCTTAAGGATTCGTTCGCTCCCCAGATTCTGTAATCAGTTTTGTTTACTTTGTTTATCAATTATTTTATCGTCATTTTTGCCGACTATGAGGTCAAAATAAACTTATAACTTGTAAAATAAGAAGTATTTGACGTAACCAAATTTTTAACTTTTCAAACGGGAAATATTTGGTACAAAAATTATTTGAATTGATAATAAAATAAAAACATTTTAGGTGCATAGAATATTGTATTGATTAAATTTTGGTGTAGGAGGAAGATGGCCCTGTGCGTGTTCTCACGCTAGCACTATTTAACGTACTTTAGCGGAATAACCCTAAATGACTAATCACATGTCAAAAAGTACACAATAGATTGTAATGCAGTGTTTTAGCAATGAATTGATCCATATACAGATATATTGAAATATACACTTAAACTTTCATACGAGTTAAACAGTTGAAATTCAAACAGTTGAAATTCACCATTTGATGAAACAGTCCTGATTACTTATTGTCATAGAATTCAACAAGCTGATAATACAAAGCAGTGAAATAACAATAAAATTCATATTTACATGCTGCATTCACTACGCTACACTGGAACGCGTTTTTACAAATAAATGATAGTTTCTGGCCATTTAATTACAATAGAACAAGGTTAACACAATCTTGAAGCAGCCCAAGTGAACGTGCTTAGGCAAGACGAGTTCGATATTTTCATTTAATATCACTCTTGTAGGATTTTGTTTCTAAAAATTCTATTGTATTATTATTAATATACTTGGGGTGGCCAGTAACACTTGAGCTGATAACTAAACATCTTTCTAAAAATGATCGAATCCACCTGAGCGGATTCTCTGGTACATAATAAAAGGAGGTTCAAGTGATTACAATAAGCACATATTACAATATAAAATGTTGCTTAATACAATAATAAGTAGTCCTATAATACAACGAGTATGTACAACATCATGAGTACCAATATGCATATCTATTGTCGATACAATCTTCACTTATATTGCTTTTCAACATTTAGCCAGAGCAGAACAATTTTTTCACAAAACAATTTCCAAGTTTGGTATTATCCAAGTAATGGAAATTTAAACAAAATGATATAATAAGATGTCAGAAAGTGAGCATGCACTGTAATGACATTTGTAGAATAATGTGACACTTCAAACATGACAGATACTAAAAAAGCATTGGGTAATAATCACTTTTCTACAACTATGGTAAATGAAATCAAAGTAGCCACAAACTTATACATTTCAAAAAGTGTGAATAATTCAGTGACAATTATTACAGTCCTTGTGACAGCTTTTGCCTCCAACTCGGCATCTACATCCGCCACTCGTGTCGCCTCTTCCATTAGGTCCCCATCTTGGCCCTTTCGTTACCCAGCATATTTCAATTCTGCACATTGGACATCTTAGCCAATCACATCCGATTTTCTTCTGTATGATGATATTGCACTGTGGACAATGCATTGCGTCACCATCTTTGACCATTTTATCGAATAATATTTTAGTTTTCTTTGCTTCTTCATCTGTTGCTGCCTTTCTTGTTAATTCATCTTGATATTCCTTGCAGTTTTTTCCTTCATGAATGGCCTTACAAGTTAGACAGTTAGTCTTTTGACAAACATTACAATAAAAATTATTTACTTGGTCTTCATAAAGACACCAGCTCTTGCAATCAGGTGTTTTGCAATGAAAACTATTGGGTGATTCTTTTTCTGCTTGCATCAGGCCACGATTCAAATATTTTTGAAAATCTTCGTTGTGCAACAGAGCTTTTATTTCTCTGTGAGTGATTACACTGTTGCAATTATAATTATCATCCATGTAAGGACAAGTCACAATAGCTTCATCGCTATTTTTGACATGTTCTGCAATGCAATCTTTACAAAAGCGATGAAGGCATTCACGAAGCACTATTGTATCCTCTGGATTTGTCTCCTCAAAACAAATCAAACATTCTACAGGTTCCATACTTTGAATAATACTTTGTTCTGATACTGAAAGATGACGATTATAATTTTCCCTTCTTTCTAAAGATCGTTGTTCAGCTGCTGCCTTCTCTTCTTCTTTCTCTTTTTCAATTCTTTCAGCTTCTTTTTTAGATGGCACATAATCATGTGGAACTTGATAATCAGCAGGCCTAGGTTTGGAGCAAATTTCACATCCAGGTCTGGTGGGCTCATTGAGATATGTACACTCAACACATTTCCATCCTGGGCTATCTGTCTCAGGTTTCGCTGATATCTCCTCAAAACTTGTTGGGATAGGATCAGGAATCATTTGTATGTCTTCGTCCTTCAGCTCCTCTCCCGGCCTTGGAGAACTACACATAACGCATCCAGGTCTCCAATCTTCATTTAAAAATGTACAAAATTTACAAGTCCATAACTTTGCACCCAAACCACCATTGGGTAGTGGCGGAAGTACGATATCATTATCTGGCAAATCAAAATTCCCAGTCAAAGATGGGGTGTTTTGAAAATTTGTTGCAACCCTATTTATATCTTGAAACCCGCCAGGTGGTTGTTGAATTAAAAATGGATCAGTACGCTTTAAATCTTTGGGCTTTGTCGTGAGAGGAAACATCCTTGGCTGAGGATAAAACACATAAACATATAATACATCGTCATTTTGTTCCACACCACAATCTTTCAAATGCATCCAATCCTTAGCAATGGTTCTTTTATACAAGACATACAAATTGTTAAGAGCATAATTGGGGTATTCTTCAACAATTTTAAACTTGGCAGTAAGTACCGTCCATTTGGGACAACAGCGAAATTCTGCAGGATCACGAGATCTAGACCGTTCCTCAATGTGAAGTTCTGCAACAATAAATTGTTCTGCTTGTTTCGTTTTGTTCAAAATATTTCCAATGTAATTGATGACATCATCAACATCTTCTGGATGATCTCTGCAAAATTTTTTCAGTATTCCCGGATCTTTTACAAACGCAACTTGTGCTTTGTCTACGTATTTATCTGAATCATCACTCATGTTTGATTTCTAAATAGTTATAAAATGAATACGATAATAGATTACCGGTACTAGGGATGGTAATAATTAAAGTTGATCAACCTCAGATTGGTAATCTCATCTGCGTAAGCTGTACTTCTTTTTTTTTTAATGGCACAAACCCTGTGAACAAATAAATCTGCAACCAATTTATCTTCCATGGTTTTTAGTTCAAAAGAATATCATAAACCCACTATACACTCAGAAAATCAAACAATAACTGCTGGAGATAACAAAGTAAGAATGTACCATTTCCATAGTTTCAACCATAAATCCAGGCTAGAAATAGCTATTGAATGTTATTCAATAATAATGAGCATTTAGTCACAAGGATATAAACATTTCAATATTTTTGGAAAGTTAATCGGTCAGTTTTGTCTGATTGATTGTCAAAGCCTTAGTACGCGAAACAATATTTCAACTACAACAATCTGAAACCTACTGATGTGGCGCATCACGCTAAGCGTTGGGAATACGCTTGGCACCGCACCTAAGATTACTCTGCATGGGGTTCACAGGTTCGAATCCCATGCGAGTATATAGTCTGATAGTTATGTGCGAGAGGATCGGTGAACTCCTCGCGGCCGTAGGGTGGTTCACATAACCGCTGGTCGGTTACGGCTTCCTTCACCATCAAGTCCATGCTTCTGAAAACAAATAACTAACTAATCCTATAACCGACATGGAATGGTAACCGGACGAGAGGCCGTGGTTCGCCATAAGGTTAAAACGTCTTATGGGCTTTCTTATTCCCCGGGATAAATATGTAAATCCTATCCTAAATTTTGTATCCACTGTAGTGAGTAACATTTGCCAGGTAGGATAACAATCTGTCTTAGTTTGAAATCTATGTGGCAACTAATCTCCGACATTGGTCTGTTAGAATAGATAGTCAATGAAAGTCATGACAGAAAAACAAATTGAACATCATATATATCATGCTGTCATGATATTCCCAATCCTTAATACAGTAATACGTGTGGATAAAAAATTGATCAAGTATTACTGGTACACTCAGCAGCTACACACAGCTAGAGATGGGGCGAGATTCAGATCCGGACTCGGGTCGAATTCACGCATTTTTTGGACTCGGATTCGATTCCACGTCATTTTTACTGAGTCCATAATCAATTCTGTTCCTATTAATTTATGCCTATGTTTGTACCTTTACCTCTATAAATCTCTGTACATAACCTAACTGGTTAAAAACAAAGTTTAGAGCTATAACAATATCCCTCGTGTGTATTATAAACATTCCTAATAAAAACGACGACAGATATCCAGATAATATAACGCATGTTGAAAACTATTGATCGCTTATAACAACGATGTCGCCGCCAGTCGCCTTCAAACTATTTATATTTTTTGGTATACATGTGAACAATAAAATATGTGTTAGCGCAATATTGTTGAGTGTAAAAATGAAACATGCTCTGGATCAACCCAAGGGGGAATTTACTATTACCTCTTTTAAATCAAGATTATTATGTACAATCTTGTAAGAATTTCGTAATAGCTGTCTAGAATTAACGGTAGGTGGCGGGCTTCAAATGCAGAACCAAGGTGCACAGGGACACATGTTTACGTTTGTATTATGGCCGCCAAAAAAAAGAAAAATATATTACTGAAATGATTCAACAGCTATCTGTGGAATCAATATGTAAAAAATATGAGCTACGACGTATGTTTGTGAGCGCACGTTGCTATAGCATGGTCAAAAACTTGTTTTTCTGCTTTTTCATTGTGAGGTCACGGACTCGGAAGATTCGATTCGAGTCCCTGGGTCTGATATAGTTTAGTACCACATGCACTTCTAGTTGGCCTGGCTCAAAAATCTTTGCATATGTCATTCCTAACCCCCTCCCCTGACTACGGCACCAAAAAATTACGTCAATGCGACGTCATGGTGGCCTAATAAGATCCTCCGAAGTATACGGATGGTCATCCAAAACGCGCAGGCGATTGAGCAAGCTATTTCTCTCGTTTTTTTGTCGCAACGATCCCGATATGAGAGAAACCGTCAGCCTTAGTTATCGGCTGTGCAGATGCTATTTTGGGCGATCGTAGCTATACGGCAAGCTGATTCTGACGTCGTAGTGACATAATTTTTGGATGGCATTGTCAGGTGAGGGTTAGGAATAACATGGGCCAAATTCGTTATGCTTCGCCAACTGGAGGTTCTTGTGGTACCAAACTATACTAGACCCAAGTCCTCACCCTATTACTCTGATTTGTCGAATCTCTGTAATACCGGACTCGCCCCATCCCCAATACAGTAATAACAGCATAACACTGTCACTGTGGTTGTGATTATCTTCATTGTTTATTTACATTTCTCTAATTCACAGCCGGTAAGCAATGTCCCATTGCTCTTTAGTGTATTAATGACACAAATGTTACTGTACTGCCGTATGAATTTAGACTGCAAGTTCGTGCTATGTCCATCGGGCAATGATTCTAACTGTATTTTGCTCTTCTCATGAACGATGTTACAGGTACCGTACCCACCCTCATGTTGCTCAGGTGCGGCACCCAAAACCTAGTTCCGTATTTTGCCCAAGAATCTGTACGATACGGTACAGGTATGTCTGTATGTAGCTTCAGCTTTCTGTAAGTTTCCACCAGCTTCTCTTTTTTTTTAAATTCCAGTGCCAAACGAAATCCAAAATATCAATACAAAAATTCCACCAGCTTCTCTTTCTTTCTGCGTTGTCCGAACGTCAGTATATGCTGATATGACGTTGTCGGGAAATATTAGGTACTTCCCCTAGGATTTATCACCGGATCTACCCAGAGTCCAGCTCCAGACCAACAAAACAATATTATTATTGGAATAAACAATAAGGAAGCTTTTCGACTGAGCTGTATTTTCTGTTTTACAACAGTCAAGTGGCAGTATTAAATAGCTTCATCGCCAGCAATCACATTCTTAATTACAAACCATGTGTGATAATAAATACCGGTAGCCTGCGTCTCAAACACTGGAAAAAAAGTGTCATTGCAGATGAACCCACGACAATTGCACCTGTATACTATTGCACATATAATTTTTTTTACGGATATTTGAACCCATATTAACCCTAACCCAGTGGTTCTCAAACTTTTGGGTAATGTGACGCCCTCTCAATAAATACGCGGCGGTGTGGCTCAACGGGCTAAGCGTTAGGAATACGCTCGCCACCGCACCTCTAATTACTCTGCGTGGGTTCGCAGGTTCGAATCCCATGCAGGGATGGTTATGTGCGAGCGGATTGCTGGACTCCTCGCCGTCGTTGGGTGGTTCACGTAACCGCTGGTCGGTTAGGGCTTCCTCCACCACCAAGTCCATGCTTCCGAAAACAAACAATACAGTAAAACTAATCCCATACCCGACTTGGAATGGTAACCGGACGAAAGGCCGTGGTTCGCCATATGGATAAGCCGTCTTATCGGCTTTCCTCTCCCCCGGGATAAATATGTAAATCCTATCCTATCCTAAATATGCTCAAGCTGCGACATCCCGTGAAATACGTCTTGATACCTTCCAATAAAAGGCCTCTCTCTATTGCAGTGATTTTTATTTGAGTTATGCACGAAGAGAACTGACGTGGTGTCAATATTGAATATCCGTTGCTCAACAACGCTCGATATGTCTATGTTCATAAATGGAATAGAAATGAAGGATATGAATGTCTCAAGCTCATCTAATGTGTGTGGTGTCATAATTGGAATATTGAATGACCCGTGGCATTAGCGAGTTCATATATAAATTCAATTCAATTCGTTTATTACTCCAGACCGCTGTGGTCCATATAAAAACAACATTACACATAAACATAAGCAAAACAAAAATAACACAATAAATAAATAAAATACCTGATATGACAATCAGATTCACAGTAAGTCTCAAAAAGGAGTTATACTATAGCAATTTAAGAGACCAAAAGTGAGGTATAGAATCTAAGATAGTCCGTGACAAACAGTATCTGGGAATCAAATAATGATTGTAATAGAATGTTATTGGAGTTCCTGCATCTCGTCATGAACAACCACAGATTTTTTCTATGGAGTGCTTTGAAAGGGGGAATGTTCCCAGATACCATTTTGTGACGGACACTCTCAGATCTAGAGACACAGTGAATTACGCGATAAGCATTATTATATAAAATTTTAACTTTTTTATAATTATAATTATTGAAAAACAACCAGAGCTGGCAGTTATAAATGCTACAACAATACGCCCTAAATAAAAGATTTTTCACAGTAGTGGAACAATTGACAAATTTTCATAATTGTATGGGCTATAAAATAAATTGATTTATACTGACGTTTCAAGTCAAGGTCATCTCTAAGATCACTGGATAGGAAAACACCGAGATATTTAGTGGACGAAACATAAGTCAATACAGAATTACAAAGTTTGATATCAGGCAAATTATTCAGCCTAAACTTTTTATTCTGGATACACATACAAACAGATTTTTTCGAGTTGTACGAGATGTCATGTTCAATAGAGTATTTGTCGCATATGTTAAGTAAACGTTGAAGACCTTTGGCTGGAGGTGAAATGCAACACATGTCATCAGCATAAAAAATATGATTGATTATATTGTTATTTGCTGCACATCCAATGGTCTCTTGATTCAACTTAACAGAAAGGTCATCCATGAAAACAGCATATAAATATGGACTTAAGAGAGAAAGGATCTGACACACTGCTACCCCATCTAACAAACATGGATTGATTACGATACATGCGTACAATCAGCGATAAAATTATTTTGGGGATTCTTCTGTTGATTTATTTACGAAATAGAGTCCAGTGATTAACTTTATCAAAAGCTTTAGTGGCATCCAAAAAAGCTATGAAAACTAGTGATGATTTTTTGGAATAATAAGTAGCTAGCTGCTTTATTGTAAAAATGCACATGTCAGTCCCGTGACCAGGCTTGAAACCAAACTGGTTGTGAGATGTAGTTAAGTAAGACCCAATGTTATTTAAAATGTGTTTTTCAAAAATCTTAGATAAGACAGAGGTCACTGCAATAGGCCTGTAGTTACTTGCACTACAAATGTCACCATTTTTGTTCTTAATTATAGGCTGAATAGAACTTGAAAGGGAGAATGCTGAAATATAACTATGATTCATACATGTGTTAATATACAAATATAAAAGAACTGATAGAATTGGATGAGAATATGCCACCGATCCTAATAACCAGTATAATTGATCAAAGCTTTTTACATCTTTTCACGACCCACTGAGATTGAGTTGATCGTTACAATAATTAATATATCGCATCGCTGGTTCTCAATTGTGATTCAAACAAGAATTTAGACTTTTTCTACATATCTACTATATCTACGGTTTTATGTTGAGCTTGTTGCGCGGCATCCAATTATAAATTGAATTATAAATTGGAAAAATAATTTTTTTTCATTACTAGCTTAACATAATTATGTACTTTAGACTTTTAGATGTCCAATGAAGATTTGGAACTACTGAAAAGACCAGGGTCATCAGCAAATGAATAAATAAATAATCCAGCTTCGATTGCGAGAAATTTGGAACGACGAGGGTTAACTTCGACATATTGGAGTCTGCCCTGGACCATGATCTTTAATTAATGAGGCCGTGTTCACAACCCCCGAATTCCATAGTGAATAAGTTTGCAAATGAGTATCCTATGACTAACGGCATTGAAGGCGCTTCTAGAATACATCATAAATATATTCCGGGGGGTTAATGATGGCTTGGCTTGTTTAGGGATTTGTCTGGAAATCAAAACTGAAATTTAAGAAATAAATTAAATTATTATTATCGCATTTTTTGATTAAGCCTAATAGGTTTTTGTTGTAACCGATAAAATAGATCTAGAAAGTAATGCCAATGTACAATTCGATTAATTAAAATGGAAATCACAATCGAAAAAAGTAGTATGTAAGATATCTTTTATTTGTGTTAATTTGAGCAATAATCGCATGGATCAAATTTCAATATTCATATCTTTAATCTCCGATACATCGTGTTAACCTTCGATACTTCTTAGTGTACTTTGAATTATTTTATATTCGTATTAATTTCGTTCAATACTCACACACAAATATCACTAGGTAAATTTATCTCAGCGATGAATAGCGTATTCATGAACATTAATTGCTTAGAGTGTTAAATATTTACTAAATCCACTCACTCATGTAATATATATATAATACCATACGTATTTTTCGAGGACCAATTCACGAATGAGTAGCCCCTCGGAATCATGTTACCTTGTTGCTGCGAAAATAAGACCTCCCCTTAAAATAAGACCTATACGATAGCGTGAAACTTTGACCTATTCGGAAGCAAGAAAGCTCTCCTACACGTTTTTTAAATGATTATTACCCCATTTCAGATACAAACGTGCTATTTATTAGTAAATCGATATCAGTTTTCATATTTTGTTTATTTGAAAATCTCGTAGTTATCTACTTTGTAATTTTGCTTTTGATAAATGAAAATAAAAGACATCCCCGCAAAATAAGCCCTATATAGTGTTATTTTTCGAAAGATTATTTAAGATAGGACCCTGTCTTATTATTGAGGAAACACGGAAGTAACTTAGAATTTATATTGTCATATATTTTTAACTTTATTGTGATTCACTTTCTAAATGAAAGGTGAAAATTCATCAGATCCTGTTCTTTAGTCAATCTTCCGAATGGGTGAGATAGAATAGAAAAAGCCCCTTAGTGTATAGAGTATATATAAATATATGGCGTAAATATTCTTTGACACATTACTGTTGGTTGCAATCAACTCATGTCCACATATTTCTATAAATCAGTGGTTTTGAACATTTTATGGCTCATCCGAAGGATTTTAGCACCTATTACCCCCTGTTGTTGTTCACCGTTCCAATAAAAAAAACTCTATGTACTCAAGTATATTGTGTATTTACAACTGTTCATGATAAATAATAAATGAAAACACACCAAAAGCCAAGAGTCAAAAGTTTTTAATAATATACAATCAATTACTAAGGTTAGAATTCGCAAAGCACACAGGTTTTTATATTCTTATCATGATTGGTAGATCAAAATCCTATTATGAGCACAACAAAGATAAGACGCCCTGTAATTAAAAGTAAACTAACCTTTTCATGTAATGAAACAACGGAGAACAAAAAATTTTGTTTTGAATGGCAAAGTATGCAAACGGAACCGCCCCCAAACTGCTTAGTGCCCTACCTTCGGAGGCGGTTTGGAACCACTGCTATATATATATATTTTAATAGTTACATGGATGATTTGGATATATATATGAACAGTCTGTTACTTACTCGTATCACCTCCGACAGAGCTGACAATGATTTTGATTACATGATCAATTATTATATTGTAATTTCGCCGAGTTCACTCGGTAAGATCGCAATCTCTTATGCTCCGAATTTTCTGTGAAGGAATCATTCTTCTCTGGTTTTAATATCTCCATATCTTGGAATGAGAATGTACCTCCAATTTCAAAGACACAACTACAGTTATAACATTGATAATAAATCAACGTCATATATTATCCTGTGTATACATTGTGGAGCATCTGCAGGAAGCACCCCGGCGACCACAGCCATTGTGACCAGGTCTGTGACCACTGCTAAAGTAGCTAATCCTAGGGATCGCTTGATTAAACGATATACACGAGATCTCCGTCTTAGTTTGGTTGTCTTTTTCATGATTTTTGCTAATTTTTGTGGCAAAGACAGGTCTTTGTCTATAGATGACCAATCTGTGCCGGCAGAGGAGTCAGACATGTGACTTTTGGTGCGGCACAACCATCGTCTACTTTTCTCTATGTCCGGTAATTGAGGTACCGCGTCATTTTCACTCGAAATTTCCTCCATTCCATTACGACTCAACTTTGGTTCAGTCGCACAAGATGCGGTAACTGTTGGTATGTTTTCATAAAAGTGTTTCTCTTTGTTCTCATCTTTAACGATTTCTTCTGCAACTCTTTTTGCCTCTGCAATTTTTCTGTTTTGCTGTTTGTTGTAATGTACTCTTAAAGGGTGTATAAAGAGACCAAGTAATAAGCATTGCCCTGTTAGCATAATGCCTCCATAAATATAATTTCTGAAAGCGTATTGCCTTCTACCGTATTTGAAAACACAGCCTATCGGTGTAGACTTGTATTCTGAAGGAAACATTGTGACTGGTATCACGCCTATACCCAAGATACCAATTATACAGATGCTAAATTTACTGAACCGACCAGCACATTTGCCAAACGTGTCGCCCATTGACGGATGACTATAAAATGTTCTCTGTCTGATCCAAAAGAATAAATTTATGCTCAGTATTGCCACAGCAAACGCACCCTTACCCATGTCAATTACAACCTCACATGTAGTATCACTAGGGCCATCGAGCATTATTAAAAGAAGTGAAAGGGTGCATAAATATCTGATCAATGGAACAACAACTGCAACTGCTGCTACTTTTACAATAATCCCACCATTCAGTTTGCTTCTTCGCTTCGTAGAATCGGAGATGGCATATAATAAAACGCGTATTGTTATCCATAAGTGCATGAGAATAAGAGCAATGTTGGGTATCAAGCTAACAATCCAAAATTCTTGTGTTGATATTAGTTGATTATTCTCTTTGGCATCCAGTGAAATGTTGCGTTTAACATGGAAATCTTCTCTTGAACCCATGACCTTTCACATTGAAATTTATATTACATCGACATTATTACATCCAAATTTAGAAGAAAATGCAATATAAAGATCATTATGTCTTTGCTCCTTTTTTAAGGTTAGTAGTTTGAGATGAGATGAAAAATACTACACAGTAAATACTAACGTTTATTGACGTCAATAATGAACTGAATTCACCGTATTGCCGAATTTATAGGAATCGAATAGTTCAAGTCTATAGATGTATAATAATCCTGATGCAACAACAGTCAAGGCATGTTCTGCAACACATCACCTCATAAGAAACTATCTCATACTACATCGAAATCACCAATTAAACTCTTGGATTCCAGGCTTCTCTTTCGCAGGAGATGTTACAAAATACATGAATGGTATGGTTAGCGTAATGGTTAGTCATCCCATCTGCGCTGATTTTTGAGGCAATAATTTTTCCAAAGATGTAACATTAAAAATTGTTGGGTTTTGTAGATACTTTGATTCTTGAAAAATGTAACTCATCAATTTTCTAAATTAGCTCGTGCTCATTTTTGGTACTTCGTAAAACGTTTCCTTAGTAATGAGCTTCCAAAAACTCGATCTATTGTCGGATCTGTTCTAGAGTAAACTGACATTTTGCGTATTTTGATAGTCAAATTATAAATTTGTGCCGTCAAATTTTTAGGGTTGGAGAATCAAAATACTCAAAATGCGATCTCATACAATCCAAATCTGAGTGCCAATACGAACTGTCATTTTATTATATCTTCCAGCATGGGTTTACTCATTTATATCGAAGCCACAACGTCTATTTTTTAAAGTCAGTCAGATATCATCTTATGTGGCCTAACTATTGCAAAAAAAAACGACAGAACTTTCTTTAAATATATATATTGAAACTAACAGTGAACCGATGTCCCCAAGTCTTGAACATGTGAAACGGTCGAATAATGTATAGAATCTCTTGCAGTAATTTACAATGTTTTAACGGGTCGTGATTCAACTAAATGGGCGCGCATTACTTTTCTTTCACTTTGGGCCATGATTTGATTCTAATTACAAAGCGGAGTATAGGCTGATGTTATCGAATCTATCTAATGATAAACGAATCTAAGAGTGTTTTGTTTCCTACAGTTGACTCAGAGAAAAGCAATATTTTCATCGAATGATACCAAACCATAATGAATAAAAACTGGCAGTTGACACTAATTCACGTCTAGTCAAATAAATGAAAAGTGATGATTAATATTAGCAAAATACATGAATGCATTTACGTCGTGGGACAATTATGGCATAGCGCATGAAAATGCGCGGGTTTACAAAGGGCTGCGGAATGCGGCATTTTTGCAGGTAGTTCAGCACAGGGTCGTATGGACAAATTTGAAACTGCCCCTATTGAAATAAAGTCCATTTTTCCCTCCATTCCATTTTTCATTGAAATTCCAGCAGCCCGCACTAAAAACTGCACGAGAACAATACTGAGTGTGTTGTAGAACAGACCTGTTCAAACTTTTCAGTGTCGTGGGCCACTTTCACATGAAGACATTCATTGCGGGCCGCAAACGTTTTTACCAAACTTGAATAGCACCCCAGTTCTGATTACGTTGGAATTTGCGCGTCGCTAAATCAAACGCCTGGATTGCACAACACTTTTGTGGATTTCTGAACACAAAGACTATGAACCATGAAATTCAACTCAACTTTCATGCAAAATGCACAACTTTTAAGCAATAATATACATTGGCATAAAAAATCGAAAAAAAAATAATAAAGTCTACAGTTTTCCCTTCACCTAGTGCGAAACTTGTTTTTGAATGTCATTGCTCAACTGTTTAATATCAACGGGTAATTTTGATACCGCACAACGTAACTGGCTTGTCGAATTGTCGTTAGTCAGCTTACTCGTATACTTTGATTTCATAATTTCGAAAAGAAAGATTTGCACAAATATGTTGTTCTTATTGCCGCCGCAATACGCATTGCCATTTGTCTCAGGATGGGAACTTATCTTCATCGATATACTCACTGTATAGAATTCAAGTTTTCTAGCTCTTCGAAACGAGTGTTTCCGTTCCGTACTTGACTGGACATCAATCAATTTGCATTTATTCTGGGGCCTCTTCTACCCGAATGTCAAATGGACACATAGAATTTTTAAAGAGATAGTCGAATTTTTGTAAGTAAGCGAATTTCTCTATAAATGCTTCCAACAACTTCTGTAAAATCATATTCTGTGGCGATTAACAACGCTTTTTTATGGCGGAGCCGTGTGAAATTAAAGCTCAGATACATAAAATAATGTTTTCCAATCGGCACTGTATGCGGGAAATGCATGTAGCGGAGGGTATCGATATAGCAAAGTAGCATCAGGTTCTCGCATACCTCAAAACATTCGACTGCCCTCTTGGATACACGCAATTCTGAAGGAGTCTCTATTCTGTAACAAGACAATTTAAGACAGGGGTCGGGAACCTACGGCCCGCGAGCAATATAATCCGGCCCGCGACGCTTCACTGAAATATAGTAACAACACAGCTGTTTTGTCGATTATATTCTTCAAGCAAAAGAATTTACGTGTAGACTAAATTCTATTATAACGTTACAAGTATATAAGTCACAATTAATCGTTTAATGAGCCTAAAATTTAATTATAATTTAGACAAATGGCAACAAAACGCCGAAAAGTTGATGCTAAGTGCAAATGGTTTGATGGCACAAAAAATATCCAAATGGTCAGTCTTCGCGCGCTGCTTAAAATTTAAACTCTGATCTTTGTGAAAAAATGTGATTCATCGGTCATCCGTTCGGTTTTAAACTTTCTAAAAATATGTGCGACCCGCCAATGACTTGCAACCTTCAATTTTAGCCCGCGAGCGACAAAAGGTTGCCGACCCCCGATTTAAGAGATTCAACAGATAAATTGTATAGTTATGCCATAAACGTTGTTGCAGCCCTTTTATCAATAGCTGCGTACGGGTCTACTATAGTAGTTCATTTACTGTTAGATTGAATTGGGGACGATTCATTACTTTCTGGTAGTTGCAGGCACAAAAGTTTTGGTTATTGATTTTATGACATTCGTTCCTTCTGGGCCGTATTTGGCCCGCGGGCCCCAGGTTGTGCACCCTTGCAGTTAGGCATATCATAATTATGTTTGCGGCACTATCTTGCTAACTGGCAATTTCTTCTAAAAAGGGCTCCAATGATCTGTATAAAACGCCGATATATTCACGCATACCGACCGCGTCAATATATATATTATATATATAATTTGCAGTCCAGACTCAAAAGCCTGATCTCATGACTTTCGTGGACGAATACCCCTTCTGGGAAATCGCAACTACAGATCATACCAGACTATGGCTAAAACATTAGCACAATTTCAACAAAGCTCCCAACAGTTACCGAGATTAGTCAGAATATTGTATATGATGGTATCGTCCTATGATATATTAATTTTCAACACTGTCATCTCCGTTTTTACCCATACCCGATAAAATACACGTTCAATAAGGAAACATACTTTGTAATTAATAAAAGCAATTAACCTAGAAACAAAAATTAACTAAATGCACATTGCAAATAACCATATATAAATATAGTACAATATTTCATAAGAAATAATGTAATTTTTCTAATTTTCAGCTGATGGCGATGAATCTTTGGCGCTCTCATTGAGTTTCCTTTAAAATTGTTGGGGCAATCATGGTAGGAAAAGAATAGTACTTGCAGTTGCTGGGTGGCTGGTTCTTGATGATTGTTGTACTGACAGCGGATGATTGAAATCCAGCTTCGGCCAAATGGCTGAGCTGCGTTTCCTGTAAAAATGTAACACAACATATATCGTCAAGATAATAACCGAATTGCGCAAGTCATTTTTAGCAGTTTTGAGAAAAACGTAAAAATTTTCCTAGTGATATTTGCTATGCCATTGAGAGTCAATAATTTGCCATAGTTCAATTTTTTGATCGTAGCCGGATTTAAGTTAATTTGTATGACGCAGTCATATGACGTCATAATGGCGCACTGTGACTTAGGCAGAAATGTGTCTATGACCTGGGGACATACGCATTTTTGCAACTTGACTATATTCACCAGTCCTGAAAACCAAACAATCCAAAAACGAATGTAATTCTTATTATCTACGATGTCTAATCCACAAAATAGCTAATTTGTTTTAATTACATTATTTTTTATGTTTAAAAATATATATTTCATCACTATAACACGCTCTGCACACCCACCGAAATAAGACTAAGATTAAATATAAAGAATAAAACAGCAATGTACCCTTATATAGTAGCCAACCAAGTTGAATTGGACTCAGACAGTGGGTATCACAAGTGCACGCCTTCCTATACTGAAGTTTAAATTCAAATTTATAAGCGCTAAACTAGAATCCGAGATGCAAAAACTCGAAAATTCTTCGCAGAAGTTATTTTGCTGTTGTGACGTCACAATAGTTCTGCGTTAACAATAATTCATCACGACGAATCAATTGAACAAATTTGCATGTCATACAAAATCTCAATTTTTATGGGTTTTGGAATTCTTAAAATAAAATCTGAGTTAAGAGACAGTTGCGCAGCATTATATAAATATGACGATATTCTATGGATTAGGTGGGGAAATCAATCATAAAAGCAAAGATATTATCCCATGCGGAGATAATTATGTGCGAGAGGACTGCTGGACTCTTCGCCGGCCCAGGGATGAATATGTAAATCCTATTAATCGGCAACAGCTGTGGAAAAATGCAGAATCACAGTCGTCGCGAAATTCCCTGCAAAATTTACAAAGTCATTACTTCAATAATATTAAAACAGATACTGGAGTCACTTCCAGAGAATGAGATACTGAACAAAATGGCAACATAAAGAAGGTGACTTCCAGGCCCGAATGCCGCGACGGAATCGTGCGATATTGGTAATTAACAAGCTTGAACACAAAGCGAGTTCGGGACCCGTTGGAGACAAACCATAAGAAGATGGTAAAGCAACATAAAGCACTGACCATACATGACACTGGGAGAAAATCCTATGACGATGCTCGATAACCCACCAGATTTGTACGTCGCTTAACCTACAAGCTCAACCGAACAGTGGTTACGTCACTACGTGAATCGCCCGACGGCAGCGAGGAATCAGTCCAGCAATCCTCTTGTACATAATTGGGATAGGATAGGATTTACATATACATATATATCCCGGGAGAGGAAATCCGATAAGACAGCAAAACCAAATGGCGAACCACGGCTGGTATGGAATAAGTTAGTTATTTGTGTACGGAAGCATGGACTTGATGGTGAAGAAAGCGTAACCGAATAGCGGTTACGTGAACCACCCTACGGCGGCGAGGAGTCCAGCAATTCTTTCGCACATAACTATCCCCACATGGGATTCGATCCTGCGAACCCACGCGAAGCAATTAGAGGTGCGGTGGCGAGCGTATTCCTAACGCTTAGCACGATGAGTCACACCGCCGCGCCGAATCCACGCAGGGTGATCAGAGGTGCGGTGGCGAGCGTAACGTGAAGTTATATACAAACAAATTCACAAAACTCATCAGTATAAACCTATTCAACTGTATGATTTAGCTCAGGAAAATGTTCGTCCAACCAATGTACGTCGTTACGGTACGTTGCGTGATTAACAGTGATCAAGGCTGTTCATTGCACAAGTCTCAAAGATGCTCAACCGCAAGTACCGGTACCGCGGTAATCGTTATATTTATTTAATAAATATTCTACAGATAAAACTTTGTTAAGTTTGCTTTGATAGCTGACTTGTCAAATTGCGATTCACGTTTGCTCCCAATATCTAGTTGATTTAAATTGACCTGTTGGTGTTATCTTCAAGTGGACTAAGAACCAGAATCGTAATGCAAGGTGAAAACGTGTTGCAATAATTACAAGTCAAACATTTAAATTTTAATAAAGATACATATTATAATGCAATAATTTACGCCAACATTGGTTAAATAAATAACTCAATAATGTCTATAGGCTATATGAAAACAAAATATGAAGGTAGAACGGCAAATTATGGGAAAGAGTATGCAATTTGAATAAAGCTAATAGTTAGAGATATATAATATTTGCTTACATTAAACATTGTCTGGATATCCTGGTATGAAGTTTTCAACAATTCACCCCATGATGTCAAATTGCAGTATGTTAAAACACCACCTGGTTTAAGAAGTCTATGTGCATGGTTTTTTATGAATTCGAACTGATGTGTGTGCCATGTTTCTTCAGAAAGTGGATATGTATCATAAAGAATACCTGAATAAAAAAATGTATTGATAATTTGTCAATCGCTCCCGATACATTAGTCGTAGGTTGTCATCCACATCTTGTAGAGATTTCTACGATTAAAATTTCTCCCACGAATGTCAGCATTGTGGAATTCACTCCCACTTAGATGTTATCCTGTCATTGTAACTTGAATTTTTTGAGGCGGTTTCCAGTCTACGAACATCTATACATAATACACTTTGCCGTCTCGGGGCCATGGGCCAAATGGACAAAAAGGCTGCCAAATCTCTACCCCAAAATATACTCAAAATATCGATATCAAGCTTACCATCAAAGTGTCCATCAGGTAGAGTTGGTACTACATCTTGCCATAATCCTTTCAATGGTACAACCTAGAGATGCAAACACAAATGTAACTCACACTAAATCAAAGAAATTGCAATATTTTGTTTGCATATGTTACCTCTTGATCAGAAATATGCCTTTTCGTAAATGTAGTAGGCCTACTAAATTTGCCATTACCAAAAACGTTTTGGGGCAAAAATTGGCGCTGGAATCACTGTTCCATCAACTAGTCAACAGTCATAGACAATGGAAACAAAATGTTTCGAATCGTCAGATTATGATATAAATGGAGTAATGAAAAATGCCTCATTTTGATTGAGTTAAGAATAAAAGCAAATTTATAGATTTATGTCAAGGTATATAATACTGCAGTAAGAGAGACAAAAACTAATTTATTCCACAAATATTATCAACACCAAACATGAAGTAACATACTGCAAAAAGGTGATGATATAACAATAATTTGGTCACTTCGTGGAAGTGAGAGTATTTGCTGAACATGATAGGCTATTAAGAATTTCCTGTGGGATTTCCTGTATTTCAATGCTACTAGATTACAATGACTATAATTTTTATAACAAGATTAGTATATACATTATTCGATGAACAATACATTCCAGATCATATGAGTCTCAACAATGGGAATAAAGATGATAAGTGATAGCACCTTATGAGGTTGCTTTTTCTTCCATTCCTCAAGTCTAACATAAACTCCATCATTACATTCAATGATCCAGTGTTCATCTATATTGCGAGACTCAATTTTGTCTGCAGCAATTGCCATTCCAAAACCAATTTCTAGCACTCTGCCCCCTAAAAATAATGAAACACAGTTTAAACACAAAATTCATTCCAAAAACATTATTTATAACAACTTTTTGCTTATAGCTAGCTCAATATGTACTACAAGTTTATTTAAAAAATTTCTTCATTCGCTGCTTCATATCTAAAATCAAACTTGTGAAAAGTCTTTCGCCGGGCAATCTACCTTTTGATGTCGCAATTTCCGCCAATAAGTGCATGTATGGTGTCTCCCATCTTTCCATTACTGGCTTGCCAAGGATCTCTAAATGGGTGTCAGTTTCATTATATCCTGCCTTTGCATCAGTCCATTGAGAAGTGCAATCTTCTCCCACTGAAAATATTTTTTCAGAAGTCATTGTTGATTTGTGGATAAAGGAATCCTACAACACTAAAATGAGAAAAATAATTTGTGTAGCACTATTGTATATTGTTCAATAAAACAGCACACGCCCCTCATGAGCAATATTTGATGATAGGTTTATGTCCAAGACTTTTATCCATAAAAATTTGGTGAATGAAAAGGGGGCATAAAAGGCAGAAATAACATTGTACGCACAAAAACAAACTAAATGAAAATATGCATAAAAGATGGAAGTTGAAATAAATTGTACTTAATTTAAGTTTTCATGTAATAGTTATACAAAAAATAAACACAATAGAAATTCCTGCACAAAAATACAACACTCACATTTTCAAAACAACTGGGCTTGCAGTGAAATAATCTAAGTCATGAACAGATAGAAGGGTGACTTAATAAAAAGTGACTTGCAAAATGCACCATATGGAATAATATAAACTAACTCATTGAATATTTATCCTTCGAAAAATCTGACATGTCAAATCCAAATACAGAAATATTATGATTTCTATTATTCGCGTGATGGCCTTTATTGGTCAAGGTCAATTTTTAGGGCTTTCCGTATTTACCCTGCACCACGATAAAAAACGATTAGTCGGCTTGACGCCGTCCCACCCTGAGTATAGCTAATCTCTCGTCATACCGACTCGGCGTGATCAACTACACTACCGTTACCCAGTTTGCCTGAACTTCATACTGTTATAAAGTAGCTTATGCGTGCCGCGATATGTTGGAAAACCGCGTTATCAAATCACAATACATGATGACATCACAGACAATATAATACCACATCTGTCATAGTGTTATCTTAACCTAATAACTGACAGCCACTCTACGCTGATATGCGGGTCTCTTTATATACACAATTCTAGTTTACACAGCTAAATTCTTCGTGTAATTCGTTTGTATATTCTTGTGTCAGATCAGCGGCATTGACATAAAAACTAGGTACATCTAAAAAGGCAAATAACGATTGTGCAATATCTTCAGACACATTCTTAGCAGAACATTCGATTCAGCCGATATGACTTTCAACCTCTCGTATGATAGTGACCTTATACGATATACGCCACTGTAGAAAATTACGTAATGTATTGTTCAAATAAAAACGAATATTCCCCAGTGACATAGATAGGATTTCCAACCGTATTTAGCCCGAAGAGGGAACGTTCCGTTTACTAGTTAATATTAGCTTTTTTAGCGACGAAAGTTAATAATGTCTATTCTACAAATCTAACTACAAATTGTACTTCTGAAGTGTATCGATCACTGTTGAACTCAAACTAGTTTGCGAGGAGGTTTCGCCGACGAAGAATTATTGCGGGGACAGAGGCACACCTGTCTTGTGTTATATCATATGGTTCAGCTGCATTTCATTTTCGAAGTATTCTAATACTACATTTTAATAATTTATGCTTCAGTCAACTGTACATTAGAATTAACCGAGTAAGCTGCTTTACCAAGAGTGCTTTCACCAAAAACTTTGACTCTGCCTAAGGGTAAAATACTTTGGTAGAGTATGGGATTTATTTCATGATTATGATAGTCATAGTGCTCTTAGATAAATACGAATGCTGAAATAAATACAACTACAGCAATCAAAGCGCAGGACAACATTACCCCTGGGCAGGGATGGCCATTTCCGAATACTAAACTATTCCGAATACATTCTAAAATAATGTTTTCGAATCTGGAATCCCGAATACATTCTAAAATCGAAAATAACACATTTTTGTTTTAGTTCATAAAACCCAGTAAAATAGTAAATAAGCTTCAATAGTCCACAAACCAACAGTATATGTAATATGTATACAAAGTAATTAATAGTTTGTGGTTATTATGTTCAGCATATTGTTAAGTCTGAAATTAGCAATAAATTAGAGGATAGAGGACCACCACTGCCAGGCGCGCAGCCAGGATTTTCAAAATCGGAAATTCCCATTGCCGCCTGTAACATCCACCGCGATTCCGTGCTCGTTAAAATAGCAGTCTTTTCAGCGTATAATCATCATCCTGTCACGTACATTATTCAATCCATGACAACTACGAGATTCTAAAATATCTTTATATATTAATTTAATGTGTCCAACGTAACTCGCGTTGCTTCTACTTACGTCAAAATAAAAACATTACTATTTGGTCCACGGCGTTAATACGTATTTTTGCAATCTTGCCAACTCGTTATCGCCGTTAGAAAAATCTCAATAACTGATATAAAATCCTGCAAAGTACAACTTCATTTCATCCAATGAATATACATATAAAGTTTAGCAGTAAATTAAAAATACATATTCATCGCCGCGATTACTCCACCTGTTAAAAGAGCCGACTTTTACAACGAATAATATAACAACAAATATATATTTATTTTTCTGTTGTGCAAAGTGATTAATTCGTGACCAATACGAGCATATTTAAAATGTCGTGCTTTAATGATTCAATTGTTTTCAATTTAACCTGCGGTTGCGTCGACAAAATAAAATCCTCACCACTCTAATATGCCATGGCATTCGCGGACATAAAAATAAAAATGTGTGGTAAACTGTCCTGTCCGATTATATATTGTTTTGATCCGTATTTTGCGAATTCGGCAAATTTGAGATGTGTAACACTGACTCCGCTCAATCGAAATGCCGCCACTCCGATTATTTTTGAGATAAAACCGTTCGAAAAATTCATAAATCTGCCGTAAAATCTCAGAGTAAAATTTATTTCAGCACAATAAAAATTGATTGAATATACTTAAGATTAATTATATTATATACATTCTCACAGCCCGGTAAAAGTCGCGTTCAAACCTTGTATAATGTTAACACAAAAATTTTCGACGGCAATTTGATTGAGGTAAGGATAATCAGGCAAATCCCGCCCTCAATTAGTGACGATATGTTTCTAAACGCGGACCAAACATAATGTGGAAATTTTGCGACTTTCACTGCCTAAATGAGCGTTTTTTAAACTGTCGCGGGCCTCAATAAAACATATTTTGTTTACGGTTTTATTTTCAGTATATTAAATTGCCGCTTTTCAATCAAAAAATTTGCGTTTTATTTAGAAACTCGCCGCCGATGAACGTACTCTCTCAATTTGCAATTCTGTGCGAGTACAAAAATCAAATCAGTGTCATCGTTATGTGGAACAAATTTGTGGAAAATTTGCATTTCAGAGAAAATAACACAAACGTAAAGGCGTTTACGGCCTAAATAACACGTCCGCTGATGAAGCAATCGCGCGCAAGTTCTTATCAAGAACGTTTTCACTCAACGGAAACGTCCTGAAAGCGGCGTCGAAAATGTGTAACGTCACACAAATATCCGATATTCTTATGAACGCTAATTCCGATATTCGAATAACGAGATATTCGAATACTTTATTCGAATTGGCCTTTCCTGCCCATGGGTTAGGGTTTCCAACTATGAAAAGTTTCAATAAAGGACATAGATTACCGTCATCATTTATTTTGTAACTTGCAGGAAATAACAATATAAAATGAAATAAAAATTATATACAAGTTAAAAAGATATATTGAAACAGTCTTCATGTATTGTTTATTTAACATTGACCCAAACAATGTTAATAAAATTGTTATTTCTTTGGCTATTTGAGCCGGACAAAAGCGAAATTAAGAATAATTAAAAGCTTGCAAATACATAAACGGATACGATTTTTAGGAACGGAACAATACCAAACACAGTACTATAACTATCGGGCAAAACGATGTTGGAAAGCATAAAGGACAATTAGCATCTTTTCTACATGCTAAAAAGGACAAAGACCTAAAAGCTTAATAGGATTGTCCTATAAAATGAATGACGGTTGGCAACCCTACCCTGGGTGGAAATCGTAGACCGGTCGCTTATGCACATTCACGTTGCGTGTATCGGCGGCACTCTGCTATGTCAAGTGAAGGCGGATTAGATCAGCACGGACATTGGCGAGCTAAAGGACAAGCCATAAATCATGTCATTTTGAGTTGTTGCATGGCAAAGTACACAAAACACGACACTTCAATGAACGTGTGCTACAAACAATTACACAAATCATACCATTTTGTGTTATTGTTTGCATTTTGTCAATCATGGCCAAAAGTGACACTTGAATGAACGTGTGCTGGGACAAGCCTCAAAGCATGTCATTTTGGGGCTATTGCTTGCATTCATCTAATCATGTCAGAAAGTATGCTATAAGTCAGGGGTTTTCAAACTTTCGGTATTATGGAGTCCGTGGAGAGGTTGAAATAAATTTATAAACGATTAATGTTCCTGAGTAAATTAAAAATACTTTATTTAATGACTATTTGCTGCTTTGTATTTTAAAAAGGATTAAATTGCGGTTGTCAAATTTTATTAATGCCGTTATTGCTTTATTAGACAATTACAAAATTAGCCAGGTCAATATTTTAATAAGTATACGAATAGCTCGCGGAGCCCTTGGGGTTTTCTCACGTAGCACTGCTGCTCCGTATGGGGCTCTTTGAGCACTCATCTAGTCTTCCCAAACACAACACTTGAATGAATGTGTGCTTCAAAACATTATCATGTACAGTATACACATTGGCTATAATCAATTTTATAATATCAATATAGAAACCGCAAGATTGATAAATCTCTGAAATTTTGCGTTATAGATAATGAAGTTAATCAATTTAAAAGTACAACTGTCAAAAATTTATATTCCAAGATAAAGCATAAAGCGACATATCCCTCACTGGGTGACCGTACATTTGAACCCACGTACATTTGAACCCATGCGTATATCCGCGGGTTCAATCTATATGCGGTTGCTAAAACCCAGTGGCGGCGCGTGGTCATTTTGACAACCGGGTCAAGCTACTGCGGGACCAAGTCACCCCCATCTACGGGGACAGGATGAGCGCTGTAAGTTCTCCCATCATTTTATGAGTATAAAAACCATTCCATCGGTAACAGCCAATCGGCAAAAGCGACAATTTTTAACGATAAGAAAGTGTCTTTAAAACCGGTCCAAGTCAAGGGATTAATAAATATAGACATAGTTTATTTTGAAACCTCTTTCAAAAGGAAAGGCAATATTTACCCAGATAAATACAATGACATATTAACAGAAACTTCAGGAAAGCAGACAAAACCTAAAATAAGGTTTAAAACGTTACTATGAAGAAAGGAAAGTTAATGCAAAGATAAGGACATGCGTCGCTCACTCATAGATATATATGCTGCTAGACTTCTACTGCTTGAACATATATGCAACACGCCGCGGTTTCTTGGAAGCAAAATGCTTAATAACGCGCTGATTAAAGTCATGCATCCCAGAAATAACGTCTCTGTGAATGGATAAAACAGCCAAGGAATTTAATCTATCTTGCTTCATTGTCTTTCTGAGATACGTTTTAATACGCTTCAGCGTGCTGAATGTTCGCTCTGCGTCGGCGGAAGAAATAGGCGTCGTCAAAATGATGTCCAGAAATCTTGCAGACGCCGCAAAGGTAGTTACTAGAGCAGGGCTGGGCAATTATTTTTGCTCGAGGGCCACATTGCAAATCAAAATGCAGTGGCGGGCCGGACTAATTTGAGTCAACCCACATTGCGTTTTTTATTGTATTTTATTACACAATTGAATGAAACAAAATCTAATACAATTGTTATTTTTAATGAGACGTGTGTATGCTCTGCTGCGCCTTAACAAGTCCTTGAATGTCGGGTTCAATGGCAGACGTAGATATTCTCAGCAAATCAGAAAGATGTTCATCGGTGAGAGACGACCGAAATTTCGATTTGGTAAAATTCATTACTGAGAAGGTTTGCTCGCAAATATAAGTGGATCCGAAAAAAACCAACTAGCATCTTTTGAGCATGTC
Organism: Styela clava; assembly: GCF_013122585.1. NCBI lineage: Eukaryota > Metazoa > Chordata > Ascidiacea > Stolidobranchia > Styelidae > Styela > Styela clava. The sequence continues at coordinate 7,675,644 of NW_024102837.1, read as the reverse complement.
TCCTTATGTTGGGAAAACTTTTTTTATTTAGAGAGGAATAAAAATCCAGAATTTCAGATGATTTAAATTTTTCCTGAAGTAAAGTGTCACACTGCAAATCAATAAGCTCGAGTTGTGCATCAGATGGTATGTTTTCCACGTTACTGGTGAAAGGAGAAGAGACCATACTCATTTTATTTTCAATTAATCGGAAATCTTCAAATCGTCTTAAAAATTCAGCATGCAGTGCATCTAGCATTGTAGAGTACTTTTGAAAATCATTTGCAGATGTGGTAGCTGTGTTGAGTGTGGGAAAATGAGCGAGATTATTGTTCTGTAATTGGCGTGAAAGAAACTGCAATTTCGTTATGAACGATTTTACCAAGCTGTGCATATCATGCACAAACAGTTTTTTATTTTGGAGTTTGCAATTCAACTCATTCAATAGAGCAGTGACATCAACAACAAAAGCAAAATCAGATAACCATTTCTTATCTGAAAGCTGCGGAATATCCTTGTTCTTTGTTTGACAGAATTCTCGAATCTCCTGCTGCAAGTCCCAAACTCGCTTCAGTATTTTGCCTAAACTGAGCCATCTCACAGTTGTATGATATCCTATGTCAGTGTGCTCATTTTCTTGCTCTTCCAACAGGGAAATAAACTGTTTGTGATTTAGTGCTCGAGACCGTGATGAAGCTTAACTAGTTTTGTAACAACATCATTGACATGGCTTATTTTTAGCACTGACTTGCACAATACCTGTTGATGTATGTAAATATGTATGATATGTAAAAACACTAACTGCTGCTTTGGGTCAATTTCATTAACTCTGTCTTTCATGCGCTTCAACAATCCCACATTTTTTCCTGTAAGATTTGGGCACCCATCTGTCGTCACTCCCGCCAATTTTTCCCATTTAAGTCCCAACTTATCCATGGATGCATCTACCTCGCTAAAAATATCTGCACCTGTTGTTGTTCCTTTCATTGGTCTTATAGCAGCTATTTCTTCAGTAATTTTGAAATCACAAGTAATTCCACGAACGAAAATAAGCAACTGAGCAGTGTCGCGTACATCACGACTCTCGTCTAACGCTAAAGTGAAGAAGTCAAATTGTTTGACATAATGTAGCAACTGCTCTCTTAAATCTCCTGCGATACACTCAACCCTTCTGGTGACAGTTCTTCTCGATAGCGGAACTTGTTTAAAAGCATCTGTTTTATCAGGACAAACAATTGCTGCCGTCTCTACTAAACATTCTTTGACGAACTCCCCTTCAGAAAATGGTTTGCTGTTTTGAGTTTGAGCGATTTTGTGAGCTATTACGAAACTGGCCATGACAGCTGCATCATTAGATGCATGGAGTCGTGTGAAAAAACTTTGCTGTTTTTCGAGCTTTGCTACCATACTCTCCGCTGTTTGCGCCATTTCATTATTACTTAGATTTTTGTATTTTTTTGCATGTTTTGTCTCAAAATGCCTTTTTAAATTAAAAACCTTAATAACCGCGACCTTCTCCTTGCAAACCAGACAAACAGCTATCCCATCGACTTCTGTGAATAAATACTTCGCTGTCCAACTTTTGTTAAAAATTCTGCATTCTGTGTCAACTTTTCTTTTCTTGTTTTCGGCTGACATTTTGCAACTTTGTAGATCTAGCACAGGTTTAGAATTGACGCTACAGTTCAAGTTACATAAATAAAAGGATAAACAAAGAATAAAATAAAGCTGGGCGCAATTCAACAATTTATCTACATACCACTACTTCTACAATATTTGAAACGCTGAGTAGCGCAGAGCTGACTAGCCTAACTGTATCCTTCTTAATTGGGACACGAATCAAAACGCGACTCATCGAAATTACGCGCGCAAAATTCACGCTTCGATTACTCTGCTGTTCAGTAACACGTGCAAAAACAAGCGCTGATCGTTGCGACAAAGATGACTACAGATAGCAGTTGGTACTATGCCATGGTCTAATCTAAAATACACAAAGCTATCAAAACGCTTATTTCTATTACATTAATGAAATTTGCCCTCAAAGTATATTTTATATGTAAATAAAAAATGTAAGTGTCTTAATTTAGAAATCTGCTCGCGGGCCGGATGAAACGTTGCCGCGGGCCGGATGCGGCCCGCGGGCCGGAGCTTGCCCAGGCCTGTACTAGAGTGTTATCTATGAGGAACCCATAGAGCGCGCAAGTTGATGTGATGTTCAAAAAAGTTTGATTGGTGTATATACATCGCAATTCATTTTCCAATTTACCCACGTTTATCATGGGGTAAAATTTGGAGACAGTAGCCAACAAATGGATTGGAAATTGACGTGCAAATTTTGAAAAATTTTTGGGGTTCATCAAAGAGAACGCGGCAAGGTGTTCAGTGCGCAGACGATCGCCTATTTGATTCACCAGAATGTCACAACATTCCTTTGCAGACAAAATCAAACGCTGCGTTGTTTGCCCGCGGCGTAAATAAAGAAGCACTCCATGTGTCGTCGTATTTTATTGTTTCCCGGATACGAGAAACGGAAAAAAATGAAGAAAACCCCGAAACATTTGCAAAAAATATACGGACGAGAGGGGTATCAAGACACATATTTTTAATAACGAGGTTAAATTGGTGTGCATAACAATGTAAAAAATGCGCATGAGGAAAATCTTCTTTTATATAAACTTGAACTCCATGTTTCGACCCACTCATGACTGCCGCGCCTTCATAAGTTTGAGCTATCAATTTTGACTTCGCGTTGTAAGGCTGTAACACTTCTTTCAGTACAGCCGATATCCCGCAAGCCGTGCGATCAACGATTGGTACAAAAGTGGGAAATCTCTCGGTAGGTTTACCATCTTTCACAAACCGAAAAATCACAGCCAGTTGGGAAACGCACGTGATGTCAGTTGTCTCGTCAGACTGAATCGAAAGGAACTGGCAATTCTCAATTTCCAGAGCCAAATGTTGTAAATAAATTTTATACATTGAGTCGAGCAAATCATTTTGGATATCCTTAGATGTCCCTTTCGAATCAGTTGCGGCATCAAGATGATCTCTCAATACTGTATCTAGGGATCCACCATATCCAAAAATACCCCTCTATTAGAAGAGCCAGCCCGTTCATCGTGCCCACGGAGGGACAGCTCGCGACAACCAATGAACTTCAAAACATCTATCAATCGACCGAGAACATGGCGGTTTTTCTCGACGTTTTGGTTGTGCCGACGAATAGAAACCGCGCGTCCTTCATCCAACTGTGCTGCAATATTAACATTTCCGAATGTTCGGTATTTTACTGCATTGTCCAGATGCTCCATAGAAGATTGATGATCCCTGGCACGCTCGGAACGATGTTTAAGATCTCTAAAACCAAATTTACACCAACGTGAGTCACGGGCGGTCGCAAAAAGTAGGCAATAAAAACAAAAAAGTGCATTTTTGTCCTCGCTGTAACACAACCATTCGTGTTTTTTATGCCAAGTTTCTGCGCAGAATGTACGCCGACGCTTTCCTCCGTCATGGGATTGTTCCAGTGAACAATTTTTTGGTTGATAAGGCCCAAGACGTTGTACCTCTAATTTTTGTTCCTGCGGCAGCTGCGAAAACGGAGTGCGAAGTAGTGCATCAACCTTATTCATTATGAGGTCTAAGGCTAAGAAATGCGAAGCCGGAAAGAAGTGAGGAGCTCAAAAGGAATGTGGAAAATCGAAAGCAAATGGACTAAAGGTCTCTAACTGATTCAAATAGCGAAACAAGCGACAAAATCGAAGGCGAGGAAACTATCAACTCTTCAAGCAACCAACGAACGAGAAGGAATGCGTGAATATGTCAACACGTTGTTGTAAGAAACGTCGGCATTGAGTCGTCATAATTTCGGGGCTAGCCCCGATCGGCCCCGATGATTTAGTAAAGGAACCAGAAAACATACGAGACAAACGCGGCGAGTGGAAGATAAAAGAGAGAATACGATATACAATGAGCAACCGGGGCAAAATCGGCGTCGCCCCGTCGACGTTCGGCGAAGACTTTGCGAGCGAAAAATGAACCATGTCGGGAGAATATGGCTAGTGTAGACAGTCTGTGCAACCGATATTGAGGTATTTTTCGAATATTTTTTATTATACCGAAAAAACAACCGGGGTATTGCCCCGGTTGGCCCTATTGACGCGCCGCCACTGCTAAAACCCATGGGTTAGGGTGAGTATGGGTTCAATTATCCGTAAAACAAAAAAATTTCCATATGTGCAATAGTATGCAGGTGCAATTGTCATGGGTTCAAATGTCCGTGGGTTCAAATATAATGGAACCCCCCTCACTGATATTAAATTCAAAGGAACAGAATGACATTTGTGTCAATGGTGATTGTCCGAATTAGAAAGAAAATATCTACAGTCAACAATATTGGAAACTTATTGGACACGTTTAGTGGCCATAACGATCGTTTCAATATTATGTTGTTCTTGTTCTTTGACACGTTTTTAAAAAATCGCTTTTCTCTTCGAATACTGGACCAATTGCTTTGAAATTTTCAGTGGTTAAAGATTAATTTCTTCGCTAGAAGGCTATTACTTTTATTTATTTCAAAATTTTGCGTGAATTCTATGAAATTTGATATTTCGTCTAAAATTTTGCTGTATTATTTTTTATCCATGGGAACACGGATTTTTAGTCAGTGTCATGACTGGCTGTACGTTTTGATTCTGCAAAATTCTTGCTACTGGAAATTCAGAACTTTTTTGAGGGTACCGGTAAAGACTGATTCGCTCTGGTCTAACGTGTCCATATATTTGTGCGTAGCTCTCTTGTTTGACTAAATCATGTGATCCTCGATTTAGTGAAAAACTGTAAGGCTGTTACAAATTATTCGCAGAAAGAAGTTTAAAACTTTTGCATTACCCACCTTGTTCTATTTAACATGTTTTTTATTTTGAATTTTCTTTTGTATCAAAAAACATTTCGTACGACCCACCCGATAGGATTAAACGTATATTTCCAAGTCCATTACACAAAAAGGTATTTTTCACGTCAAATAAACTTCAATGTCCAGATAGGCCGCGAGCCGAGGCCATTTATCTTTCAGTTTCGTAGCGCACATCAGGTAACTACCTGAAAATGATTTTAAAATGTTCCTTAGAAATTTAGTAACAAATATTGCCTTGTTCCCACTTCCAAAAGTTGCACGTTTTACAGAAAAGACGCTTTTACTACAATAAATATGTGTTACCATCTGTCCTATTTTCTCTGCTTTTCCGGTATCATGGGCCAATGAACGCAGACTTCTGCACGACGTAACAGTCGAGTTAGTCAGCTGTAGGTGGATCCCCAGTGGTCGGATGAATATCAGATGTACTCAACTGCTCGCCTCTGCGTTGAGTAGCCTTTCCATAGTTTTTTTCAGTTACCGGTAATATTAGTCCAGTTATTCTAAGGAGGTGTTGAAAAGTATAGGTAAGATATTAAACACTTTTATATCCTTGCCATAAATAGCAATTTTAGTTGAGCACTAGCTCATAAAGACGTTGTTAAATAGGTACGGTACGGTGCGGTAACTCCAAGGAAGGCTAGACCTAGAATAATATGTCACAAACAACGATATTTTCTGGCTTGCATGAAATGTTTATGATTAATTTAATGACTCTTCTTGACTATTCAGCAGACTTATACTACTATATAGGCCACAGCATATTTTGAAATAGAAATGAATGGCTGTTTCTGTAATGCACGGTTGTGTGAAAGAGAAGGAATTAATCAATTTTACTAATGTCGGTTGGTCTAAATCTAAATTCATAGAGTCGACAAGAACCTGGGAAGCAATGATAAGTTATGCCGGAGTGGAAAGAAAGGTAGCATTGGAAATGATTGAGAGGTGAGAAATGAAGTTGTAGACAAACAGTTGATGTTTCAAAATATAGTCTATAGTCCATACTCATACTGTCATAGAACATTTCAGACTGTGATATATCAAAATTTAGTGTAGATATAGTCTAGTAATGGTATGCAAACACTGCTGGACTGTAGAACATGCAATGAGCATATATACGCTCATTTAGTACATCAGATAAAATGCATTATGTATTCAAGGTATTAGTTAGTATTTAGGGGTATTTTTAAAATCATGCTGCTCCAAATATTATTTTCTTCCTTATTTTAGATACTGTACTACAAAAGAAAACGGCAATGTTCCACCAATCCGACCTAACGCAGGCTCTGATCCCTGCTGCTATCAGTGCTATAAAATGGATTAAACAAGAAGTCTTGAAGCTTAAAGGTATATGAGAATGATAATAGTTGCAAACAGCTTAGATGGGCTATTCATATTGAAATACTTTAGCACTTTTCTGCAATTGGAACTGCCCATCAAATTCATGTTGGAGACTTCATTGAGATTTTCAATTCATTTTTTTCCCTCGACTATGAAGATCTTTTGAGGTTAACGAGGTATTAATAAATAAAGCTGAGGAATTTGAAGAGGATATGAAGAATGTAAATGATACCAGGGCACGTCTATTTAATTAACACTGTCAAACATAAGGATTATACTCTCCACCCAACAATGATTCACTGAAGAAGCATGTGGCCCTCAAATCAGTTCTTGAGTTGGCAAACTGCAAAGAAAAATAGTCAAAATAATTTATGAAAGTGTGCCAAAATCAACTTAAATTGCACAGATTTTTGTTTTTGTATTGACTGCAGAAATCACAGTACACCTATAGAGGAAAAGTCGATTTTTGAGATAGTGGATTTCGAAAACAATTCAGAAGAAAGTGAATTAGATATTACAGTTGATTTAATAAGTATCATACATTTGTTTGTTTTTTCGGACATTTGTTAGTGTCGTAGTCCTGTTTCTAGAAATATTATTGCCTTTGTTCAAATACATAACCACATAAACTAAAAAAAGATTAATTGTAAATTGTAATATTTCTGTTCACTATGTTATGTACATATTGTACATTCATTTAATTTCTTGACTTTTGCGGTAAATTTCTAAGTGAGAAATAACTGATTTATTTGTGTTTTCGTGCTCACGATGTTAATTTGTGACTTCATTGCTTAAAAATAAATACGTTTGATACTTGATAGCTTCTATAAAATGGATGTAGCTTTTTATGCTGTTCTTGTTGTAAACTGCTTGTGGTTATTACATAAAATTTATTCTCAAATGTGAATCAGCGTTGTTGGTGTCGCTGCTTTCGAGGTCACTCCCGACTCCTGTCACACAATTAAAGTATTTTTTGTTGTTGGTTACATGTATGCCATATTTTTCGTAATCTACCTAATAAATTATGATTGACTGAGGAAGTCCGATTTTGGTCAGGCAAAACATTACAGGAATACATTTGTGTTAGTGTGCTGTAGGGCTCTCGAATTGTATAGTTCTTATGTATGCGTTGTAAACTTATGGTTATTGAATTTCCGGGAACCTCTTATATTCAATTTCGCACCAGGATTGTGGAACAAGCTGTAATGCGTTCATTATGTTCGTTTTCACACAAAACTGAAGAATTTATTTAGTTACCAGATGTGCGCTACGAAACTCATTTTCTGGGCGTTTTCATGGTTTCGTCTCACGGCCCATATCCGTGGTAAGGATCTACAAGTGTTTAATAATTTACTTATACATTTTTCAACAACGTCTTAGCATAACTTATCTAATAATAACTAAACAGGGCTATGGAAAGCCTGCCCAACTCAGCGCAAGGTCGAGCAGAAATAACTAATATTCATCCGCTCGCTAACAGCTGGTTTAATTCAATTGTTACGTCATGCAGAAGTCATTGTTCAGTGCCGAAAATGTAGAGAATATAGGACAGATCCTAGCACATATTTCTTGTAGTAAAAGCGTCTTTTCCGTAAAACGTGCAACTTTTGGAAGTGGGAACAAGGCAATATTTGTTACTAAATTTTTAAGGAACATTTTAAAATCATTTTCAGGTAGTTACCTGATGTGCGCTACGAAACTCACTTTCTAGGCGTTTTTCAGGGCCTCGGCTCGCGGCCTAAGAGCTCGGCGACTGACGCAGCGTGCCGAGCGTTTGGAATGCACTCGCCACCATACCTCTAATTGGATTGACATGTTGGAATCCATTGAAGCATGCTTACATGCGAGGTGATTGCTGGACTGCTCGCCGTCGAAGGGTGGTTCACGTAACCTCCGGTCAAGAGGAATGTGTTTAAATTGAAAAACCGAGTTATAGTAACAAACAATTTTTTATTGAAAATATAATGAAACCAAGGTATAAACTGTGTTTTATTAGTTTTATTAACTGCAAGATATTATATTTATAAATGTAAACTACGTAATGAAAGGCCTCAATTTGATCAATTTTTATATATATATGATAAAAAGCGTTCTTAACCGTGAAAAAATTATTCAACTTAAAACTGTCGAACCACGTTAAGAGGTGGAAAATTATCATGAACTCATTTTCTTAAATGCGACTGTATTTATGTGTTATCGTGTGTATAAAAAGTAATGTTTTTATTAATAAAAAAATATATGATGATTCTATTCTAAAATTTCAATACGAAAATTCCTTTTGGCATTGGGATTTATTTCGCAAAGAGGGTCACGGGTTTCTCTGCGTGCATGCATATGGAACAACTGGATTACTACTGTATTACCAATTACCATAGCCGTCATGGACTGGTAATCGGACGAGAGGGCGTCGCCACATGAATAAACCGCCTTATCGACTTCCCCAGATTAGGGGATGAATATGAATTCATATCCTACATCATTTAACTATAGAGGGTTATCATTTTCTGTGATGTAAACAGTGGTGGGATTCAGCTGGTTCGCACCGGTTCTATAGAACCGTCGCACGGAAATTTATGAGATCAGCGAACCGTTTAGCACAGTGGTTCCCAACCAGGGTAAAGATTTTGGTGTGCCGCGAAAAGATTTCATTTTTGAATTTATATCAAGTGATTCCAATTTTCAGTCCCTTGAATTCCACAAGAATTACTCACAGCTCTTGCTAACAAACAGAAGCGACAAATTTGAGGAGTCGTTTTCAGGTATTTGGGTATTGTTTTAATTCTTAGTTTTGCATAATGCGCGCCAACACCGTTTCGTGAAAATGTCAACCAAGGTAACAAATTATTGTGCGAAATTTTTCCCAAATTTGACCAAGGAATTATTTTTTGACTAGCAGAATTGCCATTATTGCCTATTTATTTAATTATTATTCAAATTCAAAATAACATTCAGGGTTCACGCAATGATTTTGCAGAGTTTATATTCACCATTTAATACGAAAATTAAACAGACATAATAAGAAAGTAAATTCATAAGAAGGTCAACTATCGTCTTTATAAATATCCGCTTTCCGACGTCAGAAATGATAATATTGTTAGCTCAATTGGGACCATTGGGACAGTTAATTTACAATCGGTGGGGAGAAAGATCAAAACCGGCGTAAAAGATGAAAATCAGAATAAAATCTTTAATAGCCGTCTTCAACAATTCGTTAAAAAATTTCGAATAATTCGATTCGATAAAAATATTCTTTTTTGCCCATCCTTGCGATCTGTAATCATGCCAGTAATCAGGCGAAACGAGTGATAGCACAAACACTGATGCAATGAAACTTAATAATAAAACCTTTATTAAATGTAGTAAATTGCACTACTTCACGAAAGCGTGATATTTTTATATAAAAACTTTAAACCTATTTAGTGTTTTAGCGATAATAATTAATTGTTGTAATGAAATACGGTTTGTTTGCCTCCTTCATTTATTTCGCTAGTGCCGACAATTACCGTTGAATGATTTTGGCAATGGGAGAAACATTAAATTGTAACAAAAATAAATTAGGTTGTGCGAAAGTGAGAATACCTGTGATAATAAGAAGGCTACACCCAGGGAAAGGGCGAATAAAACCAAAGCGTATCGCGTCACGACTATTACCCGTGCAGTCGCGCATCTTATACAAAAATGTGATGTGCTCCGAAGGTGGGTCTCGTGTACGTTATTGTAAGAAAACAGTTATAATATCGGTAACTATTAGCCACCCATTTTAAATACAGGATATGTTATATTAACAAAAATAGAATTTCTCTTATTTGATCTTCTATGTTTTTGGACACGTAGTGGACATAACGATCGTTTCAATATTATGTTGTTCTTGTTCTTGTTGTTATTTGACACAGAGTAACACACCCAGTGGAAATATTAAAAAACCGCTTTTCTCTTCGAATACTGGACCGATTGCTTTGAAATTTTCAGTGGTTGAAGATAAAATTTTTCCCCAGAAGGCTATTACTTTTATTCATTTTAAATATACCTGTTAGCTCTGTGAGATTTGTTTTTGTTTGCTATGACGTCATTAAACGTTCTGCGAACATCGGACGCCATTTTGTGTCCTACTGTACTGCTTCGCTTGGTGTGAATATATTTGTAGACTGTGATCTGACGGTACGGTACACCGTACTGTACTGCGAACAGACGTGTCCATATATTTGGGCGTAGCTCTCATGTTTATTATTTTATAGCTAAATGGCTTCAAGAGTAGGAAATGTTCCTGTTTTGTGATAGGTGTGCCGCGAATATTTAAATAGTTCAATAGTGTGCCGCGGCATAAAAAAAGGTTGGGAACCACTGACTTTTTGTAACAAAACCGGCTGAAAGATATGTGATAGAACCGGCTGACAAAAAAATTGGATCCCACCACTGGATGTAACATATATGATTAACGAGGAAAACTATACACCTGTTTAATTTTAATTATGGAATGGATAAAAATTCCCTAAATCGCCAAAAATTTCCTGAAAATGGGAAGTTTGCTGAACTTCTCGTTGTTGCGGGATTGTTCACATGGAATTTTTTCCCTAACAAAATCGAAAGGACTAGAAGACATTTTTTAGTATGCATGATATGATTTCATATCGATTTCCTGCTATCTCGGATGGATACAAATTGTGTTCAAAATAGATGTCGGGAATTTTACGACGAAGGAAATATTTGTACTCTATTTTCCCGGGTCAAAGGTCGAGTTGACTGCCATTACCCAAAAAGGCACAAGGATAAGGAACCCATCAAAATAGCTGGGGGGGAGTAATTTACGTTGGTACCGGTATGTATATTTTTTTCATTAGTTTAATCTGAAGCAACAAAATTTATAATGTAAAAATTCATAATGGCTATGAAATACAATTTGGCAATACACACACACACACAAAAAAACAAAACAACGCTGTTTGTTTAGTCTTCGCTTCGGTTAAACTGCACGAACTGATATTTGAAAATTCACAATCGATTTTTACATTGGTGTGTTAACGTTTTAGTAGATTTTACTAGATATATGTTTGAGCATGGAACGGAAACATGCATTCGCACCCACCTCATTCTAGGATTTTTCGGACTGTTTGTTTACATGTCGCATCACACGCACAGCGTGTTTTGTCTTTGGAAAGATTGCACGCAACCTGATTATCAAGTGAAACGCCTGAGTAATGACTGCCGTCAATATTCATGTTTATTTGTTTGTGTTTGTGACTCGTTTCTTTTTTCTTTGGTAAGTGAACGCGTTTAATACGTTTTAAACCTATTTTATTAGGTTTTGTTCACTTTCCAGATTCTTCGCCTTAATCTTTTGTGTATATGTGTTTATTTTGTTTTTGCGTATGAATCGAAATAAAATCTTATCTAATCTTATCTTCCTATTGTTTTCAGCAAGTTCATGATCGAATGATTCTCCTATTCACTGATTTCATTTCAAATATTTAAGTCAAGTACCGGAATCAGTTGACAAAAAGATAGGTTTAGAAAAATAGGTTGAAACAATAAACAGAGTTCAAGTTCATGAAGTTCAGTACCGGTACTAGTTAGCCCACCAGTAATTGGAATTTGGGTCATTCTGTCCAGTCATTGCTGCATTGACAGGGAAATCAAGTCTGTTACAGTGTCCTGCTGTCTAGAGGTCTGAGCCATTCAACTTGGTTATCGTACAAGGGGTTTACACTTACTGTTTGTTTGATGTCTTTCAATGTGGGGGGCTGGGGGCTATTCTTGGAATCGAAGAACTAATATTCTGATATACAGATAATATATGATATACAGAGACCCTGAGACCAGAGATATGCTGATAAATGTGAACATTTTCTTGTCCTGGACTTTCCTTTTTTCTTATTCCAGTTTGATTTATTTTTCAGTTTTTAGTCTATAAAATGACTGCCCCTATGGCAGAAACTGAGGATGATTGGGGAAATTTTTCATCAAATTCATTTTCATGTGATGAAAAAAAGGAGGATTGCTTCAGTGATGATTATTTCAATTCTTTTGGAAATGGAATAACGCAAGGTCTGAATAATTGCACAACATTGAACGTTGCAGAGAATTATGGAAGTATGGAAGATTTGGTTAAAAAGTTTGAGCAGAAGATTTCAAAATGTTTTAAGATACAAAATAAATCAATTAACAATGATAAAATTGTAAAACCATTACAAACATTAAATGATATTTTAGACTACAATGATATTTGGAAGTCGATCACTGATAACTATGGATTAGTTAAACCATTGGATTGGTGTAGTTCACAAATTCGTAAATTACACATTCCTGCTCTGGATCTCAACATATCAGACCAAAGCAATGTAGAAAAAGATCTCGATGGATATTCAGAATTTGAAAGCAATGAGCTTAAAAATCAAATGGATTTTCACAAATTAATTGAGTATAATGTATACTCAGAATGTGAGCCTTATCAAATGTCTTGTCAGAATTCTGAAACAACTGGAAATGGGAAATTACAATCTGCGGATGAAGTCATTCAAGAACTAGAAGAAATTATGTTGGATGCAGATGAGCAGGACGCAGCATTTGACGACGAGTTGGAACAACAAACTGGAATTATCATTGCTGATACTGATGGAAGCATAGATGCATTTTCAATTGAAAACGACCTGATGAGTGACGAGAGCAGTATAATTTATGGACGTAACTTGGGATCGCCATCCAGTCAGGAGGAAAGCGACAGAGCGTCTAGTCTGAAACAAATGTCAATTGCGGAATTAAATGAAGAGCTGTGTAGCTTGGAAAGTACTGTCAAGTTTCTTTCAGAAGATTTGTTGAATCAGTTAAATTTTCGCGATGAGCTTTTATACGAGAAAGAAGTTCGTAACACATTTATTTCCAAAATATTAGAAGTTCAACGTAAACAGGAACAATTTCAACAGAATGATAAAGCGCATTCTAGCAGATTCAAGTTTGGGAAATTGTCAAAAAGTTTCAGCATGTCAAATGCATCAGTGTCATCCTCTCCTGGGAGATTTCTCACTACAGTAATTCCTTTTGACGAAGGTGGTGTTCCTCCACTAGAGGGTCTTCAGGCTCTTATTAAATTACTAGATGCCATCAAAGCAGATAGTGAAGAAGTGCCGTCATTGATAACCAACTATATATTGAAAGTATTAGTTCCGGCACCGACAAGCGCGCGCACTTTGACTTTATAAGATGCCGCAATTCAAATGACGCATGGTTATTTATTTATTTGACTTTTCAATGCAGCTTTTCCTAGGAAAAGTTATTCCAAGTTCGTCCATTAAAAATTGTGTTATTTTATTGGTAATTCTATTATTTGATCAGCTTCATGGTCAAATTTTTGTGTAGTTTGTCCCACTCAATGATATTGTTCCTAAAGATGTATTAATTAGTTTGCAGTTAATCAATATAGTGATGCTCCATTATAAACTTAATAGTCTTAATTTTGTTGTGATCACCCTCTACTCAATTTAAATTGGCACACATACGTCACAGTATTAATATTGTAATGTATAGAGTATCGCAAATAAGACAATATTTTGTGACATAAATTGATTTTTCAACGTTATATATTATATATTGACGCTTTCCGCTTTCATAACCAAATTCTGGAGTTATTTGGATATCTCTCTGCAGCAGTGTGCTAAATTTACCTATGTTATAAATAATTATGAATTTGCAATTGCTACAAAACTTTACATTGCTTGCCAGTTAGTCATTCACGATAGGTTTAACTTTTATTATTTTGTTATTTATTTTTGCTTTGTTCCCATAACATTATTCACTTTGCCAGAATCTTTTTTTATTGAATTCTTCATTTTATATCCGTCAAATCATTATGCAAGATAACCCCGATAGGAATAAATTTTTTAAATCGGTACATTTTATTTAGTAAAGTACGGTAGTTAATAAAATACAATTGTATGAAGGTTATTAAACTTTTCAAGCCATATCTTGACGCTTTTTCAACATCGGTATTGAGTAATTTTAGTGCAGTATTGGTAAAAAAATCGAATGTGGATGGGACTGCTTTTTGTTGCGACTACTACAATAATTAATATGTCAAGTGAAACGCTTTTTTCATATTTCATATACTTCTGTGTATGATAAGTGTTGTAGAAATATACCTCAAATCATAGTCCACTGGGCATAACTTAATATTCAAACATTATCAGACAGACATACTGACTACTGGGTCACATTTTCCGGAACAAATTTTTTGTATATTTGATTTTATAATAATTTCAATAATAAATTTAAAACAAAAGCTGGCGACACTGTTGTACATTTTTAAAGGAGTGTCGTGTGTGTGTATGATGTTAATAATACTTGATTTGTGAATTCATTTACCTGCAATTGATTGTTATTTAATTATTCTCAGTGTTGAATGAATAATAGTTTTGATTGAGCTGTTTATCAGGTTTTTATAACTCTGTAATTCACTCCTTTGTCAACATAGTAATTGCAACAGTGGTGCCTGCTGTAGAATTCAATTATCAGTATATATTTAACAGTATCGTAATCTCAACCTATTGTCAAACATGTTCTTTAATGATACAATTTATTTTTTTTGCTGACACTTCTTTACGAGCAAAAATATGTACTCTGTAAAAATTGTCCTTTCTAGACTTGAGGTGTGCAACCAGATTCCTGTATTTAGAGTTTTATGTGGGATTTTATAACTCCAATTGCATATATCATGATTTGCTACAAAAAATTTTGCTACAATTTTCCTATAAATCAAGGTTTTATCTGAAAAAGAATTCTAGAAAATTAAACTATTAAATATGAATATCTCAGTAAACGTTTGAACAATGAATTTAATGTAGGCAGCAATTTAAAAATATCAATCTATTGTATAATGAACATCTCCTGAGTTTATTATTTTCAGTCGCTAAGACTGGATTATATATACCAGTATATATTCACAAATCTTTTTTGGAAATTCATATTAATCCTGCACTGCACACTGATTTTAAATAGGTTCATGTTTTTTTTTCAAACTCAATATTCAAACAAATATTTTTCTGTCTGTTATTAATTTTTGTCATTTCTTTTGGTTATAGTATTTTATCAGCAAATACTAACTGTTATAATTTTCATCCAAGACACTTTACTACTCTTCATTTTTCTGCTAAAACATTACTACTTTTTTTTCACACTTCTTGTGATTGCTTAATAATTGATGTTTGCATGAGTAAATTATATTAATTATTGTATTAATTATCACTTGCTCTTTTTACTTGCCCAGTTCTAGTTTGTGGCCACACAGTCCTATTTTATACAATGTTTGTATCATACCTGATATGAATAGATTGTTCATGTTTGACTTGCCCTAACTAAAATAAGGACCATTTTTATCGCGTATTTTCTATATAAATATTTAATACTCAGAATAGATATATAATATCAAATATTGTTAATAAATTGAGAAGGCAACTTTTTATAAGAGCAGTTAAAATAACTTATTTTAGTACAATTCATATTTTGTTATACAAAAAGTCTGTAGTATATTATCCGTCAACATCAAATTGATTTCTAGTCATATTAGAGTATCCACTGTTGGGTTATTATAAAATTTTATTGAGGGTGCTGTTATTTATCATTATAATTAGTTATATTATATTTTGTCGAATAAATATCGATAAAATCATTTTTAAATTTTTAGTACAAGTTACAACATAATTTCGGGATTTGATACATTTTTTCGATGTTCCACTAGAAATTGTTTATGTTAGGCATGTAACCATAATTTATACCCATTTTAAAATTTCATGTGTTTTAAATTAATTTATGTTAATAATTTATAGAAAAAGTTCTTGAGTAAGAACATAATTTTTGTAGCAGCCAGTGACCCATGTGTTTTTTTGGTGTAGTATTGCTTCGAAATTGTCAGAAAGATGTTAAAACCGGGAAATCTTGCCTTGAAGTGACCCAACATTATTACTATTTTTCTGATTTGTATTATTATCAGTATGAACACAGAAGCGATTATCCAAAAATCAGAATAATTTCGAGATGGTACACTTTTAATTAGTACCGTATTCTATATTTATCATATGTCAATGCCCCATACAGTGTCAACAATTTTTACTTTTCCTATTTTTGCTAATTTTATATCTTCATCTGTATTGTTTGATCTTCATGACTTCATTTAATAATTGTTTTCAATTTTTTCACAATGTTTTATGTCACAAGTTAAAACAATATTCTTAAAATAGAAATTTGGATTTAAATATCTCAAAATAAATATGGAAGATGAAGATAACCAAGATGAAGCTGCATGGGATGATCAGGCCGAAGGAGTAAGTAGCAGAGATCACATTATAATGTTTTTATTAATTCTAATTTAGACTATCTTGCTGTATTTCTTTTGCAATGAATATAATAGCCTAATCCCTGCTCTGTATTCAAACAATTGAATAGTCCTTTTTATTTCTTGACTCAACTGAATATGTGGTATTATTTACACAGAACAACCTAAATATTGTGGGGTATTGAAGTACCAAGTTTTTTTTTTAATAGTTGATAATATGTACAGGACAAATTATTTGTGGGAATCTGTTATCAAAATAAAGATATTTGTGTAATGTTTGCTATATATGCAACCATTTAATTGCATATTCACCAATTAAATTAAATAGTTTTTGAAAATTATGATTTGCTCTTGAGATAACAGGTACTCAATATTATTATTATATTGTAGATATCTCCTTTCTGGTAACGTAAGCAAGTTACATCTAACTATATTAATTATTTAATTTTTTTTTGTGCCATGCCAAGTATCTTAAGTTCAAAACCCACAACCACAATCTCACCCAGGGTGTAATATATTGAATAGGCAAAGTAGAATTGGAAAGATTCCGTTCCTGGCTGCTTGTTCTGAGCCTTGTTCGGACTTAACATTTGACATTTGATAAAATCCAAAATAAATTGGCAGTCGTATAGCTTCTTGTAAAGAACACCAAAAATTGGAAACTGTTTTTATTGGTCATCAATATTGTAGACTTTGGTTGTTTGCAAAGTAGAAACTATTGATTTATTGAATCTGATCTTAACAGGTAATATTGATTTAGTAGTCTCGTTTTCTAATAAATGGGTTTTACTTTTTTCTAGGTTGGTGCCCAAGCTGAGATTGGTGATGATATGGAAGCAACACGAAATGAATGTTTGAAAAATTTAGCAAGTACTGATTATATCATGGAGCCTTCCATTTTCAACACTCTAAAAGGGCAAGATATTATTTACTTTATGAATACCTATGTCTATGTTATTTTAGTCTTATTTTTTGATGGTTTCAATTTTCAACTGATATAATTGATAAATTTTCTATATAAAGGAATAATATAACAATAGAGCTCTCTTTATTATTTATTGATATGCACGCCATCGTAATAGTGATTAGACACGAGACTGTTGTTTTTCATATGATTTAGTTATCGACTGTTTGCGCCTTTAATATAAATTAGAGAATCTTAAAGTATTGAAACTTATGGTATACAAAGGATTTGAAATTTTTTTGAAAAAGTTTTCAATATTTTGTGATAGAATATATCCTAAATTAGTCAATGTTTAAGAGATAGTTGCTCAAATTGCTGTTGTATCCTTGAATAGCATATTGTAGAAAATTAACATTGCCGTTAACTTGGCTTGAATTCTCTGTCGGATGTTGATGCTTAATATTTTTTATGAATTTACATTCTAATAACATATGCATAATTAATGCATAACTTTCTATATTAAAATCTATTGATTTTGGAGGTATTCAAAATTTGAATCTTTGTTTTGTACATCTCACAGAAATATATTGAGAGCCATAACCATAACATCGAAATTTGGATGTCACTCACATCAATACTTTTTTCTTAATTATGTTTATAATTATTTATATTTCTCTTGGATTTTAGGTATTTCCAAGCAGGAGGGATGCCAGAAAAAGTTGTTGAATTATTGTCTGATAATTATACTGCTGTTGCACAAACTGTCAATCTTCTTGCTGAATGGTTGATTATGTGTGGTAAGTCTTAGTAATGCATTCATGCTCTACAATTAGTGTTTAAAGTTAATTAAGTGGGTAGACGCAGTTATATAATTGTGGTTAACTAACTAACGAAGCGTACATATGGAAGTTTCGCAACTAAGCATCGAGTTAAAAAATGAAAGTAGTCCTTATAAGGCTAATGCTTTTATTTTCCAAGCCCCATGTGACTTGATATTTCGAGGAAATGTTTGCTTCAATTAAATAGGAACGGTTTTTATTCCATATTGTGCAACTGCTTCCATATTGTGTGCTTGCCAATCTTTTCGGAAAATTCTGTACCTTCTTGCATTAATACTATGAGATTGGCTACATGTTTGAAATCGTACAAATGAAAACGATCAAATAAAGGTACATTTTTGACAGACATGTATAAATTTTACTATTTTCTACATACTCATTTATTTGGTAATTGATTATGAATGATAATTTTCAGTCATTCCAATCCTAGCAGCCTAATGGGGTTTAGTAGAAGCTTGTATTTGTCTTTGTTCGGAACCATGTGACATAGTGCTTGTAAAACAATTTTTCCATTTGCGGAGATATAAAAAAGTAGCGAAAATAAAACATGTTTTGAAGAATTAATTGTTTTTCTTATTCAAAAAAAAATTAAAAAAAAATATCCTCGGTAAGTAATTGGCTGGATGCAATCCCACACCTTTTACCTTTCATTGCAAAATATTATGAAAATAAAATCTTTTTGATCTATGGATAACGTTAATTCCAAGCGCAGTTTTAAAGTTCTATGATTCATTAATGTTGTTACAAAATTATCCATATTTTTAAAATAGGTTTAGCTCCTACAGAAGTACAAGATATGGTTGAAAATCATTTGAAAGATCTTTTGCTGAAACATTTCGATCCAAAGAAAGCAGATACTATATTTACAGAAGAGGGAGAGGTGCTTATTTTTTACAAAAGAATTTCTTTAAGCTAAGCCATACATACTTTCTGGTATATATGTGGCCCTACTTAAAGATGTATCAAAAATATTTATTGATAGGAGATTGTTTCATCAAGCGTGATTCATGACTTTGTATATTTCATATTAAAAATATTTTTTGCCCATAATAATCAGATTTTTTTTAAGAATTTGGACTGGTATGTAGATATGTTATATCTTTAACATGTACCCTTTTAATTCGGAATTAGTTGAGATATTTTTCATGATCTCTTTGTAGGTACTGAATATCTTTTGGGTGTGAACCAGTATGCTTTACAACTTGACAATCATTTAGTTTCCGACTGTAATTGATTGCAAGGTTATTTGTTTGTGGTGAATAGCTGTTAATCAGATAATTAGAGCGTAGTGTTCTTAACGACCTTGATTTGAAATTTTTGACCCAGATGACCTTGTAAAGTAAATTTGATTAAATAATGACTTTATAATTTATTTATTACTAACTAGCTTTTCAAATCCTTCAGACACCATCATGGCTTGAAAGCATGATTGCTCATCAAAAATGGAGACAATTATTTTACAAATTGGCTGAAGAATATCCTGAATGCCTCATGTTGAATTTCACTGTCAAGGTATTATGTCTATTTAGTAGTCAAATCGTCGATACCTCAAGTGTCAGATTAATTTTATGGAAAAGTGTTTTTCCATCTTTTTTAGCATTCTGTATATGCAGATTTGCACTGGTATAACCTATGATGCGTTCTTATACCAGCCTCATTATTATGAATTTGCTGTTTTCGGACTCCAAAAAATGATTTAGTTTATGTCATCACTCATCAGTTGCGCGCCGTAATATTCTAATACTCTCCCCAGAACTACAATGTAGAATTCTCTTCCCCTCTAACTTTGTATAATTTGATTTTAGCTGATATCTGATGCTGGTTATCAAGGCGAAATAACAAACGTGTCAACAGCATGTACACAACTGGAAGTATTTTCTCGTGTTTTAAGAACTTGTCTTGCAACAATACTTGATGCTGGAGGAGAGGCCGCTCTTGATAAGAATATTCCTGATTTTGCAGTATGTTATTTATTCGCTAACTGGGATCATCCAAAACTTGAATATAAAGAAAAATTGGGGGCGTTAACCAAGGGTGTGTTCTCAGAGTACACTTATCACAATTACATCTATAGTGGTAGCATTTGAGTGATATATATCAAATTTCCAATATTGAATATTTGTCTGTATATTTACCAGTTCATTGAATTTTTTCCATGAGATATTTCACATCTTTGCTCAGAACAAGGCTCTGCATGAGCAGGTGCCAGTGATATGCGTCATTTCAGATAATATTGATTATTGTTGTATCATGGTTTAAATATAATTTTGTTTTGAGATTTTAGATTTTGATATTAATTTAGATATGTTTTGGAGTAATTTTGAAATACTTTTATGCATTATAGAAAATGGTCTGTCATGCTGAACATACATATTTATATGCACAAGTCGTCATGGCTGTTTTGGCAAAAGAGAAAAACGGTGGATCGGTGGCTCGACGAATAAGCCAGGAAGTACAAAAATACGCTAAAAACAGGTCAGAAAATGTCTTTCAATCAGAGTAATTTATTAGGATGAAAGTGCAAAAAGTATAAACATGATCAACACAAGTTTTTATACTGGATATCAGTATTCTTTTATATAATTTATAAAGGTAATTATCATAATTTTTGTATGGACCTGATTTTTTTGGGATTTCCATGGTTTTTATTGTCATTCATGTACAACTTGAAGACCTTAAAATTTAGTTTGGTCTTATTTGTACATCCGAGTCACAGGTATTTTCATCCATTTTTGATACATCCAGCTAGGGATTGCCAAAACAAATCGAATGTTGAATCTATTTGAAATCAGCCGTTTACGTTCACGATATTATGAATTGTTTTCAGGAATAGATTCTGATGAAAACCAATGTTTTTTTTTAATTCTGGAACTGTAAAAATAAAAATAAATCGAAACAATGCTTATCTCAACTATTCTTCATTTACCAAATTCATTTCTAGCGATTATCAACAATTTATTAAAGTTGAGCTTGTCCAATATAGAATATATATTTAATATTCCAGATTCGGAAATTTTCTCCCCAGAATAGCAAATTGATTTTTATTTTATTTTCACTTTTCAGGGGGCATGATGTAACACATATCACTTTAGCTTTGAGTAATACAGCATCACATTTACGAGCCAGTCAAAGTATAATGTCATTATTATCGAAAGGACAATTAAATCCAGGAGACATTACTATTCTACATAAATTGTATTCTGGAAACGATCCTCCACCAGTCGAGTTACTTAGAGTAAGAACGTTTTTATATGATAATATTTTCTATTTAAGATTATTAATATTTGTAAGAACATTTTTCCTATGTCTGTTGTTTGCTGTTATTTTCTTGTTATATTAATAATACTCTGTGTTGGTTTTTAAATGTCGGCTTAATAATAGTAAGTAATGTTATTGTGTGTGTGTATTTCTGAGCACCTTCAAGATTATTGCATGAGCTTGTGGAATTCGAACATCTGTTGCGAGTTAATAGGCCCTGAGTTTTCACAACTTTTAATTCAATATTACACATAACTTTGCTTTGAAAAGGTTTTGGGATGAACAATTATGTAAACCCTCATTGTAACTATCATGGTAAACTAGTGTACTGATTTAAAGCAGACTAATCTGTGGTATTTATAAAATTACTGGCAGGGATGTCCATGATAAATCGAATATTCGAATATATTCAAAACTGGACAATTCGACATAGTAATTCTTTGAATTGGGAGTCATTTATAATATTTTTTTTTTATTATTTAATATCTGGTGATTAAAGTTAAAAATGGACTTCGATTGATGTTTAAAAATTAGAAAATTATTCAGAACAACGTTTATATCAAATATGTTGAACATGACTCCGATTAGAGAATGGAAAATATTCCAAACAAAAAAAAAGTTAGAGAATAAGATTAGATTGCTCAACTAATCAGATAGTCTGTGATTCACCTGTCCATGCTAATTTTAAACCCTTATTAAGGTAATCAAGATTAATTTATACATTAACCATCTCAATCTCCAATTTCTCAAGGGATTATCTGTAAGAGAGGTGTCGTTTATTACGCCCTAATTCACTGCACAAAACATATTAACAACTTTGTCTTCTAATTATCTGATGCAATGTCATTATTGATGTACAAGAAGCGAACTTTTGGGTCATTGCTAAATTGTTTTTGTTTATAATATTGTTGTTAAGACTAAAAATAACTTTTCCCTACAACTAACGAACTAATTTAACTCAAATTTCCATTAGTTAAAGATGGAAGTCTTTACTTAAAAAGGCTATTTTGATTTTGTTTTATGCTCCATCACGCTCAAATTGTTTAAATATTGTGCTTTCTCATCGCTGATCAATTCTGACAAGCGTGAACTGTAAGAATGGATTATTTTCACGGTATCACTGTCTTCATGTCAGAATAATTACAGTGCATATCGCCGGATGAGAACAGAACAGGCCTAAGTCACAATTTTGAGTTTTGAGAAAAACACAAAAAACAATTTGGAATTTTTTTATTTTTGAATTTCTAGATATTCACACTTAGAAAAGACCTGAGCTCTGGTTATTTTAATGTGGATGTGAATATCTTTGTAATCAATATTTTTTGGCACTTCAGCTTCAATTCCTTCCTGCTTTTTTAATCCCATAATGGACTTTGGCCCATTCTGTTCTCAACAACTTCTGAATTTTTTTGTATGGGATGCAAAGTAAAACAAGGTGACTTAGGCCTAAGTTGCACTGAAGAAATTTTTAGGGATGTAAGCTTCGGACATTTCATTTCTGATGTTCATGCCCATCATATTGGAACTTGGGACTATCTTTTTTCAGTATTTTGGGGTTTTGAGCCATGCTCTACAAGATGGTGGTCTTGAAATTCTGAAGTTCATAATATTAAAAATTTTAGCTGGACTTAGGCCCATTCTGTTCTTAACTTCTACAGTCCTAAGTCCAGCTAAAATTTTTATTATTGAGAAATTCATGATTTCAAGACCACCACCTTGTAGAGCATGGCTCAAAACCCCAAAATATTGAAAAAAGTGAATTTTGCAAAAATGTGACTTACCGTAGGTCCCTTCTGTTCTCATCCGGCGATATATTGTTTTTAAGTATGGTCATCAGACTTCTTTTTTTTACCACAAAACTATACTTCACCGGCAAAGTTTTATTAAAGCTTGTACATAACTGCTGCACAATTATGTTTTAGACCTATAATGGCTTGTATTTATTATAATGTTATTTAGTGGAGCAGCATTTACATTTTGAGGAATAAGTGCATATAAAGTGTGAAATCGAAATTAATCGTTTTTAGAATGCTAAAACACTTCACCACTCATAATACCTAACTAAACTAAAGATATTCATATCTGAATAATTCATTGGCCTATATATAATTCTTTGAGTATTTGCTTTTTAATCATCGTTTATATGAATAGAGTATATTTTTTAACAGAGAAGGGCAATTTGTTACATAAATATTAGTATTTTCGAAAATATATTCAATATTCATGAAAATAAATGAGTTTTGAGTATTTTATATTTCAATTCTTTTGACATCCCAGAGTCTCTGTTGTGTGTATTCGACTATATGTATTGTCTAATGTATTTCTTTATAGTCTCATGGGAAATTATCTTCCAAGCTGTGCATTCTTGAATATGTCAATACTATGCTATGTCCAAACTTTGACATAATATTGGAAAATAAATGAAATCAATTTTTCAAGAAGCTCTTTGGGGATATCTTTGCATTGATTAGGTGTCTTATATAGTAGTGATTTGTTTCGATGTTGTAAGTACTTTTCACTTGATTTGCTAAATTAAATTTGAAATGTTTATCAATAGTAATTTATCATTATGTGAACATTTCACTGACATTTCATTTTTAAATGCTAATCTATAAATTATTAGTTGCTATCTAGAATTGTTGCTATCTATAATTTAAAAATTATTTTATTTTGATATCAGCTCAGGGCTTAAATCTTGTTTGAAGTGCTTGGAAATCATACCACAAACACTTTCTGAATTAAAAATTTTTCTAAAAAATGAATTTATATGAACCGATAAACAATAAAATGATGTAATTGATTTCATAAAATAGTCATTTTGAAACTTTACTAAAAAACTTTTTACATGATTTTTTATTTAAATTTGTGACAAATTAATTAGATCTGATATTTTAGTATCATGAGTCAGTCTATTGAATATAATCTTTGTAACCGCAATAATGTAATTAGATTGTTATTAACCTTCAGCTCTGTAACATTTTATTGATCTTTAATTTGAATATTATATGTGTAGCTTATTTTTCACTTATTTTTATTCTATTATTACATTCTGACCATTCCAAGTGTTGTGATTTATATGGAATTGGCTTCAAAAAATTGTATGATCATCCATTATTCATTTAAAAATAGGTGCAAAATAGGCTTTTTTAGTACTGTGTTAGTACTAATTTCCAATGTGTGATTTCTCGCTATTTCGATTTAATTTCTGTTATATAAAATGAATATTTTTTTTTATAATTCATGATGTAGCTTTAAAAATATCTTAAGAATTAAGTCTTTATTGTACAAAGAAAAATACTGAAAATTATATCATTATATGAATGTAATTGGGAAATACACTAGAAAAATAAAAACACACCGTATGTTAAAATGAAATACATAATTTTATGGACCAGATCTTTTATTTTGCCAAGCGTTAGTTATACAATTGCATACCTTTCGGCCTTTTCTCATCTGCCTATATATGTAAGAATACATATATAATAGATGTTAATAATTTTTATCACATGTTTTATTGAAACATCAGGCTCTTGTATTTCACTTTTATATTATAATATTATCAAATTTTATTTTCACAGTTTCCACTGTTTCTTGAATTGATGGTGACAAGTCTATTTACAAGCGGAGGAGCCAAGATAAATCCTGAGCACAAACATAAATATATATTTTTACTTGGTTATGCAGCTAGTGTTGTTGAAACAAGAAATAAGGTATGTATTGGCTACAGTATTTTAAATCTCTTCAATGCAGATATTGTTACATTTTTGAGGCAAATAAATATACATACATATTACATACAAATTTTCATACAATGATCCATTTTACTTAGCTGTAATTCTTGGGAATATAGTATTTAAAAGTACCGTAGGTACTACTCTTCTTCAATAGCTTCAATAAAAAACCCTTTCCAACGTGTTATAATCGATTACGGAATTTCGATTTTTACAAACTGCCTGCATTAGGAAAGGACAGTTTTGGCAGTGATTTTCGAATTGTTTTTCTTTTACTCAACAGCAGATCACATGAATCACCATAATTTTTGACTGGTTTATTGATTTTATTTTGTAAAAAATAATATGGAATTTGAGAGAAATGACAGATCTGAATCACCAGAAATAAATTACTTGTCATTCTGGCTATCTGCGCAATATGTAAACCAATACAGTAATTTAAATTTATAGTTTACAAACCTGTCTTATACATGGAAGAAATTAATCAATATTGTGCTTAAATTTTCATATGGCTGCAAGAGGAAAACTCTAATATTCAACTCATTCTATCTAATTAGACAAGGACCATATGTAATTTTCATTGTTGTCTGCAGTTCATTTTGTCTCATGCTTGGTGGCTACAGAATGCACTTTTTAGTTTTCATGAATAATTGATGATCAGTATCATAAACTGCAGTGACAAGAAAATGTTTTTCAAACTTTATTGCAGGCATTTGTATTAATATAGGGTGTTCACAAAGTCTCTTTACGATTTTGAATTTTGTCAGGAGGTTTGTTATCTTAACCAGTTTGTTGTTCAAGTATTTTTTCTTCATTCAATACATCTGTGAGGGCTAAAACAATATATGGTATGATAATTTTCTTTGCAATTTTAAAAAGTTCTAAGGCTTTATGGACACCCTATATTATTATTATCTAGCATGGCCCAATGCCCAGACATGGTCGGTCTGACTAATTAGTAAACACAATGGGTATTGTTTTACCTGCTTTGTGGAAGATTCTTTATCTGTATTTCATGTGAAACCTATTTGTATCATTCCTTTTTTTTATTATTTTTGAAGGCATTCTTTAAAATCGAGCCTACTTGGTGATCCAATAATTTTATTAATATACGTAAAATTAATTTAGAGAATTTTTAAAGTGTGGGAAACACACTGATATGGTTTTTGTACACACCCAGTATTCAAAAATAAATACCATATTGCTTATAAATAGCATCAGAAGATTTCAAAAAAATTTACCGTATATCGAAAAGAATTACTCACAATAATTCAATATTACAATCCTATTATTTCAGAGCAATTCAAGGAAAATCAACATGGATGAATTGAAACAAACATCACAGGCGATTGAAAAAGTTCATAATTTAACATGTGGGGGTGGGGGTCACGTTCAATTACTTTCAGAGATTGGAACTTTGTATCAATGCATAAGGTTTGTTGAACTATGGTGATGAATCATAATTGTCCATTTTTTTTTGTTATTAGAAAAAAAAAGTAATTTTTAGCAAGTATTGCAGTACTGCCATACGTCAGAAATGTTTTGTTTAACTTCAAGAAACTTGAAAAATAGAAAACTAATCAAATCATTGTTTATCTCAATAATTGTGATGCTTAATTGATATTTTGAATTTACATTGGATTTTGGAAATAGTATCACCCTGAAAACCCAAAATTCAAGTAAATGGGCATCCATTTTTTTTTCTCAAATTCTGTTTTGCAATGAAATCGTGATATTTCTTAAAATTTATGGAGTGAAAATTTCTGTTTTAGAATATGAAAACTTTTTTCCAGGTTTCCTGTGGTAGCAATGGGTGTTTTAAAATGGGTCGACCAAACTGTCTCAGATTCAGCTTATTTTGAGAAACAAATGGATCATACGCCTCTACATTTAACACTACTTGATGAGGTAAATATATAGATCTGCATATTGGCTGTGTTGTGAAAAAACTGATTGTTGATCAAAAAGTGGACCTGAGGATCGTTTTGCTATTTCAAATTTTCAGTACTTGCTGTAGGGCTATTAATTTTATCTTCATATTTCACCAAATATTTTGCTGTTTTACTTCAATTAAAGGGAATGCTTTTTATTCTGTATTACCCAACCTTCTGTATTTCTTGCTTACCAATCATTATATCAAACATTGTGCTCTCAATCTCTACCGCACGTGACATTCATATTCGTATATTTGAATGTTGCTGTCGTGTTTGCTTGATTTCTTTTTAATGAAGGTTAATTTTTGCCAGATTTATCTGCAGAATTAAATTTCGAATTATTTTTTCCCAAAAAGTTTTTAAAAAATATGAGAGAATAATGTTTTTCTTCCCATAAATTTCCTTTCCCAAAAAGTATTTTCCTTTCAGATTGTGAGCTGTCATCCATTATTGCATCTTGAAGTGTTAAAATTACTGATAAACTTATTCCAAAACAAATTTCCTGATTTGGACACTTTGATACAACTGGAATTAAAGAAGACAGTTTTGGATCGGATGGTTCGTATACTTTTTTGTAATGTATCTCGAAGACTAGTACGCTTGCAAGTATGTTAATCACTTTTATTATGTTGCAATCTCAGGTACATTTAATGAGCAGAGGATGCGTCTTGCCAGTGATTTCATACATAAGAGAACGTGTGGATCGACAAGATACAGATGTGTCACTAGTTAGACATTTTGTCACCGAGGTGATTTATTGACTTTCTATTTTTTTGCTATTGAAATAACCAAGTATGAAAACTAGCAATCTCTCCTAGTACTAGTTATATTTGATCAAGCAATATTACGTTATATCTTGAATGTGTAATTCATTTCCACTAATATTATTGCCTACGAGCTAATGAAAATCATCATCACCGCGATGAATATATGTTGAGAAGAATGCTTCATCACTTGCATTGGATGAATAATGTTGCCTAAAAATTATGCACTATCATAAATAACCATGAATGGGCCAATGCCATTCAATCTATTTATATGTTCCAATACCCCAACTGTGTAAATGTGGGCATGAAAAAACAACTCAATGTCTTTTAATTAAGGCGACTAGATAAAAGTTGAAATTTGTTATAGATGTAAATATGTTTTACCTCGGTGACTGGACAATACACTTCAAATTTATTCGGTATACTCATCTTCAAAAAGTTACTTGGGACACAACTAATGATGAATTTTTGTAGCAGTGGCCATCGTACAGGATAGTCAATTAACTAAATTTTTTATTTGTTTAAAAAACTATATATTTGTTATAGGTCCTAGACATCATTTGTCCGCCTTACACATCAGATTTTGTTCACATGTTTTTGCCAATCATTGAGAATGATAACATCACTGGTACATTGAGAAATGAGGAAGGAAATGACCCTGTGTCTGATTTCATTGGTAAGTTCAGATTCTCAAAAAAAAAGTTATATTTTTCACAGTTGTCACCTGTCGATTTTGAATGCCCGATTTCCAGAAGTCTTACAGACAGGGTTTTTGGTCTGTTTTGTTATGCAAAAATATTTTTATTATCAATCTGATGCGAGTGCTTGTTTTGGATTTATATTTCAATTTCGGATTGGTTCATCAAGTATTTTCAAAATCAATCATTTGGTATCTGTTAAATCTTGTACTGCTTTCAGTTGTGTCTTCTAGTTGTTTGTTCCATATGTCTTTGCAGAGAGCACTATATTTACCTACTCTGATCTTCTTTTTAGTTCACTGCAAAACAAACTTCATTATGGCGACCTGAGTGGGTAAAAGATGATATCTATACATGAACCTGCTCTCAACAAGACTACGGTTGAACCATTTTGCAGATGGGCCAGAAGACCTTCAGATCGACGGAGAACAAGAAAAAAAAAAGATGGTTAACAACAGAACTATTTTATTTCGAACAATACCAATAAGCGTTCTAAAAGCAACAGAAAACACAGTGAACTTAATTAAGATCATACATGGCCAAACAAAGCTGATAGATTCCCTAAATGGGACAAGTATGTTCTAATGATTGTTTATTGAACAAAAGCAACTGCATAACAACGAACAAACTGAAACAAAAAATAATTTTATCTACTATTTACATATCTTTGTTTGTTTGAAAATAATCTATATTCTAGGCCTCTAATAAAAGGGCCACACCAGCCAAAACCCATCTGGAAGGCTTCTCTTTTGTTTTCAAGTTGAAGGTCCAGACGAATGTAGGGCCACGTCCTTTGTTCTTATAAACTGGGCATTCATATATATTCTTTGTATCTTGTCTGTCTATGGGAATTGCCTTGATGAACATTACAGGCATGGGTGGTGTAAGTTCTTTCAGTCTAGATTCAGCCATCAGACCTGTCTGAGTATCCCAACGTGCACCTGTTTTGGAGAGAGAAATGGAGTTTACATTAATTAAGTGTAGCATTGGCGCAAGGCTGCAAGGCAGAAAACATTGGGGAGCTGCCCGAAATTAGGAAGGTATGGGCACAAGCAAAGCAGTATTAACCTTATGCTGCAAGGGATGTGGAAGCTTGTTGTCCCTAACAGTGTGACAATAAAACTGCCAGTTTCCAGTCATAACATTGATATAAAAACTATTCAGCGGAAACTATTTTACTTTGAATCCAATATGGTATGTGGTTTCATCATTATTATCTTAAGAAGGAAAAATTTCATTAGTCATTTTCTTACCTTCCATAAACAGTCCATGGACATATGCTCCCTCTCTTGGTGGGGAGTTGAAATCTTCCTTGTTTTTCTTTGTGACATCACACTGCAAACACATCTTATCCAATGGCCATTCGTTCTTTCTTGCCATAGACTGCATGATAGCAGTAAGGAATGATTGAGGATTGAATAAACCTCCCAACCAAACAACAGTAGGCAGTTGAAAGTCTGTTGTCCACGTTTCCAATTCCTGCAATTGAATTGTAGGGTGATTTTGGTGACAAAGTGACTTGTAATATATGTCTATGCAGCATATGTATGTACACATAGGCATCCAAAGTAGAGCAACTATGTATACCAGTAACCACTTCGGTCTAATGTAATTAAGTAAAGCATAATAGTAATCAGTCTTTGAACATTGAACCTCATATGGACAATGAGGATATTCAATGTTAACCAGAGTTGATGACTTTCATACATACTGTCCATAGGTTGCTGTGCTCCGAATGAAAGCATCACGTTATCGGGGGATACAAAATACATACTGCTTCGATTAGAATGTCTTTAATGATTAGATATAATAAACGAACCTTAATTCTTCCTAATAAGTCGATAAACCAGGCAGTCAAGCCAAGCATAGACGGATATGCCCTCTTTGTCCATGATTCGGGAACACTATCAAAAAACATTGCCGTTTCTAATTCTTCCATGTCAGAGGTGATTGTCAATTCTCCCTGAAATCCAACAAGATCAGAATTTCCAATAACATCATTTATGTTGACAAATGATGTGTCATGCAACTTTCAAGGATGTTACTTAGGTCCCATATTATTTTACTTGGATATGCAAAGATATTTCTGTTTTTCATTACCAAAAGATTCACTAGGTCAGATCTTGCAATGCTCAACAGACAAAAGTTGGATTTAACTGTCATATGGACACGAAGGACAAGAATTTGAAAAAGTTATACCCATCTAGTGACATCTATCATCTTCTAGTACTGAATATTCGAGATTGATTGGCCCATTAAAAAAAAGATTTTTTTCAAACTACAACATGACATATCTTAACCACATGAATGTAGCAAACCATCCATATTCCATATGTACAACAATCTAACACTTTATATAGCTAGCATACCTTCAAACCAAGATCCAATTCCTTCAGTGATCTTCTTATTTCACTTGTAAGAGTATTCATCCTCTCACATTCCTGGAATGCGACTACAATATATGGGGTACGATCTTCTACTTTTGACATCAATTCCAACATATTAAAGCCTTCTGGCAATTTTTCAAGGATTTCATCAAGAAGAGCTTTGACCTGTCACGATATACAAGAGTTACGTCGCATATTCAAA
This sequence comes from Styela clava, assembly GCF_013122585.1. NCBI lineage: Eukaryota > Metazoa > Chordata > Ascidiacea > Stolidobranchia > Styelidae > Styela > Styela clava. Next base: position 7,644,371 of record NW_024102837.1, on the reverse strand, counting down.
AAGACTTAAACTAGCATAAGATTTTGAAACGATCTTAAGCAAGAAGAAATCTGGGCCCGTAGTGTGCGTAGGTTAGGGTTGGGCCATAATTTTATTCCGCTTTTCCTTTTTTTAGTTCTATTACGAGTTCGGGGACTGTCTGTGTTAGCCAAGTGAATACACCCCCAGCCGATATGCTTCAGTCCCTTTACACAACTTGATGTAAAGTAGGCGAACAAAATTACTTACCTCCGTATCGGTACACACACTTCTGGAGCACCCAATTATTAATATAGCTATTAATCTACTCCGGGGCCATCTTATCGACATTACCATCCTATGCTCGACATTTACAGTGAAAAGTATTTCCAGTTCTTTCTAACTATCTTTATTAAACTGATAACAACCTAGCATCTGTTTAAAATTTGAAAATGTAATCATTTCACAAACCTTCTCTTCTCTTGTAATTCCACCTGCACCTCCACCACCTGCATCTTTCGGTTGCATTTCAAGTAGAGTGCGGAATAAGTTTTCTGAAGTTGTTGTAAGAACTCCAATCTCAGCGTTGGGATGAAGTCCATATAAATACGGACTCTCTGGAGGCAACACATCATCAATGTATTCATGGTAACCCTGGGAAAGACAAATGAAAATAGCACTACAGATAACAAGTCCTGCAACCTGAAATATTAGTTTATTTAGTTGTTTCATGATAAATGTAATGTCATCCAAACCTTAGCTGGCAATAGCGTTTAAAATTTGTGGCCAAAAGCTGTTGTTGCGTACCACTTCAGATAAGAATGCAGACAAGCAAAGCACAAGTCTTCAGTACTTAATAGGCCCATGTGGCTTGCATTCTATATTTCTTTGACCTAAACTGGAATCAGAAACTTCTCAAACCTTATAATCCATATTGGGTGGTACAGGATACCCAGGGGCCAAAAATAATTCAGATTCAAGTTGATCGGGATGCATGTATACTTCAAGATACGTTCGACACAGTCTTCTATCCCAATCATCAGTAATATGTCCACCATACATAATTTCACCAAACAAATAACGAAGATCATTCCATGGTACCTATGTTTGAATCAAGATAGGAATCGAAAAAAAATAAAGTAAATATCACTGGCTGGTTATAACAGAAAGTTAAAAGGTTGGGGATTCTAGTTTCATTTCACTGTTATTGGCAGTGAGTATGGCTATTGCGAATTTACAAACCTACATTGTCCTCTGAGATTACGTTGAGCAGCACTTATCATGCATATGGCTCCACACTGATTATATTGTATGTATGTATGTATGTATGTATGTTTATTTGCCTCAAAAATGTAACAATATCTGCATAATAATTATTAACAGTAAAACAGAGACGGGATACATGTTCAAGACTTTACGGGCCTAAGACACAGATATGTGACATGACCCCCTAACAATTATAAAAGCAGTTTAGGACTGCTGCGTTATAATAGGACAACAGACATGAAATAGACTATACAAATAAAACTCATAAAAATACACAAGACAAAGGGGTACGACACAACGACGATATGTACAATAGTCAGTTAGTTCATGGCACTTCCATGTTCCAGGTTCCCGTGTGAGAGGATGAAGATAGGGTATGGGTCGCTTAAATGATATGTTTTTACAATCAATCTCACGAAACCATGTAGAGATTTGGTCGGGACATAAACTTGCCAGAAACCAACGTTGGATGGGACAACAACACAAAAAAAAAAATTGTAAATGAGAAATCCTTTGTTTAAGCTTGAGTTGTTAATAATAGTGGGGACATTGTTTAGAATTCTCCGACAATAATATTGTATTGGAGGAATAGTTCTATCTTTACAAAGATGTTATTAGTTCTATCTTTACAAAGATGTTATTCAAAAATATGGCTAGCTATTGTTCAACAGTCACATCCGTACTTATAGAACAACGGTCGGTACCTTGTATGATGTAACTTTGGGATAGAGTTGAGGATTATTAATTGGATGAACATTTGCTCTAGAAGTACGGATGTGACTGTTGAACATAGCTAGCCAAATTTACGAATAACATATTAACCAGTATAATAACCGGTAAGTTACCTTTGAATTTGCTTCCAGGTAATTGTAAAGTACGTTAACTGAGATGGTTAGATCACCGACATTGAATGGATAAGGCCTATTCCATCCTTGCGGACCAAACTTCTTTCTTTCGGACACAACAGCATGGAAATAACAAAGAGATTGAAGCAGTGATTTAAATTCAATCTCTCGAGCACACATCTCAAGTGTTTCCTGTATAGAATAGGTAAGCAGGTCACAACAAAAGTACTTTGCTATTAGTTCCAATTATAGATAATAAATTACCTGAGTGAAGTTGTCAAATGATTTGTGCAAATTTGCTTGCATTCCAGTGGGAGGTTCATTAGTAATCTTGATGGATGATTCCAGGATTCCTGCAGGAAGAATATGAGCATCCCTTGTAGCAGCAGGTTCAGCTGATATATACACTCGATAAGCAGGATGACTTCCCACACTGAATTGTTCAATTTTCTTTTCCAGCGCGTTCAACCATTTTGCAACAAGATGTACGTTCTATAAAATGGTTTTATGGTTTTATACATTTGTAATAATTGGTAGAATATGAGAAATGAATTACCATTTGAAAATAAAAGAGAACAAGCTATAAAATAATTCCAAAATTTACTATTCGAAAATCATTGGGAAATTATACACATTTTGTGTCTTGCGACCTGCGTAAACACTTTTCTGTTAGTCAACTAGGTAATAACGCATTAAAGATTAAAGGATAAGCATTATAACAAACCTGTAGAATAACCCAATGTCCCTCTTTTGCAGCAAGATCGAGAGCTTTTTCAGCGACAACTTCCTGACCTTGACCAAGCGACACATTGTGGAAATTTCTGTGATTTAGTACGATAAAACAATCAGTTATTCATACTTGATTTTTGAAAATATTGTATGTAAATATATAGAGAATGACAAACTATATACACAACCTTAAAATGCATTTACCAGAGATAGCACTTAATGTGAACAAGGATTAACATAGGTTACTTCATATCAAAAGTGAATCCAATTTTCTTTCCAAGAGCTTCAACATCTTTGAGGGGATCGACACCAGGTGAGAGAACAAAGAATACAGGAGTCTCTGGTCCACTTTCCTCATATGATTTGGAAAACTCAACAGATCGATTCTCTACATATTTAGTGCCGAGCTTTTCCTCCACAAAGTTTCTGTCAAAATAGCGCACATTGAATTACATTGCTAATTGGGTACTGCTTAAAACTACTACCATTTGATGGACTGTGGCTTCATTATTAAACCATCTAACCTCGATCAATCGATGAGAGTGTAACTATAAACAATTCAGTAAGAAACGAACTGTGAGAATTGAAAAAAAAAATAATAATTGAACAAAAATATCATGATCTCAAAAACAGTTTTCCTTACATTTAGTCATAGTCAAGTTTTTTTTTCCTACCAGTAAAAAATAACATACGAAATTGACAAAATATAAAATTAAACACACATTTTTACTGTGAATGGGAAGCCAGGAATTGGTTATCGAGCAGCGACACCCAATCTAATTAAATTTCTAAGATCAGAAATTAGTCTCTAATCAGTCCGAAAATACAACAAGAAATATAACCCTGTAAGTAAAAATACAACAAAGTTATGTACTTGACAGCATAAGTCATTCTGTCTGGTCTAAAAGCTCTCATCATGCATAATTTTTGCAGGGAAGTTTTATTTTTCCATTCTTGTGGAAATTTCTCTTTCTCAGGACATTCACTTTCAACAAATTTTTTCCAACGTTTAGCTGATCCTTCCACATCCCTGTCCAAGTTTCTAAAGTCTTCCATATCAGAGAGCGCCTGATAAAATTGATCGCTACATTTATAACAAGACATTATATAAGTGTTTATTATTTTAATTGTAATATAGAATGAATAAAACTAGCTTCACCTTCATGAATATTGAAAATTTATACCCATATAATGAGCTAGAGTCTAGTAGACATTGAAAAATCTGTTCTGAGTACATTTCAGAAAAATCTGGGTTATCGAACAGCCTATGGCAATGCTTCGGAGTGACAGGGATTCCAATTAGTAAATTTTTGGTTCTCCATCGATCAATTCACACCATATTAAACAGCACATCTATGATATTATTGTAATTACTAGCTTATCTAAGAACTAAATTGGCTACTGTATAATATTTGAGCAGTTTTTGAAGACCATGGATACAATATTCGAACAAATAAATATAACCCCTAGCTAACAGTTGCTTACCTTTATTCCAGCCCAACCAGCAGCAGTCAGGAAATCCACAGGACATGAAGAATCCATTTTTCCTGGGAATCTCAGTAGAAAATCGAGTTCAACTGGATTGATTTCATTATTTGTAAGTAGAACCTACAACATATAGATTTTAAAAGCATTCTTCCCATATCATTCTGATTGAATAGTAGTGATTCCATTTGAATAACACAAAAATTGCATTTTTGTGAATAATGGAGTACGACATCTTATAAAATTTGAAATCTAGCAATACCTGAAAAGCTACTTGTGATGTAAAAGTCAGCTTGTCAGATTCGAATAATCCACGATTTGTGTATACGAACACACTGTATGTTACAGTATCGATCAAATTAACGACTCTTGTTTTTAACTCATCAGACTTCTCCGCTCGCTCAATTGCTTTAGAAAACACAACATTGAATGCCTAAAAATACAAAATTTTCAAAATGCTAATCATAAGGTAAAAAAATGAACTCTGGTTTGGTTAGCAGCTCAAATGACATATAAAAATAAAAAACAAGTTAACCGCTTGTAACAGACACTTTGACAATGTATGCTCAGGGGAGGGGGGAGGAAGTATGATGCTGGGTGATCTAAAACAAAAGAAGTACCTAGGTAACAATTTCTTACTTTTCAAAATGTGGCAAGGTCTGGTGAACAATTGCGATAAGAGAATGTACTGGATTACCTTGAGTGAGAATTGATAAATCAAGTTGATAACATTCAGTTCATTCAGAATAAAGTAGAGAAGAGATGCACGTCTGGCTACAACTCTGTAACTTTCACGAGCTTCATTGATTTGTACTTCTGTTATTTTTGCTTCTGCTACTTTCTCTTCAATTTCAGCAGCTAATTTAAACAAAAAAAATAAATAAGGTTTTGTTAAAATAATTCAGCGATACAATTTATACAATTCTGAACTGATATAGGATTATAATGATATATTTTTTAAGAATTTTACATGTTTTCTTTGTAATTTCCAAATTTTCAACCAGTGCTGTATCTCCCAAGAAGTTTCCAGAAGCAGCAGATAATCTGTACAGAAGTGAGTCTTCTAATTGTTTCAAAGTAATTTTGAAATCATTTTGTTGCTTGGTGAGTTGTGCCTGAATATAAATAATGCAGTATTGTATGCTAAATCTACACTAATCAATAAACAAAAATCTTATAGCTAGTAGTCTCATTCGAATTACCAATATTTTAGGTTAACTTCTTCTCTAATATCCTATGAAAATAAGCCAAGATATAGCCTGAAGCAAATTTGAACTTTCCTCAAGCCATATTTTGATAACATCATTGGAATTGGTCACTAAAAATATCTACTATGCACAACTTTTAAAGTTGAAACACTTCCCTTGAAGTTATCTCTCGAAAATGATTGTCTGAATATATGTCAGGAGTACTGACTGATAGTATATCTTATTTATCATTCAGCACTTGTTTAAAAGAATCAGTAAAACATACATTTTCAACTTACACATTGTCTTATTATATAGATCTGTTCTGGTAATTATCTTCAATTTTATAACAATACCTTAACGAGGATATTTATCAAAGAACACGTGACTGTAAATAAAGATAACAAACCTTGACTTGTTCTAAATCTGGTCTCTCACATTTAACTACTTCAGCGAGTAACTGGTCTTCCAAGCCATCTCTTGTTACAGTGAAGTTAATGAGAGTGCACTGGGCTTGCATTTCAGGCTAAAATCAATTACAGTCGATGTAATTTTTAGTATAAAGTATACTAATTAGTAAGTAATCACTGTATTAAACATATAATCTGTACCTGATAATGTGGATTGGCAAGTTTTGTATGTAACACCAGTCTGAATTGTGGATGATATTCTACTTCTTTGTCACCAATCTTGATATATCTATAATTTATTCATTTAGCATTAATACATATTGTGACTACAGACAGAGTTTTAACGTATGTTGATTCAAATAAATGCGTTTCAAGTGGTTCGTAATCTCACAATATTAATAGAGGCCATATATAAGAGCTTTCTTTGATTTTTGTTGTTGAAATCATATTTGAAGGTCATCTAGATTATTTCAGTCAAAATGACAAAGAAATGACTATAAAAATCCTCACCTTCCTTTCTTAATAGTATTTCTTCCAAGTAATGGATCAAGAACAGGATCCACACTTTCTTCAACGTTTTCAATAAGTACAACATCACCTGTTGATACTCCATTCTCTATTACATCAAGATATCTGCAAGAAGAATAAAATATTAGTATTTGTACTAATTATGGGTTGTGTAATCAGAATTTTTCATAAGATAAAATACCCTCTTTGACCCAGTCTTACGATCTTCAAATTCTCATATTTATTTTTGATCCATTTAATGCCTTGCAACTGTGGGTCAATGATAAGTGGCCATCTTTCACAATTACTCAATATAGTTGCATTTTCTGTCGACATTCTATCTGACGGTAATCCCTGATTATTCCATGCTGCAATATCTGTGTCATCAGTCAACATTAATAATGGATCAAGACCTTCTGTAGTTGGAATCGGAACCTATAAAGAAAAAAAAAATTTTACTGATGTGCGAACGTTCAATGATAGAGTTTCCGAGAATTGAAGATCTGAGAATGAATCTTATAAAAGTGAGTGTATTTTATTAGGCTTTGTATAAATGAGTAGCTACTTAAATACAGTATATGTTACTGGAAAAAGTTTCTAAATTTTTTTCAAGTACACAAATATGTGTATTGTTACTACTAAGAATTAAGTTTTAATTCAGAGTATGTATAACAGGATTTGAAGATGATTTTATGGAATGGTTGTAACTCTAAAATATGTATAAACCTGCGGTGACAGGATGTATGCCAATCAATCTCATTTCTCAGACTTTCTTGGATGGCCCCGCTTTTCACAAAATAACTAAACTAACATGCAACCCGATTTATCAAACAAACACTGATGTAAATGTAAATCTTGGAAAAAATATACAAATGCTACAACCCGTTCACCTTCTGTTCTTTCAAGAATTTCAACCAGCTATCCATTAGATCAGTTCTATATACTTTCGTAAAATATCCAACATATGAAACAAATGCTGTGATTAGCAGAACATCTCCACTCAGTGTTAAATCCTAAAATATAAGTAAAATAATAGAGTGCAATTAAAAACATTCAAATTGCAATAGTTCTGAAAACAACACAGCTTCCTGTAGTTTATTTGTCATGTTTTAAATAGCGTTCTTAAAGCCCGTATGCATAATTTCTTCAGCGTCTAAATCTACAGAAAACATTTCTTCTGTTATAATTCTATCTACCGGTAATAGTATTCAAAACAATGCATATACTCAATATAAAACGCATTCACAAAATATCAATTAAATAGGAGCAGTTGCTGTCAAAATCCACCTGCTTTGATTTAGAATTTAGATAGCAGTCAAGCAAAATGAGAAAAAGACCGAGCTTTCAAAAAAATCTGTATTCCAACTTACCTGTTTCTTGAATTCATTTACTGATTCGGCCCAACGGACATTTTCAGATGCTAAACCTCCAACCAATCTGTTAGCTAGTGATATAGTAAGTTGGGTTGCTTCTGCTTCTTGTTGACATTTCAATTTGTCTGCTGTAGCCTTTTCAAATTGGGCTGTAAGGCCTGCTAAGTTGTCATCAAGTTCCTAGAAAGTAATATGCGCTTCAATATAGAATTCCTCTCATTGAAGTTATAATGAAGTTCGAATAAATGCTTTTGACCACTGACAAATCTTGTGACTAGGGGCCAGCAAATAGCGCCTGATGTGGAATTTGAATCACTGCAAGTTAAGACTGTCAGGATGGCGACTGAGCAGAGGAAAATTTCATAAAGTTGAAATGTTTGAAAAAAATCTTTTAACATAGGAATTTCTTTGGCAAGTAAAAACTTTGAGTTGGAGTAAATGAGGGCAGAAAGCTGAGACAAACAGTACTTCTAATAAACTGGTCTAGGAGTTTACAAACTAGCAAAGTTTGTTACATGATTATAGTAACAGTAATAAAGTTACATCCCTAAAAAATCTTAACTCATGCCGAAAAGCTGACCTACCTTGATCTTCGCTTTGATAGATGTAAGACGATCTTGTGCTGCCGAGAGATCAGCATTTGCTTTAGCGAGAGCCTGACGTTTTGGTTCTACATCACAATAAACTTCATAAAACCTCACAATATTGATTGCCCAAGCACACAGTCCAGCAGCAGCATTAGACTAAATGGAAGTGGAGTTACGCCTAAATATTATATGGTAATTTGTGGGAAAAAAGTAGTATCTATAATTCAAGGTTTTCAGTTTTGCTATCAATCTCAATCAAGTTTAACTACATTTAGTGAAGTGATAGAATTTTTATGCAGCATTGACATGGAACACATTCATGAGATTCTCGATTTGTAGTAAAATCAAAATCATACATAGAGTAACTCCTATTTTAAGGTAGAGTCAGGGGTGCAAGCCAAGATTATCAAAAGGGGGGGGGGGGGGGAATCGACATCATAAATTGCTATAAACTCCACTCGACCCCAAACCAAATAAGCATTTACTAAGATTTTAATAAAGTCTATAGACAATTTTTATATACGATTTTTGAAAATAATCACATAAAGACACGTTTATGTAATGGATCAGCACAAAAAATAAGAAATGTTGAAGGAAGCCTAACAATATATCAATTTGCAATGGCACTTCTAGTTATAAAATACAGTTTAATGAGGTTCAATAATGGTATTGTTATCAATAAATTACATATTAAGTTCAAAGGAGATGCATTTTGTAATATGTGCTCATGAATATACCAATAACATCATTCATACTAACCTTTGCTCGAATGAAATCTGGATCAAATTCAGGATCTGCCAGATATGGTTTGATTGCTTTGAGATTATTTTCATGGATATTCTCTTTATCATAATTTAAAAGTTGATCAAGGAAAGCATCAACCTATTGAATAAAAATAAGATGAATATTCATAAAATTCAATAAAAAGAACTCCAAAATCCAACTTTATTATCAGGTATTTTTAGGGCAACAGTACAGCAAATTACAGTATATAACTTTTTAACTACAACAATAAGTTTGTAAGATTTTCACTAGGCGCAATTAAAGCGTATTTATTATCTAATAGCTGAAATTCATAAAGCAAAAATTCAACTCCAAAATAGCCTAGATTCAGAGTAAAATCCTACCTTTGCCATCATATTCTTTGAAGCTTTCCAACCTCTATCCTTGGGAATCTTTCCTCCGGGAGCAAGTAGGACCATTACGCCGGCAGCTACATTAATGACAGCGGCGGGGGGTGATCCAAAAGACTTCAATTCCGTTAGATTGTTCTAAAAAGGAATTACGATGTATTAGACATGAATCATATAGTACTTTTACCAAACTTAGTTTTTATCTGGTGAACTTTCAAAAGAAGATATCAACAATGGCAGTTAAAAGTTCTTTGCCAACATTGACATAATGTATGGCATCGGCCAACTATGGTGTTTCACCAAAAATAAGACATACACTTTCATGATAACTTTGAATAAAAGATATGACATAACCTTAAAATAAGGTCTAGTTGAAAGTGTGATATCACGGTGACATAAAAAATTGGGTTTAGTTTAAAGTAGCACACTGTGACAACGACCATGATAGAATGATAGCTTTATTTTTGGATAAACATTCAAATCACATTAGCAAATACATGGAACAAAATTACAAGCATCTGTGTTACCAATACAGCTGAGGTGGATGGGAATGGGTAATCTTCAACAGAAAGAGTAGTTGAGAATTGAATGAAGTTGCACAGTTGAATAAAAAATCCACTGAACCATTAGAGGCCAGGGAAGTTTCATATGAAAATGATGATATTTTTAAAAGATTAATCTTAGTTTTTAAATATAGATCATGTCAATTGTAAATAAATCAAGACTTGTCTTTACATTTTATAATATTAGGAAATATTGTACTTCTCTATTTCGTAATTTTCATTTTGATATATAAAAAGATGAGACATTGTTAAAAAATGAGGTCTAGTGTCATAGTATACAGTGAAAATTAATATAAACCCTGTTTTAATTTCATGAAAACATGTTAATTGAGCCTAAATTTTCTTTGTGTAACCTGCCAATTAACTAATTGACTACCATTCACTTATTGCAGATGAGAACAACAAAAATAAAATCAAAATCAAATCAAATCAATCGAAGCCTAAAAAACCAACCTTATTCAGAGTATTTAGAGCATCTTGGGCAGCAAGAAGAGCAGGTTCTGCCTTCAATAGATCTTGTTCGCAAGAACGCTGAAATTCTCCTACTTCTTTGGCAATAACTGCAACTTTCTTTTCTTCACCGTCAGCAATAGCTTTTTCTTTACTCACCTATATAAAGGAATTATATAAACACTACTGCTATATCAAAAATAACATCAAAAACTCTGTAAATCTGATTTTTTCATCAACTAAATGTTCCAACATTGTGTCATCTTACCCTTTTTATAAATTATATAAAATTACGAGATTAACATGCAAAAATTTTCACAGGAATCAAAACTGATAGTTTTCAATTTCATATTTTTAAGATCATGTTACATTCCCTTTAATTATATATTAGTTTTCGCACACATGATAAATCTGTTTATTAAAAGAGATGTAAGAAGTAGATATTCTTATGTACCTTCTCAGTTTCTACTCCAACTTTTAAAATGAGCTTATCTGCATCTTCATTCTTCTGTTTCAGTTCTACTTCCTGAGAAGCTAATTTTGCTTTCAAATCATCGACCTGGAGGAAAAATCGAGCATAAAATTGAGTCTTTATACCATTATATTTTACAAAAGGAAAGAAAAAATACCAAATTCCAACATCATAATCATTATTACTAGTTATATATAGAATTTGAATTCATAAATTTGTACAAAACTAAGATTTCATAGAATATGAAATGACTTTCATTGGTAAGCTTGGTTCATTTTCTCATATGAAAACCTTTTTAAAAGATGAACCTAAATGATAAAATAATATCAAATTGTACACAAAGATCAGTGTACCTGTGATGCTGTGCTTTGTAGTTTTGTCAAACCATTCTCCAAACGCTCCATCTTAGCATGTAGTTCCTTGCGTTTCATTGCAAGTATGCTCTGATACAGTTTGATCTGCTCAAGGAAACTCTTAGGTGTGGTGTAATTGTATCTCCTGCAGAAGGGAAAGGTGGTAAAATTATCTGTATGTTTGTTCAAACAAAACTCTGTGAATGATTTGATACATTACCTGTCATTTGCAAGATAAAGTTTTCCCATTTCATTGACACTTGTATGTACAAATGACATAAAATCACTAATAGACGGTTTGATGTCATTTTCAATTCCTTCAATGTCCTGCAAAAAAAAAGAAAAATCAAGATTGAAATAATGAGAATCCACCTATCATAGTGGACAATGTTTACTTAAAAAAACATGCACTGACAACACAGACATAAATTATGCTACTATATATTCATCATATTAAGTTGAAGAAGCTGGTCTTCGTAGACATCTGAAACCCAGCAGAGTGTGTTTTTTTATTGCTTTTTGAATCATTTCTATTTAATGGTTTTCAAATTATTATATTTCATGATATTCCCATACGGCATGCATGTCATTCATCTAAATTGGGAATAAACCTGGTTATAACCACGCACAGAAATTATTATTACATATATTACATTTAGATTTATAATCATCGGGTAAGTTGATTGTTAACTTTTTCTATGCAATGTTTCATATTTATCAAGTTTGACCAGTATTTTCATGCAAGATAATAAGAAATTATATAGTAAGCATCTTCATTTTATATTACACAACCATATACACACAATTGAAAAAACATCCATCAATAGTCAGTATTCACCTGTAAAAATGTAAGACTGACAGATTGTAAAGCTTCTTGTGGCCATTCATGGAACCAATCGATTTGTGTACAATTGACAACTGCAGGAAACTTACGGCTACGAACTCGAAGAGTAGTACCGACAGGTGAAAAGCATAGAACAACCTAGAATCAAAAGTTATATTACTTTTTTTGTGCATATAATACAATTTATAGTAATACTAAACCAAAAAACACTTTAGTTTTACTTTCAGTTGACGTCTGACTCTTTCTATGAAAAATTTCCAGCAATTTTCTCTAGTATCTTCTAACCCTGCTCCCTTGACTTCATTTCTCATTCCACTTATAATGTTTTCAATTTCATCATCAGGAAGTAATTCAGGAATTTCACCAGATGCCAACAAATCATTCACCAAAACCAGGAACTTCTCATCTGGAACCTAAAAATGAGTCAAATAAAACAATCAGTCTACAATATTTTTTTTCTTTTTTATGTTTAATAACAACCTTTAATATGTGCAGAAAGGGACAGCAGTTTTGAATGTACCAATGGCATATCAAATGAAGACATCAGAAACGAACGGCCAAAATGATGTCCATGCATCTGAAAACAAATAACTGGCCAACTAATCCCATACCCCCCATGGACAGGTAACTGGACGAGAGACCATGGTTCTCCATATGATTAAGTCGACTTGCCGGCTTTCTCCTTCCCCCGGGATAAATATGTACATCATAAATATGATATTGTTCATTGAGCACTGGAATATACTAGTGTTGTGCATATTCTTTTAATCTATGTGAATGAGCTTATTCTAACATCTATGAAACATGTATCTGTATGCATCACCTGGGCATCAGTCAATAAAAACATAGTTGGAATATTCTTCAATCCAGCTTTAATATACAGATTTGCCAAGTCCAGTTTCAAGTCCGCTATTCCATAACCTTTTCTCAAGGTGATTTGGAACACATCGAGTCCACTGATAAAAGCAGCTAGGCGAGACAAACTTTGTTTTCCTGACCCACCAACACCAACTAAAAGAGCATTTCCTCGAGGTGACTCAAGGATTCTATTAATACGACAGACATGAGACATAGCATCCTCGAAAAGTACGAGATTCATTACAGCATTGACCTCATTATAACTTTCCAGTCCTTCTTCCAGTAATTTTTGAAGCACTTGCCACCCAGGAACCTAGAAAACAAAACATAAAAGTCTTTGAATTTTCATTTGTAAACCTATGGAGCAATTAGATACTACATGTTTTGTATACTCGATAAAATGCTTTAGTTAGACTATATTTATCATGGAAGTCATGCTGCGAATTGTAAACAGCCCTAGTACAAAGTATCATATGTGCATGTGAACAAATCTTTAAATACTGTGAGCCACTCTTGTAAACAGCTGAAACCAAATTAATTTATACAAAGCTTTATCAAATGTAATTTAATCATCTGATTTTGTTTTTAATGATTTAATGCTTCAGTTAATATTGACAAGTATTAAATCTCTACACTTCACAGATTGATTGATTTGATGAAACATACCTAAACTTTCGTGTACGCAAAAAGTTCAGGTAGGAGAAAAATCTAAAAAGTATACAACTTACCGGCATATATTTAGGTTCTCCAATTCCAGTTGCAAAATGACAATAAATTAGAGGATCAGCAGCAACCACCTCTTCAGGAATGTCATCAAAGAATTTCTTTGCAAAGTCAATCTTCAATTTCGAGAAATTTTGGATATCCTGAGTATGAAGCCAATAATGCATTGAAGAAATCATAATGATACACATAATTGTGACTAATTAATTATTTACAATCAAATAACATTACTTTTTCATCAATAAATTTGTCACCGTAAACACGAGATGCTTCATGTAACCATATTCTGACCAAATCTGGGACAGTCTTGATGCAATCAGGTGTTGAAAACAGGATTCCCTGTAAGTTTGTTAATGTAAGTTTGGTAAAATAATAAGTTATATGTTATTATTTAATATATATATTACCGTAGTTAGAAAATAATGATCCCATTAGATTTTTTCCAGCAGCTGAAATGACCAGCTTATGTAAGGATGCAAGACAACCGAAATATCAAAACCAAAAATGAATTACCGATAACCCAATGTAAACACTATCAAATCAACATCAGAAGACATAAGGTTTCAATTTCTAAGTAGTAAAGAATACCATATCAGGAAAATAAAAATGCCAGGAGCAAGGTTTAACCTATATTAAATACACAATTCAATTAAACTTACTTGAAAAATATTTGAGAGGTCACGTAAGTTGAATATATAATGAAACTTGATAGCGGTAGGAAGGAAAGAACTGCTGATTTTAGCATGCAGTGCAAGTGCTGCTTGTGATACTGTAGAAGCAACTTTTTGTACTGCTGCTGGGAATCCACCAATTTGTAAATGTTGAGTCAAAATACTGGTATAGATTGTTTGAAGTGCATCCTGAATGTGGAAAACATGAATGATTAAAAGCCATAGAAGCCGAGCGGAAAGCTTAGGGCAAAAAGACAAATAACAAAATTTTGAAAAAAATTGTATTTAAAAATATTGCGACAAAATAGTTGCTCTTCAAGTCAATCAGTCCATATTTCTTATAGCTGATTTAATTTAAAAATAAATTTCTTGTCAAAGGACAAAATGTTCTGTTTTCTTTCTGGTACAAAGGTAACTTGATATATGCACTTTTATCGCAATATGTCTGGGATACAAAGAGTGGCCAAATAAAAGGGTTCGAAGGTATAAAAAAAATTTTCTCAATCCAGGTTTGACATAAGAATTGCAATATGAATAATCAACCCAAACAATGGTGGACAACTATATAATATTTTGTGGATAATAAGGGCTCGATCAAGGTTTTCAAGCAAAAGCGATAAAAGGTCTAACAAAAGCATAATTAGACACTGTGTCATGATGTAATAAAGTGAATATTTGAATTTGTTGGATATTTCCATAAAATTTCGCCTCTTGTTACAAAAAATCACTATCAACAATTTCAATGCCTTTCTAGTATCTGATCATTGCTTGAAGCAATATTAACCAAATATTTTAAAAAAAGTTTCAAAAGTTTAAAAGTTTTTCTTATTTTCTCTAAAGAGCTTTTCCAGGTTTTGCCTTTTTGAGTCAAGGCCCTCAAACAGCTAAATTAGTCACTGTTAGAAAGATTTTACAGAAATTTTTCAAAAGTATCAAACCTGTCCCGGAAAGCTGACGGCAAACACAGAGAAATGTCTTTGAAGTCGAGGGTTAATCGTGAATGACCCTGCTGTTGGATTCATACAAGCAACATATTGAACATTGTTGATGTCTTTCAGTATTAGTTTGTTTCGATCATACCAATGACTGTGATCCATATGTTGCCTGTTATATTGTAGTATAAAAACATGATTACTTGTTAAAATGAATACTTAAAGAACATGAGATTTCGTTATGCCAATTTGCCCAAATCAAGGATACAGACAAAAAAGTCACAAGTGACTAAGAGTATCCTTATTAAAGAAATATTAGTAGATAGAATCCTGATACAGTATAAGTGGCATATCTCTGGCATGTCTGGAAAAAGTATATATGGGATGGAATTTACAATAAAAATTCTTAGAGACTGAAACCAGTGCAAATTTCAAGACGAAAATTCTTCATTCCCTACTTAGAATATTTGAGTATCCCAACTAGATTACCCATTTGTTCCTATTTTCAAAATGATGGACTACCATCTTGGCTATTAATCTTTTAAATACATGTGTCCTCAACCTCAAAAATTATATTAGAAATTTCTAATAACCAAACCTGATAAGAGTGTGAGGCTGTACTGTTCCATACATATCAACTTCAGGCATGTTCAAATCATCAATGAAATATATCAATCTATTGATGAAAAAAAAAAGAATTTTATTGCATACATAATTCTCGTATTGAATTATTAGTTTAGAAAAAGTTATACCTCTTTGACCCAGGAGGTCCAAAATTTCTTCCTGCTTTCTTTTCAAGCGGTTTTTCCAGAACACCTTGAAGCATAAGTGATGTTGTGTAGAAGTTAAATGGTACATTAGCAAACATATAATCTTCTGGTAATGCACCAAGCTTTGCCTGTACCAAGACAGTTTTACCAGATCCAGCATTACCAACAAGCATCACTGGACGTCTCTTCTCCATCAATAAATCCATAAAATATCGAATACGCCTAGTTTCTGTGGTTGGAACCATACAAGCCTAAACGAAAGAATCAATTTGATCTGTTGCTGATAATCATAAGTGTCCAACCATAGTTCGTTAAAAAATTTTTATTTGAAAAACTATTGAAACGCAACGGAACTAGTTGCAGATTGAGCTATACCGAAGCAAGAAGCAAATGGGTATCCTAGGCCAAAGGTCCGGGTTTATTAACTCCTAGTGTAAGTGGTATTTCGAAGTAAGCTGCAGATTAGTTAAAAATAAAGCTCCAACAAGATACAAAAAAACTTCATGTATATGGAGAAATATCCTTCAATATAATGTCAACCAACCTGTAGGGGCATATCAGGATCCAGTTCAAAGCCAGGTACACTGTCAGACCATGGCACAAACTTTTTAGTTTCAGGATCAATGCAGTAATCAAATACTGTTCCATGACTCGGAAACTTGACGGTCTTGAACTCTGTGCTCCACCATTTACTGAATTCAACTCTATAAGTAGAAATAAAGTCAGAGTGAAGCTCTTGCTGAAAAACATTCTTTTTTAGTTGAATTAACTAAACACCAAAATATATTATTCGAACCAAATTGATTCACTCTATATGACAAACCTATATAAAATTCGTTTGTAAGCAGATTAGTATTATGCGGAACAAGATTTTTACTTTTTAAAAATGCAATTAGCATTAAAAATATTTTCTAACCTATAATCCACAAGTTGATCTTGGAACAGAGCACCACCAAAGGCCCAGATGCATGCAAACACAAAATATAATTCATACAGTTCTTTAGGACAGTCAGGAGGTGTATTTTCTGGAGTCAAAAGTACTTCTAGCAGATAGCAAAGCATCTAAAAATGAGATGAAACATAAACCAGATTGTGTGATGTTGTTTGAAACATAAGAAAATATTTATTCCAAATATAAAAATTCAGCTCTTTGATAAAAATGGTTGCAAACCACTTAACAATTTTTCAAATAAATCATACCATCATCTTGGCACATTCAGGAATAGGTGTAATCGTCTTGAATCTTGTTCGAACTGTTTCCAGACAAGCAGGGATATATTTGTCAAACAAAATAGTCAGATTTGCCTTTTCAGATTGGACTTCACGTTTGTCGATCCATGATGTTACCTAGATGATAAAGAGATTCTCAGGTATGCCGCAAGAGCTTTTTGGAATTTTAGAGAATAAGCTATTCGTATTACACACGGGCATGCATGCAACGGGCAAGCTTATTAAGTATCTATTGCGAAAGCCATCAAAATAATCTAGCCATTTGCATCTCCATGGCTCTGTGAGCACAAATTTTCAGCTCTGAATAAAATTAAAAGCAAAAAAGGGAGCGAGGAAACCTCGTTTCAATTGTTTCCTTTAAACAGGCACAACAGCGCATTAACATTTGCGAAAAAATTTGTTTGAAGCTGACTTTATTTTTTTATGTCCCAAAATAGTATAAGTAAATTTAGTACAGTGTCGCAAAACTTTTTTATTTGCTTAGTGCGTCATGAGCAAAAAAGTTTGAGAACCACTGCCTTACTCCATATAAAATCCATTTTCAGAGCTATTGAGATATCTTGATAATTGATAACTCAATATGATTAAGGAAGATGCACTACCACTAATCTGACAATCCAAAATTTGAACAAATAAAAGCTTAGATAACAAGCAAATAGACAGAATCAATAAATGTACATAAAAGGTGGAAAAATAATTCAATCAATGGCAATAGGAGTAACTCAAATAATAAACATACCACTGGATTCCATCCGAGATCAGCAGGATTCAGATATAAAATTCCAGCTCTACTGACAGTAGCCGGTGTTGCAGTTCGAAGATGGCTGATTTCAAACACTAATCTCATGGAGGGTGACAAGGGAATTCTTTCATTGCTAGCAAGTGTCAGCACCTGGGGCAAATAGTATATAATGTTATATTACTATAGTATGTTACACTAATATTTATTTCAAATGAGTAGTTTGTGTTTATCTTCATATAAAATATTCCTATCAATGTGAGCAAAGTGATATGACGTATACAAAGCAGTGCCCTCATGGCTCTTATGCCCTCAAATCATATTTCACAGAAAGGCAAATGTAGTGAAGATTTAGATCTATATATTTGTATATATTGCAATCACAATATGAATTATGAAAACCTGTTATATCAAACTAAGTGTATATTAACTATTCAAAGCATCATTCATTTCACTTCTCCAAATCCAGTCAACAAGTGAATGTCTTACAACCTTCTCTCCTAAATATACAGCAATACCACAAACTATAACATAATTTAAGGCAGAAGACAGTCATGTAAGTAGGTAACATCTCATTTTAATATTCCTTTTCCACAAGTACACGATATGAGCTGTTTTTCATTTTACTAATATAAAAACTATAACGTCAATCTTTACTTCGATACCTTATTGTCATCCATCACAGTATTCAAAGATTCAATCCACATGGGATCAATGTCACCATCCAAAACAATCCATTTTGGTCCATCATGAGTAATATTGGACAAATCTCTCATTATGGTGGAAAATAATCCATCTTTCCATTCACGAGTAGCAGGATTGATGATACCAAACAGTTCATCATTTGTTACAGCTTTAGGATTAAGATCAACCCAGACTGGACGCTTTTTCAGATTTTGATAGCACTTGTTCAATGACTTTAAAACCTAGTGATAAAACTAATCTTACTAAACTTTAGTAAATATTCATTTTAGATTGGTTAACAAGAGATACGAACAGAAAGTCACGAGAAGTAAAAGCTTTGAATATTTTGAAAATACTTCTTGGAAATCATTAGAAATATAATTTTATCTACAATAAGTTCAATCTTGTGTGTCATAATTTCAGAAGCTGGTTGTATTGTGGGATGTTACAAGATGAGTTGTAAACTATGACTAACATTGCCATGGTCCACTTTACCAGTTTGTCATAAGATATAATAAGGTTACTAAATATTATTATTTTAAATATTATCCTGCCTGTGTTTTTCCTGTGCCAGCGTTTCCTATAATAAAGACAGAGTGCCTCACAAATAGCAGTTCTTCAAGTTGGACTAGTTTAAGTACAAAGTTATCTTCTGCTTGAAGTTTGAGATCCTGTTTGAAAATATGTTTCAATTGATTCTTAATTTCAATTTATTTCATAAAATATACTTTATAGATATCTTTGTGACTATGACGCTAGTGACTCAATCTTGCACACAATAGGTTTATTAAGTCCAATATTTACTTGATTTACCATTTGTTTCCACTATACATTCTGATAAACATTTTTAGTAAAACGCTGTTGGTAACAACTTGATCATGAAAGTAGAGTAGATTATGCTTCTACCCACCTGTACTGATTGTCGACACATCTTCTCAAGTTCTAAATCACGTTTCCTGGGGACATCAAGTGCTGGGAACAAGTCACCGATGAGACCCATAAATACAGGCATGTCATCAGTTACAATTTTTGGAATGTTGAAATCTCGAAGAGCTCTCATTAAAACCTAAAATAAAACAGTGATTATTAATACAAAACTTTTCTCGTATATTGTCATTTAGTACTAAACCTTTTTTTTGTTAATTTCCAATGAAATTTATCAAACTTTATCACTCCCCATCAGGCATTGACAATGTAATAACCTTAAATTAAATATAAAAATGATGAATACCTGATCTTCAGGTCTTCCTTTGTCTCCTCTCTTCAAAGAACCAGCAACCACAAGGACAGATTTGATAGCTCTTAATCCCCAATCATAGTGATCTTGTTTAGATAACAATTCCTTACACAATGTGTACAAAGTGATGAACTTCTTTGCAAGGATTCGAGCCTCAAGAAAACCTTCAGCGACCAACATAATTTCACAAATCAGCTCAAAATCAGGAACAACCATAGCACAAGGTCTAAACAATGCCTGTGAAAACGTACCAAAAAAATATAAATTGAGTGTTACAAATATGTAATGGGAAATACATCTTAAAAATGATTTTATTTTTAAATCTAAACATATTCAGTTATTTATACTCTTAAGACTACACTCCTGTATTATCATCAACTCAAAATAGAAAGAACAAAGTTTAAAAAAATGAAAATTGATATCACTTTTGAACTATAGCAGTTGAATTCACAACAATAAAAAACTAAAAAAGTTTCACACAGCCTATCATATCTCGTATCATAAAGGCGTTTCAGATGATTTGGTGACTTTCCTTTAGATGAAAAATATCAAACCATGTAAATGTTTCGGATATAATAAATAGGAAAAGCCTCACACTGAAAAATTAATAGGCTAGTGCAAACTGTCCACAATCGAGTTTGGGCAAAATAAAATACACTTAATATACCTTCAAATTTTCAGGCAATTCAGTCCTTCCAGCGTAACCTGGATTCATTGTGATGAAAATACCGACAGTAGGGATGAGAGAAATATCTTCACCTTGGAAAATAAATCTCTTCTTCTTGTCTCTGATTGCATCTTGGATTGATTTTACCTATGAACAATAAAAGCATTTTTTGCTTTGATTGTGCACCTAATAGCCTTTCTTTTGAATACATGGTACACATTATTGTGATTAATATGAAATGCTAGAATGTTTAGTTATTAATAGATTAAAGCAGATGCAAGCAACGTCAACAAAATACCATTTAATAAATAAGTTTTACTTTCATCTGACAAAATAGATTTCTGAAATCTAGCCAACATTTTTGCCTGCTTTGGACATCAAAAAATACTGATGTTGTTTGTGTCATTATTTCACACATATATAATACACACATACAAAAGACAGTGGTTTATTTTTTCCTGAACTACCGACATGTGGTTTCTGAAGGAATCAAACAGTACTCTGCATCTAGCAAGAGTCAAAGTTTGTTTTTGGACTTCATTACAAAAAAATCAACCAGAAGTTGTGATTTACTACCACCTTAAGACGTTGGTTACATAGATTAAAAATATTTTCAAATAATGTATAAAGTTTTCAAGCATACCTGTACTGCAACTACGGAAAGCACTTCAACAGAAATCCTGTTAAATTCATCAAAACATCCCCAGGCACCAGTTTGTGCAAGTCCTTTGTAGATATTACCAACAGATTTGTAGTCCATTTGTTCAGAGCAGTTGAACACATAAACCATAATGCCAAGTGCTCTTCCCAAATCTTTAGTCGTTTCAGTTTTCCCTGTACCAGCAGGACCAGCAGGTGCACCACCCATAATTAAATGCAAAGATTGTGTCAATGTGATATAGCATCTGAAATTTAACCATATGACGGTATAAAATAGAACAGTTTGAACCTTATGTTTTGCCCATCTGTAATACTTACCTATCAGTCAATGGTGTGATGACAAGTCGAGGTGTATTTCCTAGATATTCGTATGAATAAAGAAACTGAGCATCACAAATGTTGGCATAACAATGATTTGTTTTGTCACACCATCTATGTCGAAGTTGTGATTGCCAAATGAATTCAGCAGCACTGTCAATCTATAAAATCAATTAACAAAGCAATGTAATAGCTTTTGATAACTGAAAAAGTGAAAATTTAACAAATGAATGTGTCGTCATTCGTCTCCGCAAATATCAATTTCTATTGTTATTTTATAAGCAAGTGAGATTGTTCAAGTGGTGACCAAAGGTATATATCATGTGCTAAAAAATACACTTATGATGACTTTAAATGAAAGATAGAAGTTAAGTATCAACTACTTTGCCAGATACATTAATTGGGGAAAATTGATTTGGCATACCAACTACCATTATATTATTCTTGATTTGGACAGACAACCAAATAACAGGCTGTAATTATAATTGATATATAACATAATAATTGATATGTGATATATGAAATATTGATAGTCGATATCCTTTCCAAGGCAGGGGGAGTCGAAAAAAATCAGGTGCAGCATGATGGATCAAAAACATTACAGTGATCATTTTAAATAACATTCACCTTCTGTAAGATAAGTTTAGTCACCACATCTCTTGCATGGACATCGATGGTACAAATTGTCATAATTTTTTGCCGTTCTCCTGGTGTAAGATTACCAATTAACAGATTGATTAATGTATTCAATTGTTGAATTTGTTTTTTCGAATAATCTTTCATTGCATTTTCATAACCTTCTTCAAGTCGAGAGAATGCAATTCCAACCTATGAATAATCAGTCATATGAGATTACTTAATTAAAATGATGTGAAACTGTCCATATATGTCTAGATATTTGCATTGTTGTGGAAAGTAGAAGTATGTATAACAGTACAAAATTCATGCTAAGTTGAATTGAAGTATTGAATTGAATATTGACAGCTGATAGACCAAAAGCGAAACGTATGTTTTGACAGAGTGACCCCAAAAAAACTTTTTTAATTACTTCAACAGAAATGAAGAAAATTTTTTTAAAACTTGAAATTCCCTTTTTTGTGATTATACCCAAAAGTTTCAGTGATATACGACGCTTCTCACAAAAGTTATGTTTCAAGAGACTTAGGTTCTGTTTTTTTTTGCTATATCTTGCTGTTATGGTTCTGACATTACTTTTTTATCAAGATTATTTATCTATATATTTTGTAACCAAAGTATAAACTTTAATTACTGTAATTACCTCAGTTGTCCACCAGATCTGGGTAACAGCTAAAGCAACTTGAGCAGGGTAATCAAATAACCACTGATCTCTTGCTTTCTCTTCATAAGTAACAACGGAATCAGACATTTCACTTCTGACTGTGTCTCGCATCGCATCCATGACACGGTTCAACCACATTTCAACCTATCAAAATAAATAACTGAGTTTAAGTAACTTCTTGAGATGATTATCTTGATTCAAAGATATAGAATTTGTAAAAGAAATTACAAATACCTGACCAGTACATGAACAAGTATCGCCAAACGGAACATATTCCCCTTCTTTGCTGTACATTCCTTCTGCTTCTTTTGTTGGTTCATTGTTTGCATCTGCTTTAAATTCTAGTTTTGCTGTATTGTCAAATAGTTTAGCAAGATGTTTTGAAACCTTAACAAATATTTAATCATTAACAAAGTTAGATATTCAGCAGCTTACTACATAATACAAATAGCATTATATATGTTCCATACCTCCACAGGGTTATTTCCATTTGACAAAATATCAAGTAAATCAGATGAAGACACAAAATAGAATCTTGGAAAGGCAAGTCGTTTTGTCTCCAGATATTCTGCAAGTGCTTTTTCACATTTTGTCAGTTTGGATTGAAGATTTTCAAATCGTTCACAGAGACCCGGTTTGTTTGTAGCTTCCACAACATTTGGTGTTTTCACAGCATCAGCCATAATTTCTGAATGATAGTAATAGAATTTAAAACATGGAATATTTTAAAGCTATTGACACTGCAGCTATATTGCTCATTTTTACATATTAAACATTTCAGGTGCTTGTAATATTATCATGCCAATAAATTTCAAAAACATGACCACAATTTGCTATGTTAATCTGAGAAAGCAAGCCGATCCACATCAACTATCAGTACAGTACACAAACAAGAAACACTTTTCCACATATTCTTATCAAAAAACAATACCTTTGAAATCTGCATCAATCTCATCAAATCTTTTTGAATCTTCTGGCAATTGTGCTCGAATATCTTCAGAACCAATGAAAATACTTTCAAGATGTGACCAAGTACGTTGAACTTCCAACCAAACAGTAAGAACAGAATCTGTTGTCGATAATTTTTTGACCCATCCAGAAACTTCTTCCAAGAAATGGGCAATGTATTTTGATGTCATAAGATTTTGAAGTTGTACCTTAATAGATATGTTGCTTAGGAAAATATTGTTGAGGACCATATAGTTGTCAATACAAAGGTTTTTCATACAACATATCAATCTAAAAATACACCAACTTTGGAAGTAAAAAGTGAAATATAAAACGTTTTTGATACTACAACCTTTTTCTATGTCCTGGTTTAATTTACCTGGTTGTCTTCTAAAGTTTCAACAAGTTCTTCATTAGTTTTAATCAAAGGAGAACGCGTTCTTTGATGTTCATCGTATTCGAAATCCATCATAGACCATGTAGTATCAAGTTCTTTGAGTATCTGTATAATGCATGTTTTGTTTTCAGCTTTTAGCATATATTCGATAAATTTGTAACAAAATTTTGTGAAAATTTCTACATGGGTGCTTTGAGATGGTGGTCAATTATGGTCTTGCATCCTGAATTCAATTACTGTAGGTTGCAAAACCTTAATTGCATAGGGGGTTGTGATGGGTTTTATTCTCTCAGTTTTTGAAAGAAGATTTCAAATTACACTGTGATAGGTTGATGCAAATCTATGATCAATAAAATTTCCAATAAGGAAGTTCATTTACTTTTTCCATGCCCATTTCTTTGACAGCTTTATCCACAATACCTCGTACTTCATCTTCAAAGTTGTGTAGATTTAATTTCAACAGATCTGCAAGTGTGGTTTTTTCATTCATAGTAAATCGAACCTGAAAAATGATATGAAATAGTTTATGAGTTTGTTTAGATCAAAAGTGGTCCAATTACAGCAGCGGTTCTCAACCTTTTACTGGCCGCGTACCACTTTTGTTCTTTTTACTCTGATCGCGTACCACCGGCAAAACCTTTTTTTGTGGTGGGGAACAATGGCACAAGAAACGCGCTATGGTAGTATTTTATGTGGCACTACATCCATTTTAGATCTTCATGCAAAGTTTCACTGTATTTATTTTATGCAGTAACAACGTATTAATTGCGTGCAAAATCACGAGAGAATTTGCGTTGATTGCCGTCAGGACTGAAAGGCCTTGTCCATCGTCTTGTTTCGTTTTAAGTGGGCAGTAGCGGGCGAGGGCGGTCTCAAGACAAGAACTGCTGCTAGCGCTATAAACCCGTTGTTGCCATATTTTAGCCAACTCAAAAGTTAATTGTTGAAATAATTCAAACTGCTCTCGTACCACTTGAAAAGCTTCCGCGTACCCCTAGTGGTCTGCGTACCACAGGTTGAGAACAACTGAATTACAGAATATAGGACACCCAAAATTAATGTTGATTTTAATTACATTGAGAGAAAAAATAATGTAAAAATCACCTTTGCAGCCTGCATGAGTTCATGCCAATGTCTATCACGAATAGCAGGATTCTGTAATTCTCCAACAGCTCTGAGTGACGTAATCATATTTTTCACATCTCCATCTAATCCACCAAAAACATCCCATGCACGAGCCTCCTTGTCCAAAGATCTGATGTCCTGTGTGTAAATTATGAGGAGTGTTACAATTACTTGAACTAATCAACTGTTTAACAAAATAGCACACCAACAAAAATGATCTGAGCAATAAATTTTACATGCACTAGTCATACCAAAATGATTTGGTGAGGAGACTTTGAGGATTGATAGTATAAATTTGTTACAGAATCCATTACCTTAGCAAACCGTTTGCTGTCGATGTCCATCTGTTCCACATTGATATCAGCCCACAATGTTGTTTTCCAATCATCGATACTTGTACGTACTAGTATGACAAGATCCCATACTTCTTTTACGAGAGATACTTCTCTGCGACAAGCCTGTTGCAAGAATGAATATGAATGTATCATTAAATAAAATTTTAATTTATTTTGGGAGAAATTAATAGCACTATGAAAGTTAAATTACGGTATATGATAATCCATGGTCCACCACCATTATTTCAGAGTCGATAAAGATTTAAAAATTTATAGCTAAAAGCGTCATTTCAAGACATGCTTAAGAAAAATGATTTTGTTAAATTATTTTACATTTTGGAACAGATCGCCCAAGGTGCTTGCAAATGACAATCCATACATTTATTCATACATCGCATTCATATAAAAATAAAAAGTAACAACATATAAGACAATCGCATATGAAATGCTTCAATATGAAAGGATGAATTTAAAAATCAATGAGAAAAACAATACTCTCACCCACCTTCAGTTGTTTATAATCAGGAACATTGACTTCAAACAAACTGGCAGATTCATGTAAAGCATTCATTTCATTTTCTAATCCCTGAATCTCACTGTTCATACGATCAATGTTATCATATGGTTCTCCACAGCTGAATCGAAATGTTGTCTCTTTGCGAAATTTCTCACGAAATTCATGTTGTTTGACGTCAAAGCTGGTGCATTTGCGACGAATGATGGAAACTTCATTTGCCTAAAATAATTTATAAAATATTAATATTTGTGCATAATGGGTGAAGCTAGAAATAAATTGAATTGATTATTGTCATTGTAATAAATAACATTTTAATAAAGACCAATTTAGTGAGATGTATCAGCCATTAAAGGTATGACCAGAATAGCATTACCTATTGATACTATTTTGAAATGAAACTTTACAATCAAAAAATATATTTGCTTGGAATGGTCTTCCCTTTGTGCAGAACACATTATCACAAGTAGCAGACATATTATTTAGAAAATTACTTTTTACGTACCGGTAAGTCGGCCAAATATTTCGTTAAATGTTTCGGATAAATTAATCAACTCATATAGAAATTATTTGCTAATGTGTGTTCAGTTATTTATAGACTAAAAACAATTTTTTTTAATTTTCATTGCGAAACTAATAAATCTATATAATTGTTATTACCTGCAATGGAGTGACAGTCTGTTTGACAGTCACTGCAAGTTTTTTGGTATTATTCCATTGCTCAGGTAGTTCTTGCAGTTGATGATGGACTTCTTCTGACATTTCTTGGTCATATGACTATCAAAATAAATGAGTATAATAATATTTATTAATGTGTGAGTGCTATCAAGTAGTAGTATTTTTGAAGTATATAGGAATCTAATGAACACAAGATTTATCATAATCAAATTCTTTTTTAGAATATTTACATAGCAATTAACTTTAATTGCTGTGAACATTCCATTGTACCACAGATTATGATCAAATAATTGATATACAGGTTCTTGTCATCTAATACAGGATGCGTGACCATGCTTGAATCTACTACTGGACTCCATGTTTTCAGTAATTGATTACAACAACTTCCTTCGCCAACTCTGCCATTATAGACAACATTGAACTGGTTAATTATTCATTGCGTGAAAACACACTTCACCATAATAGGCTTTCATCTCTTTGAAAAATTTGAATCCTACCTTCAATAAATCAATCGTATGCTTCAGAGGTTCAAACATAATATCTGTTGCTTCTACACGATCTCTGACAGCCATCAGATGTCCCATACATTCTACAAGTCCATTGTAATCTCCTTCTTCTACATCTTTACCAAGACCAGAATCAGCAACTTTGATAAATGCTTTCAGATCAGACAAACTGGTTTCAACATGGCTGATGAGATGCTGTAAATTTGATGAATAGGGCAGAGTCTTTAGCTTGATATTTAGGCTTGTTTATATGTTAGACGTACATTACAAGACCAGAATAAGGTACTTCATAAAAAAAATTGAAGGCACTTTCTTATTATTGTCTTACTGTTATTGGTATTCTGTAATTATAAAAATATAAACAAAAGTATTATAATAAGCAGCCAAATTTTCTTATCGTTAGAATAAACTTTTTGAGTCATTGCACATGTGAGCATATAATTCTTTACAAGATTCCTTACCTCTTTGAACATGAAGCTCCATCTTTTGACAGTGTTAAGCAATGCTTGTTTGAAAGGTTTAATACTTATAATAAACCAACCATCAAACATTTTTGTTGGCTCAACATTACTAATAACTTGGTATAGGTTTTCATACAAGTCAATCTAAAAACATGATTTTTTAATAGAACAGGCAGTCAGAAAATACAAAAAATTAAATCGCAAGCATAAATATATATATATAAATCAAATAGGAATAACAAAATAGCAATGTAACGTGAAAGCTTATGAATATGCTTGCTATTTCATGAAAATAAATATGTTATTTTTATCTATAAGTCTACTTTGTCTTGTTCAAGCATCCTTGCGAAAAAGACCACATATGCATATGAAGTACGAAGTGAGCAACGGAAAACTTGCAGTTCAATACACAAAATAATTGTATCTAAATATATATCTGGAAAACCATAAATTAGTCCTTGACTTCAAGTTACCTGTTCTTTGAACTGTGCAAGACTAGGAGGTGATTCTGGAACACCTTCGTCACCATGAGCTTCTAATTCATCTGCAGTCAAGATATGTCCATATGTCAAAAACTGGTTCATAAATTCCTGAAAATACAATTAAGCCAATTATTTGATGTGGGTAACAGTAAAATTTCCAGGTCATAGTGGGTTGGAGAACTTGCATATGTTTGTGACTGCATATTTACATTCAACACTGATTATTATAACTTACTTGTCTATCATCAGTCCAAAGATTAGAATATTCAAGAAACTCATGTGAATAAGTTATTGCTTTATCCATTGCATCTCTGACACGATTTATAAGATCTCCCCTCATTGCATTTAGCTCCTCCATATCTTCCATATCAGCCTTGTAATAGAAATTAAATACTTGTTTTTAAAATTCAAAACATAGTATAAGGTAAATATCATTAAAATATAGCAAAAGTGAAAAAGATAAAGTACTTGATGAATACTTTACTGTGAGATAATTCAATAAAAACTGCTACATTTTATGTGATATTTATACATGTAACACTGAAAAAAAAAAAAAATCACAAACAAAAATGATTGTAGTCATTTAAGTATTTCATCATTTGTGACATAAAGTGTTACAATGCAAAGCCTGAAGTAAAGCTATTTTATATATCGGGGTACTTCAAACTGGGGGTCCCAACCCCCATGGTGGGTTATGAAAAGAAATTAAATATGGGAAATTAAATATATCACACCACATAGTCATTGGATTCCGAGCTGCACACTCTTGGTACTAATGAACTCATCTTGTAGATATCTTCCAACAAGCTTTCAATAATACTCAAAAATCCTAAAAGCATTCCTTCACCAAGTGCAGGTTGAAACACCATATCTGGAGCTTGAAGTTCTAATTCAGCTGAAAACAACGGCAGAGCTTCCATCTGTGCAGACAAAACATAGCCTTTGATTAGGACTTTGTTTATCACAAACTAGTATTTTTTACAGAATGAGCTCAAAGCAATGCTACAAAATCTCAGAATTAGAATAAACATATTCAAAAATAAATCTGTTGGTAAGTATGTTCTCCTAGAGAAATTACTCGAAGCAATGTCACAAAAACTCAGAATTGGAATGAACTTACTCAAAAATAAAGCCAGAAGTGTGTTCTCTAAGATAAATTACTCGAATCATTTTAACAAAAACTCAGAATTGAAATAAACTTACTCAAAAATAAAGACATCGAATGTTCTTTGGGAGAAATTATTCAAAGCAATGCCACAAAAATTCAAAATTGAAAAAAAAAACTAAAAAATGAAGCCATAATGATGTTCTCTTAGACAAATTACCCAAAGATTTGAAAATGTGGAACAGTTATTTAAAAAACTGTTATGTTTTAATAAGTAAAATTCATAGACGAGACTATAATAAATTGATATTTGTTTGTAGTAATCTAAACTTACTTCTGTATTGTCCATAAGGTAGTTGAGAGAGGTATAAATACAACTGAAGAAACCTTCAATCAACATATCATCAATATATCCGATATATGCTTGCCATATTTCAGATTCTGCATCTGCTCTGAACAACACTAAATTTTCCTGTAATTGACAAATTAATATATGAGTGGTTAAGTTATACTGCATGTACACATAGGATTTGTTTTGAAACAGTATAAGGAAAAAAACCTTGCAATATGTTGCTTTGCAACCTGCTTATAAAGAAATCCCAATGTTAACAGGATGATTTATAGCAGCGATGGCCATATGCACAGCCAGTGTATATGGTATACATGCTAGTGTTGAAGTATGCAAACATACACCATTGGTAAAGTAAACATGAACTGCTGGTTTTAGTAATCCCAAGGAACACACAGTTCAGCAATTGTATTTGCAACCAACGATCTCGAGGTGCATGTTGAATTTTTATGAAATTTTGCCTAAGAACCTACCTAGAGTGAATAATTTGTTACACCAGAAAGTTTATGCCAGTTATTTTTGTTTTCGGATGCATGGACTTTCAGATGCATGGCAGAAATGAGAATCACTTACCTGAATAAGTTGGTGTATTTTTTCACCATCAACTCTAATAGATTCATATCTTTTAGCGAGTCTGTCTTTTCTGTCATCCAAGTTGAGAAGTGATCCTTTGATATCAATTTTTCGTTCAAACAAAGGCGTCTCAGCCCATTTCTAGTAGAAAAGATAAGAAAATAAATAACCACTTCAAGTAATGTTATTTTGTAACCTAATAAGAACTAAAACATTAAATAGTTGCATTTGTTATTTTTCTACATTACCTTCATAACAGCTTCAATTTGTTCCACATTAGTTTTTGTTTTTTGCACTCTTACTTGTAAGTCATCTACTTTATCTCTAGTTTCTTGGATGTACTCCCAAATACCTATAATGGATATGTAAACAAGCAGTCAGATATATCTACTTTCCCAGCGTGTATGTGCTCAATTATTTTTCTTTGGGATATTGAAGCATATTAGATTTATCTTGGGTGAAGCTTTAAATAAAATATATTGCAAACCATCTACTCTTGTGGTGCTATCTGTAGTTAAAGCTTTTGGACGTTTTTAGATAACTCAATGTTTTTTGTTTTGTTTTTCTATTTTTATCTGAATACTGAAATAATCATTCATAAAATCGGAATGAGTTAAAAACAAGATAATCTAACAAAATAAATTTCTCAAACTAGAATCAAAAATACCATCACAATTCCATGAAAGATTTTTTTCCGCTTTGGCCAAGACTTGGTCAACTTCATCCAACTGAGAAGAAACAAGAGGAAATTCAACATCCAGTACGTTTTGACGAACATGATTGTACCAAGCCACAGTCAAATCAAGATTTGCAACATATGAACGGAATGTATCATGCTTATTGAAAAGTTCTGTTGCTTGAATAGGAACATCTTCAGTTTCCATGAATCGCAAATAACGTACTTCTCTCAATACAGCAACAAGCTGAAAAGGTTTGAAAGACAAAATTAGAAATAGAAAATGGTATAATAAATACTTTGTTATTAATCTCCAATGAAAAATCCTTTTTCTGTAGTGATTTAGGGATTTTTTAATCATTTTCAGATCTTTTGAATAATACATTGTAGAAGAGATTGGCACTGCAGCTATCATGTATAATGCTAAATTTTTATAAATATATTTCTAACCTAGATTCACTAACCATAAAACTTATTCAGTCTGAAATCCTTACCCTACCTGTGGGTCAAAGTTAACAGCGATGAGTTTTGTTTCCTTGTTTCTAGTAATCAGTGGTTGACCCAGATTGTATTTACATTTGACCTCGACTCCTGAAGTCCAATCTTCATAGACTTTTCTTCTATACCTTCAAAATTAATTTTGTCAAGTTGCAAATATATATAACTACATGATATATTTCAAGTCGCTTATATCAAATCGAATCGGGGTAATGAAAACTACTTTAACTTCGCTACAAAAAAATAAGATGAATGAACAGATTCAAATTAATTTTATATCATTTGATAGCTTTGTCACTTGATAATAATGAACAAGGAAATTTTTTTTCATTCCTCTTCTCCCTTCCCTAAATGTCATGGTAAAACAAACTCACTGTTTAAGAAGATTGACCATCTGCTCTTGCTTTGAAAACACAAGTATTGCTTCTTCACTATCGAAGCATCTGTGAAAGAAAAAATCTGGTTTAAATATGTCCAATTCGATACTTAGTAGTTATGATTGTGAACTTACGGATGCTTCAACATTTTGAAGTTAGCCATCGGCCACGTTATTCTTTGACACATTTCACTTGCCCACTTCAACTGTCCAGCAACAGGTGGTTGGTTTTTGTGGGTGAGTGGATGAAGACCTCTTATATCAGTCTGCAAAATTATATATCAAATTTAGTAGATTAATTTCAAAATATAACTTCATAATGAGAACTTCAGCAACCATTTGTTATCTCTCATGAGAATAAATGGAAAAAACAGCTAGTGCTCATTTAATGAATTTTAGTATAGGGATTATTAGAATTAGAATTGCTCGAGAAGTGGTGAATATAGCCCCGTGATTGATTATGTATGTACCTAATCTACTCAGTAATAGTCAAAAGTATAACACATAATAATCATAAACATATTTTGAGCTCGAGTTTACCATATATGTCGGTCCGTAGTGTACATACAGTTTTCAGATCTAAGCGGGAACATGTTTTAGAAGGAACACCTCTTTTTTATAACTTTCCTAAAAATTGAGGTATACTTATGAGTTGAGCATAGTATTTATATGATAACATATTGTTGCGTCATAATGACATTGTCATATATAATAAAAAGCAAATCCCATAAAGTTTACCTTGTAATGAAGGAAGAAATGTTGGGGACCATTTTATTTGTCATAATTTTATGTAACATGGAGATATGTGACAATTGCTTGGGTAGCAACAATTTAATTAGATACTGGAATGCATGAAAAATAATAGAAATTGTATATACCTCATTAGCAACATCAGCAACGTGACTATCAAACATTCGCTTCACATCATCTAATGTAGTGTTGAAACTGACAAGTAGCATTGGATATTTGTGATCAAAATCTCGTTTGATGATTGGACGTTCGAGTAAAGTACCAAACATATTCAGCATCTAAAAAAGTGAGATGTGTCACTTTAATCATCAAAAGTTGGGCAAGCGTAGTATTAAATAGGTTGAATCTAGACAGTATTATGTGGGTATTATGGTGACCGTACATTTGAACCCATGCGTATATCCACGGGTTCAATCTATATGCGGGTGCTAAAACCCATGGGTTAGGGTTAGTATGGGTTTAACTATCCGTGAAACAAAAAAATTCCATAGGTGCAATAGCATACAGGTGCAATTGTCATGGGTTCAAATGTACGTGGGTTCAAATGTAATGGAACCGGGTATTATATATATTGATACAACCAAAATGAAAAACAGTTCCCATATATAATTATTAAAAAACCTTGAACATTGATTCAATTCCAGAGCAATCATCAAATCCTTGGCAAATAACATTGGCAAGCTGTCTTTCAAGATCTGAGATGTTTTCATTGAAATCCTTAAAGTCATTTTCAAATGCCTGTCAAATAAAATTACCATATCAGAATCAAATTCAAAATAAGATATTTATCCGAATAGATAACCATAAAAATCAGGAATGTACAATAGTTGGGTATAACACAATCAATAGTTCTGTAGAAAACTTTTAATGTGCCATACAAGATCAAACATTGATTTATGCAGGTCATGAGTCAATTTACCGAGTCTTCTGGATCAAGTGGATTGTAAGTGCGTTCTCCAAACACTTTGTAAATGTCCTGAAATCTGTCAAAAAGTCTGAGAACCAGCTGGCTTAGCACTCTACCTTTCACTCCACCAAATTCAATTTTTTCAAGCTTCATGAATTCTTGACTTGTTGCAAAAAATTGCTGATGAAAAAATGGACATGCTTTTTACCACACAAAAACTGTAATTTCTCTAATATATATAAACATTTATGAGATTTGGGATAAAAAGTTCCTTTCTAACAAAAAAACAATCAAAACAAGACACATAATATATAAAGAAGACAAACATCATGACAACTGGGTGACTGATAACTGATTATGTATCTTGTATTTTTAGTACACGTACTAACCAGTAACCACAGAATGAATATCACTTTTCACCACGAGCCACAATTGAAAATCAATGTCATTGAAAGAGGATGTAAGTACTTGAAAGTGTGGATGTTGAAATATGACAATGACCACTTAAACTGACAGTGAAAAAATACTAGAACAAATTTATTATAGAATCACATGAAACTTGTTCACACACGAATGTTTGATTTCATGAATGACACTGTGCTTGAATAAATATGCTACCAAAAGTACAACTTATATAATATATACTCAATTTTGTTTAAAATTCAGATATGGTTTCATTTTGAGAATCCTGTAAGAAATAAATCATTTAGTATGTTTGACCCAATCAAATATATAATTTAGTATGGTCAACATTAAACTAAATAAAACAATGTTCAAAATTTAGTCTGTAAGCATACCATCACAATACCAAGACGTTCAGAAAAGCGATCCATTCTGGAAAACACAAGTTCTGCAGCAAATTCCCATCTCTTTACTTCATCTTTATTCTAGGAACAAAACGCAAATAACATCGCTCATTGTGAGACTATTATTGCCGTAAAGCATTATCTTTAATACAAGAGATTGGATAACAAACACATTTAAAAAGCTTTCAGAAAGTTTAGTGGTTCGACTACATTAAAATTAGCCGCTTAACTCCAGTTCTCCAAACTGTAATTGATCTTAATACTCTGGTGTAAATTTACCTTGAAGTACTTATCAATATTAACTCTGTAATGATTGTAACTGTCACGAAATTGTTGAAGAACAGAGATTGCAATTCCAACTCTTTCCAATGATTCATCCAATTCTCCTTTCATTAATTCTTCAGGTGACAAATATGTGCAAGTCTAATAAATACAGGAATTCAATTATGATGTTTTGTGTACTAACAACTTCTTCCTTGGCTTGCATCATAATCATTTTAAATCTTCGGCAATCATCGATAAAGTACACTGTCAAATAAAGTCTTGCAAAGTTACATTGGGAGTTTTAATGACATATCAGGAAATTGATAAACTTTAATATTTTGATGATCATATCAGTCGTTTGAGTCATATAGATATAATCCATATTTTGGCTGCAAAATAAATTTATAAATTGGTTGGAAGCAAAACTTACCTGTTGTCTTTTATTAGGATTGAAATTTATTGGTACTAGGAAAAGCAATTCAAACTTCTATATAAAAGAATTACTGCATACTATATATAACTAGCACACTATATCAGACATCAGTTTTAGACTCTGGTATTTCAAACAACAAAAAAAATTCAGTGTCATGAAGCATTTAGAGTTTATGTCAAATCTCATTACCAATCTAACATATAGACATGAAGCATTCCCGCTATATTCAACTTACAATCTCAATAAAGAAGTTGCAAATTTCTCTAAGAAGAACGATGATTCTCACTGGTGTGTTGTAATATTTTGAATTCGACCAGATCAAACAAACAACATGCATCAGAGCTTTGATTTTGGGTGAAATCTGAAAACATATATTATTAACTTAATTAATTAATTAACTATTCAGTGAGTACTTGTTCAAAAATCTGTTTGAAGCAAATCTAATCAAG
This sequence comes from Styela clava, assembly GCF_013122585.1. NCBI lineage: Eukaryota > Metazoa > Chordata > Ascidiacea > Stolidobranchia > Styelidae > Styela > Styela clava. The sequence continues at coordinate 7,608,788 of NW_024102837.1, read as the reverse complement.
AAACTATTCACCAAAAAATTATACTATTTGTAGCATGAAGTATCTCCTGTATTGTCATGGATTAGGTGTTTTGGCAATGCAAAAAGATTGCTAAAATATTGCAAAATACAAAACTACAATTCTAAGTCATTTCTGAAAAAAAATTCAACCTCTGATAGATCAGTTTGTTCCAAATCATCTATTAAACTTCTCAGTGGATTCAAATGCATCTTAATGTCTCTTGCTTCACGAAGAGCTGTTAAACAAATTGTGTGAAACGAATTATTTCCCATCAAATTTTTATTTGTTCATATGAGAAGATGTGTAAAACTGTGAATCATTATAAAATCGGGTAAAGCATGCAAAGGTAAAATTTAAAATATTTATTCACCTGCGACCACATCAGTGAAGATATCTCGTAGAGCTGGATAGTAGCTGCTCTTTGATACTTCTAGCAGATTTGCCATCTTCCGCACTTTGCTTTCTCTCAACTTAAAAAAAATATATATATACACCTCAATAATATACATATTTAGCCATACCCTAAATTTGCCTTCATTTTAAGCATCGTATTTTACGCGACCTGACAGTTTCATCACAATGAGTTTAATCCAGTGTGCAGTGCATTTGCGTATAGTTTTATTTCTACTCTAATCTGGTAGACATCATGTGTCCTACCTATATCTTAGCAACATGCTTAGAATTAGCTGTCAAGATATCTACTGACTACACCACAGAAATCAATACATACTTGGTTGTAAATACATTCCAAATTGGTACATTTCGAATTCCAGAATTTTATCTCAACATCCGGTCCTGGGTTTTTGCCTTCCAACAAAGGTTGAGCTGATTCTTGTTTGAGCACATCCCGAATCTGATGGCTCCAGTCGATAACAACAGTTTCCACTGCATGCAGAAATGCTCTAAATTTAGGTTTAACGTCATGCAACTACTTTATTTGATAACATACAAATATTGAATGTTAAAATTAGTATTAACGGTTGCGTCCCAATACAGCAATATCTTCTAGCAACGAAACTGATCACCAAATTGAATGAATTATATTCCTGACCTAGTACCGTACATTTTCAACTTCCCCAATGGAATCCAGTACTGCCTGCCAGTGAAGAATCCCACTTTGGTTCTCTCGGGCAACGGTACAAATGGGACTAAAAATTTTTGCATCATTTTGCCGAAGCTGGGCGTACTGCATTCATGGCTAAATTTAAAACGAATGATAAGACCTTCTATAACAAGGATCCTACCGTTTTTCTTCTAATTTTGCAGAGTCGACTCGTTCAGATCCAACAGGAAGCGGAAGAAGTGTCTTTCCTTTAACGTGCCCAGCAACGACAAAAACATTACTTTTGAGTTTGTGCACATGACGCAATACGTCCTGGGACACCACGTTCGGCCACTGACAATGATTGTCGTCATTTGCAACCAGCCTGGACATCAACTGTAAAGAAAAAGAGACCATAAGAATTGTGATTTCACTTTAAAAAAATTAATTGTGTCTTAGCCACGGCATCGCTCTCTACTACCAATCAAAAACACAGATTTAAAGATCCAATCAATATCGACAAAATTGCTAAAACCCCGATGGTCATTATTTCCAATATTTGAGCGGTATACTATGGAGCAAAAACGACTCAAATTACATGAATATGTTTACATCCTCTTAAATTACTTTAAAATTTTATTGCTGTTCAACTAATTATAACACAAAAATGAAAGATTTCAGACAATAATTCGTACGGCTGTCGTTATGAAATAATTTTAACTACTTCAAACGACAAAAATTTGTAATTTCAGCATCAGTAGCGGAGTGAAACCTATTATTAAATGTGGTTATCTACCTCGTCAATAAGTGGAGAAACATGTTCAAGCGGAGTCTGAGATAAATCTCCAACAAGCAAATTTCTCTTAACGTTATCTTTTGTCAGCGCTTCTTTTTTCTTTTTTACAGCGTAAATTCCTATTGAAAAAAATTCACATCCAGTAAATCATAAAAAACAATAAATTAATTGAGTACATAGGAATTGGAGTATATTTCCACCGGTCAGTCATAGACAATTCTGTATTTTTTATTACGGAATTTTTTATTGCATGCTCAAAATGACCATGAAAACCAATTCTTAAATAAATATGATCGCAAAACTTGTCGTTTACTGTTAAACCGTGATATTTGCTAGAAAAAAAACATTTCCCAACTTTTTATGACTATAACAGTATTGGAGATACTTTGCAGCCATTATGGCGTCATACTTATTTGAAAAAATTGCGAAGTTAATGAAAATTTAACCAGCCTTCGAATGCTACTCTAGTACCTCTTAGACATAAGTCGGAATATTTGATTTAGCTTTTAGGATTTTGGTACCAACTACTCTTAGCTTTTCTGTGCCCTTGTGTTAGCGGTTATCAAGACACAGCTTATCAAGGCACAGCCAAAGCTTGCCTTTTTGCTTGATAAAATCAGGAAATCCGTAGTTTGGCGCAAGTCCTGTAGCACTGCTAATGATAAGAAGACAAGGTATATCATTTTTTTCCAGAAATTCTAGAATCATGATCTTGTTTTCTTCATTTCCTAACATCTTGGCCCATTTATCCCCTTTCAGATTGAGCGTCTTCAGAGTCTTATACTGCAAGAACTCCATCCTGTAATATAATCAATTCGATGTTAAGACATATTACGCAGATTGTTCAGGCCAATGATGTAACGTTATCAATATCGGAGTTTATTTGACTTTTTATCTAATGTTAACTTCAATTAAAAATAAAAGTGCAATTCATTCAATAACAGTTTTGACACAATGGCGATAATTAATGATAGTTACGGTATACTGACTGATAATACTGTAGTCAGTCCGATATGGGAACTTTTGCGCTCCTAATTAAAGGAATGTTCAAAATCCAAACAAGATAGTATTATGACGTCACTATAGCCAAGATTTAAAAGCAGAAATTTGAAATTTTTTAAAAATTATTTCATAAATTGCATCAGGCCTAGGTCGATAGCGGTCTCATAAAATGAACGTATAAGGTACAAAACAAGATCATCATTGGTAGATCATCAAAAATGATCGTATATGACAATTTTTTGCTAAATACATTAAAAGTGCGAGTACCGGTAAGAGGTACTGGTAAGACATGGGTTAACTTTGCGGATCAAATTGAAAAAGAAAACACTAATTCAAATCTAGACAAGTTTTTTATAGGAAAACAAAGAAAACTCTACCGTCTGATTACGAGAACATACTGGAGCGAAAATTATACCGTCTTCTTACAAGGCATCGCAACATTTAGCTGCTGAAGGATAAGCGCAATATTACTATAGATCTTTGATATAACTTTATCGCAAAATAATGTACAACCGAAAATTTCAAGTTTTCTTGTTGCTCCTACCTGGGATCCGCCACCTCGGCCATCGTGCACGCTCTAGCTGTCCGGAGCTTGCGAACAAATCAGCGCCCTGGCAGACAAAACATCAGCTGGAGACTGCTAAGAAAAATCTAAAATTGTCTTCAAACAAAAAGATAAGTATCTGTGACGCAACAAGTTAAAATGCAAGTAATCTATGTTTTATTACGTAACAATCAGCAGAACAATCTTTTAACTGAAGATTCCAAATGCTCTGTCATTTTCACTAGCGCAGCATCCGTCATCGAGCGTTCTGAATCTGAGCGACGTTATGCAGTCTCAGTTTTAATTTATAAGCTGTTTTGTTCGAAGATATCCGACGGAAATGGAGGCCCTAGTCATCTGAAAATACGTCCAATTTCACATTGATAGATCCTTCACAATAACAACATTTTCAACGCACGTTCAGTATGTATTCTCTACCTCTAATGCGGTCAACTGCATATGTCAACTGTGACAAAAGATCATTACCTCGCATAATGAGCGACGTTCATTCAATTGGTAGTCAAAATTTCAATAGTGAAAGGATGTCAAACTACTTTTAAAGAGGCTAAAGGACCCTTGAAGCTAAAGAAAGATCGTAAATTCACGAACTTGAGTAGCGCGGAAGCATAGAGGACAGCGACGGACCATGTCCATAATGACACTTCTTCGAAAATTCGGTCTTGAGAATGATGGATTTTTCAAAATGTATATTGCGAAATACTGCGTTGATCAATATGGTTGCAACCTGAACGTAAATGGGGAATATATAGGCTGCATGGCGGCGAGATATGGGTTATGACTGCATAATCATACTAGAAAACAAGAGAGCTATGCTCAAATATATGGACACGTAGCGCCACCTAATGGCAATAATTTTGATGACGTCATAGCAACAACAAAAAGTAATAGCCTTCTGAAGAAAATTTTTATCTTTAACCACTGAAAATTTCAAAGCAATTGGTCCAGTAATCAAAGAGAAAAGCGACTTTTTAAAAACGTGTCAAAGAACAACAACAACATAATATTGAAACGATTGCTATGTCCACTACGTGTCCAATAAAATACTGTTTATAGTTTATTTTAAGCTTCTTCAAGTACAGTATGTGAAAATTCCGCGAAAGCATTCCGAAAATCGTTATATATATATAGACTTGATGAGAACTAAAACTATTGCTTTTACTATTAAATCAAATTCATTCGATATTTCACCCTAAGGTTGCTGATTTATTTTAATTAAACGAAAAACACCTTTTTTACGTCACGCTTGACCGCCTACGTTACGCTTGACCGCCGGTCTTTTCATTAAACTTGTTGCTCTCGGTCTTTACAGTAACATCTCGGCGAAGCCTTCCGTTAGATGTTTCTTTCGAGCTGTTTTGAGGTCACACAACCACATGTGTTGCTTGGCGGAAAATTGTAATAGCAAAATGCCCGATATCTACTAACATACACTAAATTTCGCCACTGAAAAGGCCGATTTTGATCCTTGAATTCAAAACTTTGAACACTGATATACCAGGTGGGTCAAAAAAAAAATTTACCATTTTTTACATTCAGAATGGGAATAATAGTAATTTTTTTGGGTCCACCCTGTATATTCATTTTAAGATAGTTACTGAAATGAGTTTTATCAACCCATAACTTTAAATATTAGTCCACTTGGGTATTTTGTAGCAACATAAAATAATTGCAGTTTTTTTAAATATACTCCCATATTCCACCTAAATTAAAAGATTATCCCATTTTGATAGGCTGTGATAAATTGGGCCAGTTTCATATCGAAGATGCTATTCAAATCGACTACCCTAAATATTTTGTAGTGGATTTGTAGCAAGCATCATTCCAGTCTATAAAATAAATTTTATACTCTCGAAGAAATTTAAGGTGCACTTGAAAAGTTTGCCTCCAGCTATTTTCTCACATGGCAATCCAGGGAATTGTATAGTTTAACAGCTTGTACTGAGTGTCACTTGACAGTTCCAGACTGTAAACATCGGATTTAGGAATGTCAATGTCAAGTGGGTATAAAACAAATGTAGGATCAAATAAAATTCTAACGGCGATATCTCTTTTATAAATCTCTTGTTCAGATTTGTTTTGTAATTCCAAACATTTTTTGGTCAAACTGGAGCGTGTTGTATTTATCTTTCAATAAAATTTTTGAAATTGAACGGTTTTACTATTTTGATTTTTTCTTGGAAAAATAAAATCATACCAGGAACTTTGTTGGGCATTGGCGGACTTCGTCTCAGTGACATGAATGCTCAAGCTAAATGGTGTATGATCATACGATGGCCAGCATAATTTTTGACATACAAAAACAATTTTTTTTTCATAACAAATTCATTTATTTTCACAGTGTCGCAAGCAGCAACCAAACAATCCTAAGTATTCTGGCACCAATAGTCAGGACACTACTTTCATCGAAAAAACAATTCGTTACGAAATCTTCCACACCAACCTATATATTCAACATGGCAAACATGAGTGAAACAAAAGGGAAGATCGACTGGTCAACTTAAATAGCAATTGAAGGCTATGATTTCATAAAATAGATATTTCAACAGTGCTGCATTGATAATTTGCTTCCAAAACATTTGGCAAAAATAGAAAGTTCCATAAGGTGTTTTGGCGTGAGTAAAATTTCGCTTTGCTTGTTTTTGGTAAGGCTTGATTTGAATTGAGGTTTATGGAATGAAGACATCGCTTAGGTATAAAAATACTGGTAGAAAAAAAACGCGTTTGGCTTAAAGATTAAACTTGCTTGTGAGATGAAATAACAGGAATTTCAGTACAAATTCAAGCAATTAAAAAGCAAACAGACTACGAAACAATGACGTTACCATAATAGTGTAAGTTAAATTCATTTGTTCGGATTCAGGATCATGCTGAGAAGAAGAGTCTAGACAAGCCGCATACAAAAAGGCAACAAAATTTAGACGGCAGAAAAAGTTGAGCAAAAAAAAATAATAAAATTTGTTTGAAATTATAGAAACACAATGATTTGATTATTAAAATTATGAAAAAATAAATGATAAAATCGTTCCCCAGGTAACATTAACTTTTTGTAATAATATCGTTAAATGTCAAGCGGTAGACTATATTTCGGTGACAGTATCAAACAACACGAGAGATAAAGTGCCTCAAGGAATACACGAACAAACATCGTAATCTAAATCACATCCACACCATAAAATATTACATAGCGTTCAGAACGATCATCCTATTATAAGTTTGGTTCTTTCTTGGTTTAAAATTATACAAGTATGAAACAAATAATGAAAATCACATATAGCGAAACTTTATAGCCTCAGGTCAGAATGAAGATTTCGTAATATGCATTTCTGAAACCAATAAAAAGGAGAAAGAAACGATAAACAAGTAACTGGATTGTCATGCAGTAAAAGTTGCATGAAAAGCACTAATAAATAAAGCACAATGAAACATATAACTTGTACCTAAAATTGTTTTGCGTTTGAAATCGGTGATATATTACGAATATTGACGAAGAGGCCATTTGAAATGCTATTAAAGTAAGTTGCTATATTTCGCAATTTATCAACATTTCTATATCCTGGACTTAACTCTATAATGTCTATATGATCCCCATTTTATGATTTCACAATGATAAACATTTACTGTTATGTAGAGACTCATAAAAAAAATGTAACAGCGTTCCACAATATTCGGCTATCGTTCATGATTGCATAAAAAGAAAAAAAAAACATTTTTGTTCAATATTAGACTAATTTCATATCACTCAAGACAAAAGGCAAGATATTAAAAACGAAAAAACTAATAACAAAATAGTTGAAATAAAATTCGAAAATGTTGTTGATAAAGCTCTGTTACACGCAGGATCTCCTCTTTTGCAAATTATCGGAGCTCGTTGGAGACAAGTTGGACCTGGTAAAAAAAAACGTTGAAAATCACATACCCGTTTACCTCAGTCACAAGACGTAGTAACTTTCTTGTGTGTGTGAATAGTTTAATCATAATGGAATTTTGAATCTACTAATCAGAATAGTTTGTCAGTAGGCGGTCTATCCTGCAAACGGGCAGTTTCGCTAGAATACGAGCTAATCGTCGATATCATATTATAACTTCAGAAGCCTATATGTGAATTCTCAATCCCCAAAATACGAAAAGGGAACGACAGTTACGTTGGCTTTATTGATGACATGACTGCCGATGATTGCTTTAAAATCAAGCAAAGAAGCCATTACCACCTACTACGTGTAAGAATGCATCATCATTGCTAGTTCAATTTACAACCCATTTGTGCGAATCTATTTTTTTCTGATCTTGTTACCAACAAAGCAAAATCTAGGAACCGCCCTGATGTTGAAAGTGACAATCGCCTGCCTATATCAAAGACGGTGCTTAATATAAGGAACCGGTGACCGTACATTTGAGCCCATGTGTATATCCGCGGGTTCAATCTATATGCGGGTGCTAAAACCCATGGGTTAGGGACAGGGTTAGTATGGGTTCAAATATCCGCAAAACAAAAAAATTTCCACAGGTGCAATTGTCGTGGGTTCAAATGTACGGGAACCTAGTTAGACAGTCCCAAGCGCAAGATTCCCATTGATTGTTTACTGAAAAGCCCTGACTTTTTTGCCCGTGCTTTGTTTTTGAAATTCTATAAAAGGTCGTAAATACCTATTACAAGCTAACACGTAAATTTTTCTAGAATGATGGACGGGGGGGGGGGGGGGGGCACGAGTGCAAGAAGCCTCCGGAAGGGGGCCACGAGCCATTAAAGGTTGAAAACCACTGGTGTACACTATTTACAACAATTTCCTATTTTCTTAATTTGGAAGTATTAAAAAATATTATTTAGTCGTAAGATATTACCTTTGAATCCTGGTTTGCATACGCAGATGAAAGAGTGTTTGTTCTCATAACAATCTCCGTCATTTGCGCATGGATGTAAACTACATATTGGGAAATCGACATCTTCAGTGACAAATGAGGTTGACGAACGATCTTGGTTTCTTGATACTTCGCTGGCAGTGAAGGATGGTAGTGCAATTTGATCGCTGCTGGTTGTTACTGGCTCATTTTCCGATAACATGATAGTTGATTTTGGCCCGATATATTTTACTGACTGTGTTGGGTCTGGATCAGGAATAGACTCTCCATTCTCTTTTCCACTTTCGTGTACATTTGTAAGTTTCTCCAGTTTGAGTTCGTTGGAAGGAAATAAAATACAACCGAGGATTTCGTCGCTGAAGTCTCCGCAATCGTTGGCACCGTCACATCGTGTAGAAGCGTCGACACAATTACCATTCAAGCAATAGTATTCACCACTTTGTTGGCATTCTGAAAAAAGATTAAATGAGTATATTTTCGCCACAATAACAGAACACATGAAAAGCCAGAATTATTCTGTTGGCGTTTATTTATTAGAGATGCAAACATGCGATATCGCCCGAAAACCCCTGCCGACATAAAGATGGAGAAATGAGCATAGGTAAGCTGCAACTGTCATGATTATTCATACATCAAATATTGAGGCGGTAGAAAAAATCTTCTATGCCAGTCCAAAAGTGTATGGGTACTTTATCTTAAAAAGAATATTTATTCCATCAACGTAGAATAAGAAACCGGGCGATTTTTCACGTTGTTTACTAAAACATACTTTCTGACTGAACTAGCCTAAAATTACAGGCAATTTAAATTGCTTTGAGAAGTCCTAAAAAAGTGTAAATTAAAGCTTCACAAAACATGTAATTATAGAAAGTGCTTCAAATCCGGTAATTGGCAACTGTAAATGTATGTTAACGTTAATAACGTACGTGCTTTCATACCCGTTTTTTGTTTTCCATTTCCCGATTTTAATGAATTTTACAATTGTTTGTTTATATATGTAATTTTGAGGATTTTAGTGACTATCTATAAAATAAGATTGAAATTGACGTTTCATCCGCAATATGATTGTTTAGCTATATAGATTGTGTAATTTTGATTTACCGAATATTTGGCTCACATACGAAAAGTTCTCGAACTCTTCCGTGCATTACTGCGATTGCTACAACGAAAAGAGACAAAATTATTGCCGCTTCCAATACTTACCACAACGTTCTTCGTCCGATCCATCTTTGCAATCAGGAAAGCCATCACAAAGTAAGGTTCTTGGTACACAATCACCCGGGCGTGACCGACACTGAAAAGCGTGTATGGATGAGCAGAAGTTTTCTTGTACCGTTATGTTTGTAGCTGGACCTCTCTTTCCTTCGGCCACGGTTCTGTTTTTCTGTACAATAAGATTCCCCGAAGCTGAATATTCCGACGATGCCTGCACAGTTGATTGAGGTGGATCAGTCGCTTCAAAGAATCGATCTGTAAGTTAAAAAAAATATTGTGAAATAATCATAACCGAATGCGCAATGAGCACCCCGGTTTCAGGCTGTTCGCAATCGAATTAGGAAGAATCTTTTTCTCGTTGGCGACGTAGTAGTGTGTCGAAATTCATGTTTTGTGCTATGTAGCTGGGTTTTGTCGACAAATGTTATCGTCCATAATTTGTGTTGTAAAAATTGGGTTTCGAAATCTTCTGACATATCGAATAAATGAATCACAAAATACCGATGAAATTGCCATTCATTATTTCCCTAATCTCCAATAATATCGGATAAACAACCCATAAAATTACGTCAATAGGCTTCAGAACTAACCATCGTTAAAATAAACAGGTAATTTCGTGAACACGCAGGTTTATCCCAGCAAAGAAATTCATTTCTCCTATACACTACATCGCAAGCATTTAGGTAGGCTATGTCATAACTACTGTTTTTGCTAAAGCGATGTAAAACATCATATAAATTTGCAATGTCAAACATGACTGTCTTGCAGATGGCAATCGATTTCCATCACTAACGTTACGCAAATCGAGTATCTGAAAATTTATTTCAAATTATAGAATGAAAATAACAGTAAAAGTTAACAACAAATCTGTTAATTCAGACTGCTTGTCATTGCTTTGCTTATCACTATTTGTAATGGCTGTTTGTTGGACCCATGCAGAGCACGAGAAACAGGTTTATGGGTGATGACTCGTACATTTGAAAATAGTGTGTACACACCAAGCATGGCCCGAACAAGTCATTTTAAATATCGAAATATTGGGTTACTGAGCTGTCAAATTTTTGTACCTAACTACATGTGATCGAACATACCCATGATTAGATTAGGTGAATATCAAAATACCAGGTGTATCACACACGATTATTCACAAAGGGATTCCAGAAGAATGAAAAGCTTTGTTTAATCTCGATTGTTCCTATTCAAATATACCAACTCAATTTAGATAATGACAATTTCCCATAATATGTATATTGTATCTGCTGAAACAAATCCGCTTCATTACTGAATAATCATCCCCAAACCAAAATCTGGCTTCGGAAGTCTTGAAGTAAAGCATTGCCAACTGACTGAACGAACTGAGTCCATGTGAAATTTAGACTTGAAACTTTGATACAGAAAAGCCGGGTGTGTTATTTTTGCATTGTCGATGTTTTTGTATTCTTCTGAACATTTTTTTTTAATTCTTATGACAAGATCTTCCGTAAGAATGTAATTCTGTTCACACTCAATGATTCATCATAATATACTGCGCAGTAATAGAGGAACAGGCTTCAAGTGTAAGCAGAAAGCCTACACAATTCGTACATTAGGAATAAACACATTGTAAAATCTGATACAAAAATATTATTCTTTGTGGGAGGTTTATTAATTATTTTCACATGAATAATCCGATAAATTGGTTTTAGACGAACGGCGGAAATAATATTTGTTGACCTATTGTCTGAATAACTGTGGTTTGGACTTGGTACTGCGCAAGTTTGCGTACGAAAAGTAATAATCGATTAAGGTATGAGCAGAATCTCTTACTAAACGAGTGGAATTGAGATGACCAATTCTCTTGTAATTTATATTTGGTGACTTTACATTTTGTGAGTCTCCATACCTGAAAAGGGAAAACACTCTTTTTTAACTTTAAAACTGTGCGGACTCCATTAATAGCTTCAACAGTCCATGCGACTGTTCATGAGGGCGGATTAATGGAATAAAAATATAATTGCACCTATGGAATAATATTTAACTAAATTGAAATACAATGAAGATATTGCTAAGTTAGACAGTATGAATGGTACAACCTGTCTACCATTTGCGCTACTACAGATTCACCAAGACTGGCGGTTAATAAACTGCAACTTCTGGCATAGATATTTTATGAAAACTCCAGAAACACAGTATTAGAACTTATTTCATTTTATTAGTATGAAACAAAATAAACGATAAGGAGTAGTAATAAATAAGAAAGTGTAAACCGCACAGCAAAAAAATTAAGAATATCAAAAAATAACATAAAAAGTTGACGATTATATCATGTAAAACATTCAAAATAATAAGGTTAACGAACGGAGTGCACTATATTAAAGTCAACTATTCTAGTGTTGTTTCTACGGGCTTTTTGAACTACATTTGTCTATGCTCAATCCAGAGACGCCATGGTGTATTGAAATAAATCATTCAGTATAATCCATATGTTCCGCAACAAAAAGCGTTTTAGGTTTAGAATACTGTATTTGAGGTATGAAACATAGTAATCGTTATAAAATATTGCTTATATTCAATACCAGTTTACTTTCATCTAAATTTCGGAATGTCAGATTCTTCATAAATTAAACTATTGGGCTCCAGATTTTCCATGATTAAGCTACAAATGGTCTAATGCGCGTAAGTAATTAAATTAATATTATACAATTCATAATCACAGTGAGGTGACGGTTTAGGCGTTACCTTCAATCTTACGAATTTGCCATTATCAATAATGAACTGCTCATACACGGGTACTGTTCAGACATGCCGTACATATGTACCGTGTTTGATATGGCATTATCCTTTTAGTTGAGCAAAGCGAAGCGTAGAACAATTCAAATTCGCTCAGTCGTGACGAATTTTCGTAGGTTTACTTTTCGTGGTCATTTGAATTAACAAAACATACACTATCTAAAAACCCTTATAAAGGGTACTTGATACTTTTAAGAGTATACTTTAAGCTTTAATGTATACTAAATCAACGTAGCCATGCTCGGAGGTAGGTATTTAGCTGTACTTTTGATAGATTTTGTAACAAAAAACAAACGGTTTGGCAACAGCACATAAAGTATCGGAATACAAATCACAATTTTTGTTTCAGGACATTTTATATTTTTTGAAAGCGAAATAAATTTTGTTTGGTGCAATAAATCGCTCATTTTCAGTCATAGATTGGTGTCGATAATGATCTATACCAGCTATATATAAACAAAATAGCCTGGTTAAACTTGGTACCTCACAGTTCAAAAATAACCTCCAAAATATTCTTATGGGAATAACATTTCGCAAGTGATGAATGAACACCAGTCTTATTGATATCAATTAAAGTCATTGGTTATTTACGGTATAGTCACAACTAACCGCCGTTCTAACTACTTAATCAACGCTGAAAAAAGAACACCGCAATTTGCGTTTGCGTGTAAAATTTAAAGCTAGTTTTGTAAATTGGGCGATGAGTGATACCACTGAATCATTGTTATATGACCCATTGCTTGTATGAGTCAAAGTCATTTGGGAAAATGTTATTTTCCACTTTTGGGTAATGTGCCCAAATGTACCAAACCCATTTTCATGCTTAATTGCATTTATTAAACCTCTTAGTGCCTAACATGCTATGCGTTTTAGTACTAAAATGCATTATCGGTGTTTCGTTTTCAAACGTCGTACTAAATAAAAAAATAATACTTCATGCTTAAAATCAAGTATAAAATGTGATGTATAACAAAATAACAGTAAAGTTTCATAGAAATAAATAAAATATGATTGATATGCAAACTTTCGAGGCGTAAAATTGGTATTTCGACCAAATGCTTACTCGCGTACAATTATTTGCAACTATTTTTAACCGCCCAACTACTGAAAATAGCGTAAGAAACCCGTGAGATATTTCAAATAAATTTATAAACTTTGAGGTATTGAAGAAACGATGTAGGAAAACCCGAGCCAAACAGACCACATGCGCAGTTTATCCTACGACAGTGCGCCTATCAGACGTCTAAAGAAGTTTTATAATTGTACATCCACACTTATTCTTAATCTTGGTGAATTAGGAAAAGATGATTGTGATAAAAGTCTTGAATACAAACTACCAGCTGATGATAAGTCTATTCCTGTTCCAACATTAATGTTTATATTTGTTTGAATTGTATTGTCCGGTTCAGAGTCTGCTCCGGTTTCAACCAGTTTTCCCATTTGGTGTAAAAGTTGGGCAACGATTCCGCGGAATTTTTCCGCTGTTTCTCAATTTTCTTTTTTAATTTAAAAGTTTCGTTATCGTCACTTTGTGATGTAGTCGACATTGCTACTGTTGTACTTTTTGTTGTGTGCTCGGGTGAAATGATTTTTGGCTCGACAGTCGTTAACAAACTTTCTTCTCGTTTAGCTTCAGCTGGTTCGGACGAAAGTGGAATTACTTCGCCATTTTCAAATAAAATAATTTCTCCAGTATTGTGATTTATTTCGATTTCACCGTCTTTTAAAACGGAGACGTCGTGATTATCTGTGTCATTTGATTTAGTTGTTTCGGTCCCCGGCACCTTCTCGAGTAAACGTCTCCTTATGTCGTCCTCGTCTCCCAACATTATGTAGTCATAATCAGATTCTAATGCCAAGTCATTCGCATTATTTTCCTGTTTTTCAGATGGAATCAAAATAGGAACATCTGGCTTTTGTGGGGGAGGTTTCATAATCACCACCGGCGGTTTGAAGCTAGTGGGTTCCGCTTTTTGTTGGTCGTCTGCACCGTTAAGTACATCAGGTAGACTGATCGCTACGCCGTTCCTGTTATCGATATAGTAAATGTAGTCAATGTCGTTAGGGGCCGCCTGATATCTTTCGATGGTGTGTGATCAATGTCGAAAGTATCAAAATCGAGGCCTCCTTCAAAACTGGTCTCATATGTGGAATAACAGGAATTGATTCGAAGTGCAATTCTGTAAATAGGAATATAAAAGTTATTTGCTGAGATCAAAACAACTAAAAAACCCATGCTCAAATAAAAATATATCCTATCCTAACAAATAAAAGAACATAAGCAATCGAAATCGCGTGGAATACTAACAAGAACCCGCGGAAATTGATTCGCAATCCGGATCGCGGGTGATCCAGACACGGATTATACAAAATGGATTAAGGATGTTACAGCGCTTTCGACTAAAATGGGTCGAAATGCTCGATTGTCAAAGTAGATTGCGAAAGTGGCCAGCAGATTGACGATGAACATGGGATTGAAGGAAGTATATATGTTAGAACCAAGAAGATTAATTTGTTGTTAATTGAAGAGAACAAAAAAGAAGAGAAGAAACAGAAAATAGAGAAGAAAGATAGAGTGCAAAAAATTGATTACTGTGGATTTTCCTCCTTGATTACGACAAAAGAGTTTAATCTGATTGTTAGTTTGCATATTACGTTACCTATGTCGAATAATTACAAAAGAATACTGGAATTTGTTAATACCAGAATGGAAGATGATTAGTAGAGTTATTTGATAGAATAGATCACGTGCATCACAATCCAAGTCAGGAACATGGTGTCTCACCTGTAATATTTTATTTTCTTTCAATTCCATATTCATTCATTCGTCAGTTTAAGTTTTGGCCACTTTCATTGTTTCTTTAGGACTGATTGTCTTGCGGCAAATTGGAATTTACACTACGCTTCTAACGCTAAGCCTTTAAAATCTACCGTTGAGTCTGACCGTTCGAAGCGAATGACCATCGCAATAAGCAACCGACGCGTTTTATCATACAAAATGTATACAAGTAGATTTTCGTAATCAAATAAAAATACACAAAAACAAGCAAGATATACGTCATAATGTGCAAGTGTACTTCATATAGTCTAGCTCTTTGTCTAAATGTTCCCGTTTGTACAAGTTTTTCTCCTTTCACATTACGGACTTAGATTAAAAAATTGATTCTCAAGACATACCAATTGATTCGAAGCAGCAGCAACAGTGGTTTGCCATGAAAATATTTGGGGATCAAATATTGATCAAATTCTAAAACTTACCGGTACAATTAGCTTCATCTTCTTTATCTGGGCAATCGTGTATTCCATCGCAAACTTGAGTTTGTGGAAGACAAATAGATAAATCCGATTGACATTGAAACTCTTCTTCAGTACAAGCATCTTCATAATCACCATAATCCTCCGGTTTTCTTACATTTGGTTCCACTGGTGGTAAGGAAGCAGTAGTGGTTGTTGTCGTTGCAGTGGTAGTAGTTGTTGTGGGCGTCGTGGTCGTGGTTGTGTTGTACTTGAGGTAGGTAGATTCCAAGCTCTATAAAAAGAAAAAAACAGTAAGATTCAAGTTGTGTGTAAATAGCGGTTGCGCCATATAATGTTGATTTTTCAAAATGATGTCCCGCAGAACTGTAAGTATAACATACTTCAGTAAGTCCATTGAAATAAAAATAGACAATCGGGTTTATGATTAACTAATATACATATTTGTGCAGAGCGGCAATGAAGCTCAAAAATTACCTTCAACCAAACGCAATCCAAACGTTTTGAGCACCGGCCATCTATGGGCAGTCAACGGTAAAAAATTGTATTTTGCAAATTTGCACTGAACTTAGACAAGGTTTCCTATCACAACAGTCGGTTGATATTGTCTGTGACCCTGTTCGCCCAATAAAACAATTACCCCTGACAGCTTATATTATTTCATCATTGCGTTTTGGGAGTTGCTAAAACATCATATTGATGCTAACTGATGGATTCTTAAATTTACTTTAAAAAACTGTAGGCGTATTAATTGCCCAAATGGAGCATTGTCTAAGAATTACTTCTAGGAGACAAAAACGTGCTTGCTATTTTTGTGCGCTCATATGGACATGGCTTTCAACAGACCGAATTTTCTGTTCATAACACGAAAGCAAATTGTATTTTACATTGTAACACTTTACACGTTAAAGTGCCTATTCAGCGAAAAACATTCGCTTTATCACGGGCCACTAAGCACACCTATTGTATCATGAACTCAGGGAGCAGATTACTTTTGGAACGAGACAAGACACCAGTCGCCCACGCTCATAGCGTCAGCCGTCTCGAAAGGTAAATACGTCTAGGTAACGGAACGGCACGCCTGTTTGGCAAAGTCCAATTTAAGAAACAAAAAATACCATACACAATTGATGCAATGAACGGTATATTTTTAAACCGTGAATATATCTATTATAGTTTATCAACAAACTGGCTCTCCCTTTTCGGTGATTTCGACGAATTTGATTTGGAATAATAAACGTCCTGTGGTGCTAAACAACCGATGATTTAATGCGCTAGAATTTTGTTGTGTAAAATCCAATTTTTTTTTTATTGAAACTGAGAAAGCAAGACTCATTCTTTTTATTCATAGACAGATTAGTTGAAAATTGTGTAATAATAAGTTATTACCACTTAATTTTTTTTTATATCAATTCAAACCGGGTTAATGGCAAGACCGTAAGTTCTACTTTTAGACATTGTGCATTTGCTCTGATGTAACAATATAAATTACTTGTATATCCGCACGCTTTCACATATTGATAAATAAACAGTGTTTGTCAAGGCGTGCTGGATTATTGAATAACATCTTTTACACATGACTGCTTCATACTCTCCGCCCGGCTCAAATGAAATCAATCTCAAATATTTTTTTTTGAATTTTAAGTATAAACAACATACCTTCGCAATTTGCCGGGATTTCATCTGACCCGTCGGTGCAATCTTTATATCCATCACACATGAGAAAA